>OX439486.1:5782503-6238255 GCA_949320155.1 Melangyna quadrimaculata
AGCAAATGTATTATGTATTACTTTTTCATTTCTAATCAAGTTAGGTGCTATAAGCACTAAGGAATTAATTTTCTTGTAAGCCAATGCCCCATAAAATACTGAAAATATAAAAATGGAAAGATTTGTTATTAATTAATAAGTTTTACGTAGGTAATGTGTTCAAACAATATGAATATCAATTGTTATTTATTAAATGTATTTAGTACCTCGAATGAAAAATATTTAGTTTTAACATTATAATTTGTGTTCAAGCAATATAAGCTTTTGAAAATGACAAGTAATGATACAAATAAAAAGAAAACAAACAGATTTTGTTTTTTTTATAGGAATAGGAAATAGAATCTGATTTTTTTTCATTTAGTTAAAGAAAAACACAATATAAGAAAAACATTCAGAAAAAATTGGCAAAAGGTAAGGTTAAAAAAATTTCCCCGATTCACACCGATTTCTAATGTGGTAATCTCCCGATTTCAGAAAATATTTTCTGGCAACACTGATTATGAGAGCTACTCGTACAATAATGATAGATGAAATCAGTTACAATTTATAAAATAGTAATCTTCATAATTATATTTTTATATATACATAATAAGAATTTAATAACGTATTTATTTATATATTTTTTATTTTTTTATTTAATATTTAGAAATTCAACAGGAGAAGTGTGTTTTAAGATCAAGCTTAAACTGTGCTGCGTTATTTATCCTTCTGGGTCGCCGAGGCAAATTATTCCACAATCGGGTAGAATTTATGAAAATTGACGTTCGAAAACCAATGATGAGTGACGAGGGAAAATTAAAAGCCCGGATCTGCCTGATGAAAAATGGCTTATTACTTTTTGCAAAAAGTACAAAATTGAGAAATTAAAATGTTCGCTATAGAAACTTGCCTGCAAAAAAACATACGAACATTTTGCTGACAGATAAATTAAGCCATCATACCTTTGTATATATAAACTATAGTACTATCATGGTGAATGTTGAATGGACTGCCATCTTCAGATCGATTGTGAAAGAATCTCATCGAATTTCACAGTGGAGACAATTGAGATTTGTGGAGAATTTCTAGTAAGAATAAGAAAGGAATACTATTATTTATAATAATTGGAGTGCAATAGGTAGAATTAATGTTTTTTGTTAGGTTTACATTTTTTTGTCGATTACTTTGCTATGCAAAGGTGCAGAGAATTAAAAAGTGTGCAAAAAAAAATGGGAATTCTCCTTGGTTTGTTGGGTCTTGTGCGCTTAAAGAGGAAGGGGTGGTTTTTTTTGACAACTTGTGTGCAATGCAAGAAGACAATCGTGACGTCGCGTCGGCCGGCGGCGGCGGCATGAAGGTCAAGGCATAGGTAGATTGTTTTTTTTTGTTGCTTTCTAGATATTTATGTATGTATGTCTGTTGGCAAGAATATCAGTGATCCCTTCAAGCAAGCGAGCTCGTTTTCGGTCCGCAAACGTATCAAACAACGTATGGACGACTTCGCATTCGGATCCAAATACGGATCGAAAAACTGCGTTTTGCGGCTCAAATTAGTATGGAAATTAGAATCACCACGGAGCCATTATGTGAATGTATTGTGAGAGAGAGAGTTTTTCAATTCACCATACTCGGAGAACCGAAACCAAATGGAAACTAAAACGTTTCCAAAAAAATGAATGAAAAATGTATTAAAAAAAACTTCCCATCTAGCCCAGTTTCTTCATTGCCTACAAAAATAAAACAAACAGATTTTTTTCATTTCAAGAGTTTTTTTTATTTATTATTCATAAAAGGTTTTCTAAAGACTATTTCGCACTAATAAACATGACATATTTCCACAAATATAAATTAACATTTAATAAATAGAAACTTGCATTTCTGATTGAAAATTTTTCAAAGTTTTAACAAGAAAAAAGAGACAAAATAGCAACCGTCTTCGCCACGCTACCTACAAAACTGAACTAAAAAAAAAGTGGTGGAAATTAAGGCAAAATGATTGTATACTTCGCCTATACTCTCTGTCTCTATTTCTCGATGCTTAAAAAAAATACTCTCGATTCTCGTTCTTTTAACATGCGTACACAGAAAATTTGTTATTGTGTGTGAGACACTCATTTTTTTTGGAGTCGCAAGTGAACCGAGAAATTTGGGTCAGTGATTTTGCTTGAAGGGATGCAATAATTCATGAGTTTCATGGCGATGATGTTTTTTCGTTGAGTATGGCTGTCGCTTTTTTATTTCAACCTAGAAAGGTAGGAATGTTTGTAGATAATTTGTATTAATATCTAGGTAGGTACTAGGTACATGTAAGAAGGTACGTACCTTATTTTTATGTGAATGTTAATTTATTTATATTATAGATATAAATGAAAGAATAAAAATTGCAACAGCTTAAACTAGAAGTATTAAACATAGGTAGGTATCTATATACTAAAATTTATTTAATAGCAAATTTTATTCAGGGTTGCACTAAGAACGGAATTTTTGAAATTCGCACATAATAGGGTAAAACTGAATCAAAGTCAAAAATCTAACTTCTAAACGCGACGTCGTAGAAACTTGATTTTTTTATTTGAAAGATATTGAAAAACTAGGCAAAAAATATGCATAACTTTTTTTTATTAAAAATCGAGATATACCCGGTTTTAAAACTGAAAATTGATAAATAGTCGTTTCGAAAAGTACTTAGTACTTATATGGGGGTACATTTTTTATTTTTTTTTATTTTTACATATTTTTATAGGGGATGAACAAAAAAATTATCCAGGTTTAAGCAATTTTTGACAGAATTTTTTTTTCATACCCAAAATGATTTTTGAAAAAGGGTAAATTATTATTTTTAACGGGTGGTTGGAAAAATCTATAATTTTAATATCTTATAGATATATTTGATATCATTTAAATGGTAAAAATGTTATCTTTCTAACTTATCATTTGATAGATTTATTTAAGAAAGGGTAAACATTTTGAATTTTTTTTTTTTGTTTTTTATGAATATCTTTTCAATAAACAGTGTCAGTGTATTAGTGTCACAATTGATTTTTTTAAATTCATACAAATTCAAATAAAATCCATAGAAATGCTTTGCTTTGTTCATTGTCAACAATCGTCAACCAATGCAAAGCAACGTTATCTCAAATCTATTTTTTTTTTTTTATTTTTTTATATAAAAAATCATAACCATATACAAATCATAAATTACAAAAAATCTACATTTAGACAAATTTAGAGGCTTAAAAATTGAATTGTTCATAATAAATAATATGTACATGAAATTTAGGTAGAAATTTTTAACTTAAATTTTTGTGTAAAAATTATTGCAAAATATATGTACTAAAAATGTGTTTTAATGAATAATCAACTCTATTTTTCGTACTTTAAATTCAAAAAATTATGAAAAATGTATATATTTTCGAAAAATAATGATGCACATTTATAGGTGTAACCTTCTTCTACAAATATGTGAGTAATTTTGTATTTGTAAATCTAAGCTCTATTTAACCAAGTTCAGAGGCTTCAAACTTGAGTAATACTTAGTAGTTCATAACAAATGATACATGAATTAAAGATAGAAATTTATAATCTAAATTTCTGTGTTAAAATGTTTGCATAATCTTAAGAAATTCATACTAAAAATGGGATTTAGTGAAAAATCAATTCGATTTTTGGTACTTTAAATGCAAACGTTAATAAAAAATTGTAGTAGCCCGTAGCGTAATGGTTAGTGCGTTCAACTGTCACGCTGGAGGTCTGGGTTCACTTCCCAGCCTCGGCCACAAAATAAAAAGTTTTTTTTCAGGGCTACTGCCTCTTGCGAGGAATTGACAAACCCTCCAAGAGTATCACTTGCCACGAATAAGTGCTTCTCGTCTAGCCGTTTGGATTCGGCATAAAATTGTAGGTCCCTGGTTCTTCATGAGCCGTTGTGCCACCCGATTTATTTATTTTTTTTTTATAAAAAATTGATAAATTTTGAAAAACAAAACCAACACACTAATTGCTCTAATCCTCTTCTAAAATATTGCTTATAAATTTTAAGTGATTATTGCAACAAAAGCCACTCTAAAGTTAGTTTTATTGATTTATTTACCAAAAAAAATGCAAAGTGGATCATGCTTTTTCAAGGAATTCTATTTTTATATTGTCAACACGCCCATCAAATATTTTCAAATTTAAAAATTATAAATTTTGAAAATCTAATAAAACTAATAAAAAAGATCAAATCCAGAATTTTGTCAATTGTCAATTTGTCGGCAAAAAGTGGTTATAAATCGAAAAGTACTTATCCGAATTTAAAAAGTTAGATGTCTATAGAAAGGTTATATATTTTCAGCATTTAAATACATATGTACCTATAAAATATTTTGATGATTATACAATTTTTAGTGCTAATACGCCTAGACTAGCCTGGAATATTTTTCTGCCAATTTCACAACTTAAACGTAACGATAATCAACTGGATTGACAAAAGCATTAAGTTTTGAAAACAAAAATTATGCTTAATTACATACAATTTTGAAAAAAAAAATAGCTTGAAATTTTTTTTATTCAAAATGTTGACTTTGAAAATTTATTTTTCAAAAACTATTCACTCGAACAACTTAATTTAAAAATTATATTAAAGAATAGACTTTTGGCTTTTCAATATGCTATAGCGTCACTCTGTAAGTATTACCGTTATTTTTTAATATTTTTTTTTCTGTTTTAAGTGATTTTTGTTTGGAAATTGCCCCTCCCGCAACTAGACCCCCCTCCCAAACGAATTTTGTCTTGTCTAAGTCCAACCTACATGCTCTAGCCTTTTATGACACCTTATGCAAATCAGCCTGTATACACGTACTAAATACCTTCTCAAAAAAATAATTTTGGAAGAAAAAAGTACTTTCATAAGTTTCGATTTTCTCTAAAACTAAACTATATACCAGCTCCTGGTTCTTAGCGTTTGACTAAAAACTAATTACAGCAATCGTTTTTGGAACAAAGAATATTACGTAAAATTCTGAAGTAAACAATGCAAATAAATTTTGTTTTTCAAATTTTTTGTTCTAAAATTTGACTTTGAAAAATTTTGTTTCAAAAACTATTCATTGAACATTTTTATTTTGAAAACAATTTGAAAAAAATAGACTGAAAAAAGCTATCGCATAATATTGTAAGTAATATCGTTGATTTTTAATAATTTTTAATGCATTTAAAGCCAATGTTTTATTAAATTGCCGCTCCCCCACAAACGGAGGGAGATAGAAGTTTTAAGCTTTAAACATTAAAAAAAAAACACTAACTAATTAAAATTATTATAAATTTCTAAAATTGTATTCCTTTTAGAAATTTATAAAAAAAGGTCACGAAAATAGGAACAATTTATAATTATTATTATTGTGTTAGGTATGCAAAAATTCATATTTAAGTTTTTCAAATTTATTTTAAACTTAAATTTCAAAAAAAGGAAAAAATTCCTAACGAAAATAGTTATTGGTAGGAAGGTTTCTAAAGGTAGGTACCTACCTGTCTACATTAAAACATTTATTTTGTAAACTACCTGGAATCAAAAAACCGGAAATAAAAATTAAAATAGGTAAGTAGATAGGTACCTACCTGTTGGCACGGTTGAAATTCAACCACCACATTGACTACATACCTATACCTACATGCCTGATTGTATGATAAATTGTGAATTAAAAGTAGGTAAACTAATACAACCTACCTACCACCAAGCACTTACCTACCTCTACATTGCATAGAAATTCTCCCTTTTTTCATAACTTATTTTCATACCTACCTACATATAGTTATGCATTATGTATGGACCTACCTATATTTGTCGGCATAATAAATTGTAAATTTCTTCAAATCATTTCAAGTCAAACTCAAATTATGTAAACAATCTAAATATTAATAAAACCTACCATTCATAATTTATACGAATATATCTACCTACCTATGTAACGGGTGATTTTTTAGCTGGTTTGTTTTGGCAACACTGGTTTTGACAGCTGACGTGTGTTTAGTACCTTGTGTCACTGTGAAACAGCTTCAGTTTGGTTTGCAATTTAACCATGGATCGTCTTACAAATGAACAACGCTTGCAAATTATTGAATTTTACTATCAAAATTCGTGCTGGGTTCGAAATGTTCATCGCGCGCTGCTTCCATTTTATGGTCGGCATTCTCGACCTTCTGAGCAGTCTATTCGGAAGATTGTGACCAAATTTCGCACCAAATTTACTTTGTTGGACATTAAACCACCAACACGTTTACGTACTGTGCGTAGTGAAGAAAATATTGCGGCCGTATCAGCTAGTGTGACAGAAGACCGCGAAATGTCGATTCGGCGCCGTTCCCAGCAGTTAGGCCTTTGTTACAGCACTACGTGGAAAATTTTGCGGAAGGATTTGGACGTAAAGCCTTTTAAGATACAGCTGGTGCAAGAACTAAAGCCAGCCGACCTACCACAATGCCGAATTTTTGGTGAATGGGCTCTTGGAAAGCTGGCCGAGGATCCGCTTTTTTATCGAAAAATTGTGTTCAGCGATGAGGCTCATTTTTGGTTGAATGGGTACGTAAATAAGCAAAATTGCCGCATTTGGAGTGAAGATCAGCCAGAAGCATTGCAACAGCTACCAATGCATCCCGAAAAAGCCACTGTTTGGTGCGGTTTATGGGCCGGCGGCATTATTGGGCCATATTTCTTCAAAGATGATGCGAATCGCAGCGTTACTGTCTATGGTGAACGCTACCGAGCGATGATAACAAACTTTTTTTTGCCCGAAATGGAAGTTCTTGACTTGCATGATATGTGGTTTCAACAAGACGGTGCCACATGCCACACAATACGCGAAACAATGGCGCAATTGCGAGGCGAGTTTGGTGAACAGTTAATTTCACGTTTCGGGCCGGTCAATTGGCCGCCTAGATCGTGCGATTTGACAACATTAGACTATTTTTTGTGGGGATATGTCAAGGCTAATGTCTATAGGGACAAGCCCGCTTCGATTGACGCACTGGAAGCCAACATCCATGCATTCATTCGTGAGATACCGGCCGATATGTGTGAAAGAGTATGCCAAAATTGGATTCAGCGGATGGGTTACCTGACACGCAGCCGCGGTCAACATTTGCATGAAATTATCTTTAAACATTAAATTGCAAGGTTCAAACTATCGATTCAAATAAATATTTCATTCATTTTTTCGAATTTTGTGTGTTTTTTTTTTTTAAAGTTCTAAACCTCTTAAAAAATCACCCATTATGTAGGTATATTTTCCTTTCCCGCAAAAAAATATGCTCAAAATCTTGCACTTGCAACAAATTTCAGGGCAAATAAGAAATCTTTGCAAGACAATTTAATATAAAAACCATCCTCAATAACATACGATTGCATTTATACCTACAAATATACTTACACAACATGAACATATTTTTCTTTCCCACATTAAAATCAACTTACCCTTGATAATATAAGAATGTATACCTCCACGCATTATTCTTTCCCGTAAAAAAAAAACTATATTCCTTCAAGGTTGATGACAACGACGACGCAAAAAGCTAACTTACATGTATGTATGTCCACTTCTCTTCTCGCATATTGGCACATGGAGTCACGGGCACGGCACCTAGCAGCCAGCGCGTGAAACTAACAAACGAGATAGATTTCTTTTCCATTAGACGTTCAATGCATTTCCCATAAGAGAAAAAGAAAAACAGCTCGTAGAAACATTATTTTAAGAAATTAATTTTATATGAACGGTTGTTTGTATTATAATTGCAATAGAATAATTAAACATGCTAGTTTGCAAATCAAACGTAAAATATATCCAAACTTATTACTAATTTGCTTTATTTTGCAGATGAAATATGTAAACAAACGTGCTTTTTTGTTGTTGTTTTCCAAAATGGATGCAAGGCGTCAGTCAGAACGATATCATGTGCGTAGGTAGGTAGTAGTTTATGGGGCTAGAGTTTCTTATGGATATTAATAAAACATTAATATTCCTTTTTATAAAAAGAAGTAGAAATGTTAAGGGTCCACTTTAGTGATCGTAAGAAAAAAAGATAATACCAGGAAATTATGTGTTGCACCAATAATTGCGGTTTTCTATTTTTCGATTAATTTCGTTCACTTTTGCTTTCGAAAAAATAGAATTTTAACAGTCAAAAGCGCTCACTTAAGTAAATGTAATAAGCCAACGAAAATTAATTTTCCAAATTATCAAAAGGAGTCACCTATAATGCACTTAAGTGATATAAATCTTCATTTTATTTTTTTGTATTAGGTACGCGCAGGTTAATATAAAGTTAATATAAATTATAGGGGCATCATTTGATTTCTCTGTGTTCGTTTGTTTTATCCTACCACGTAAGTTTCTTTCTAAGAATAATTTTTTAACGTAATTTCGGGCAAAAAAAAACTTTTATCCTCCATTTAAAAAAAGATTAGCACTCTTTTAAAGTAAACTCTTCTTAAAAATAGAACTAATTAAGAGTGATCGAGCTTGACCTTCATTCATACCTTGCCTCTTTTGTAAACCAAGAAACAAATGTGTAAATAGCCAATTGAAAAATATTTTTTTTAACAATTTTTCACAAGAAGATTTTTATTCAATTACAAACAAACATATTTTTTTAACAATCGTGACTACGCCTCTGCCTTTCTCTATTTCTAATCGAGTACTTTTGTTGTAGTTTCTGGTTGTAAAGGTGGTTTGTTTACATTTTTCATTTACAAAGCAGAACATTTTAGCTATCTATTTTAATATATTTTCGGGTTGATTTATAAGCTTACACATTTTTTGGTTCTATTTCAATCATAGTATGGATACCCGTTGATATAAAATAATTTGGTATAACTAATTTTCATCAGGCGCTTTTTTCGTTTTCTCTTATGGGAAATACATTGAACGTCAAACCGAAAATAATTCTATCGCCTTTTGAAGCTTAAGCGCTTGAGATGCAGGTGGCGTGGAAAGCAACTTACCAGGTGTCAATAGCATAATCAGTAATTTAAGCAAAAAAAAATAACATTGCATCGCACATTCAATCAAAGAGGATACGAACATTTTTTTGCCATTCTCTTCACCTTTTTCTCATCATTGACGTTTAACAAAACCTTCGATTGGTAATCTCGTTTACTCCATTTGATTCTTACCAGAATCGAAAAAAATACACTCCTCTTGCTCTAACTACCTAGTTTCGATTCTCTGATAAATGGAAGCCTCCCAAAAATTGAAGTCTCCGCCGACAATTGTCTCCCAAAAATGGAAGTCACCGCCAAGCTAAAGTGGCGCCACCAACGAAGCATTGTTGGACAAAAAAATTTTGTCCATGATAGTACTATAGTTTTCATATACAAGGCACCATACACAATTTTGAATTGTTTTTTTGCAACCAGGTGCCCTGAGTATATATATTTATTTCTCACTTTTGTACATTTTGGCAAAAGTAGGTCTATGTTGTCTTTAATTATGTAGCATTTAACTACATAGACCTACTTTTGCCAAAAACTACAAAAGTGAGAAATAAATATCTACGACGAATAAACTATCAAATGGGATTTAAAATATTTATAGAACTAAATTCTTCAGAAAATCAAAATAAAATGGCAGGAATCTAATTTTTATTAATGTTTGAATGATAAAAATTACATTTTAATTGGTAAAATAAAATAAATTCTATGAAAAGGTTACTTAGGGTTTTTATTTTGGAATTAGATTGTGTTGCTTTTCGTCTTCCGATTTGGATTTTTTTTCAATTTTGTAATAATTTATTAACAATTTAATTGTTTTTATTATTGATTTTGATATTTGGAATTATTAACTGCATAATTTTCTTTTCATCAAATTTTCATTCTTGCGATTGGGTCAATTTTTTAATAAAGAAATGTGCGGCTCATAAAAAATGAACAAAAAAAAAACAAATTAAAAATATTTTATATTATGATTCGATTTCATGCAAAAATGAAGATGATAGAGATTTAATTTGTAAAATACATGCATCTTTGGTAGGGAATTATTTATCAATAAATTTAACGAAATGAAAATTTGGTCTTTGTTTATTATTTTTTATTTTTTGTTTTTCCTTCAACCCCTTTCCATTTTGTGGTCGTTCTCAAATAAAAGTAATTTTCCTAACTTTGACATTACAACTCTTTTTTTTGACCACAGTTAACCATAGTAACAAAAAATAACGCACAACTAAGACAAATGCCACCTGGCACCATTAGGGGGGTTTATATGGAACAACATGTTGTACAACATCGCGTAAATTTATCGATGTTGTATAATATAAACGCAAAAACAATACCGCCTGACACACCATGTTGTACGGTTTCCAAAATATTTTGAAAACTTGCTGGCTTGTCAAACCGTACAACCTATGTCAATAGATGTCGGTATAACTTCGTTTTATTTTTCATTCTGTAGAAAATTCTCGTCCTGTGAACACAAAGGCAGTAGACCAAATAAAGCGGAAAAATGGCTACCATAGCAAATACTCCGTTGAGCGATTTTTTTTCTGATGTATATCTCTACCAGAAACGTGGAAGATAAAATCAGAAGGGGTATTCACGATCCGATGCAACTGGTCTCCCAACTAACATTTTAGCTTCGGTTCGGCTTAATAGAATAGGCTTAAGAAGTTCCATAAGACATTTATAAAGTTTACTTAAGCATAAAAAGGAGAATGTTATAGAAGCTAATATAGCTTGTATACGTGATTTCGGATAATCTTCTCATAAACTTATTCGCAGATCTTTTAAAAGTAGAGCAGATTGTATAAAAGCCTAAAGAAGCCGATACGAAGTTTTAACGAGCAATATTGGAAATTTGAATGACACTTCAACTTGACAGACAGCTTCGGACATGGTTGTACAAAAGTAAAATACAAGTCTTATAGAAGGTGAACAAAAATAAATAAAAAAAAAGAAATTTAAATTTTTATTTTTTAATGTGATTTAAGGCTCTCCCAAACCAATGCGGAACATTCGTTGCGGCGAAAAAGCATTCGCATGTCAAAATTTATTTACATGGTGATATATGAGAGTGCCCACACCAACGCAGCGGAGAAACATATGAAATACTTTTTACTGACGAATGTTTCTTCGCCGCAACAAATGTTTCGCATTGGTTTGGGATAGCCTTTATACTGCATTTTATCTGAAATCAAGTATCAAATTCAATTATTTATTAATTATAGTATTGAACACAATTATAAAACATAAATTATATTTTTACCTCACTAGGGATCAAACTCGGGAACTTCTACGTGACAGTCCATCACTCTTTTTTTTAAATTCATTTTTACTTTTATATTCAACTTAAAACTATCTTAATGCTAGACAAAAATTCATAAAAACTAGCCTGCTTATCAATATCTTACAACTAACTTACTGGCCCTAGGCGGGCGCTCTAAGTTAAACAATATTTTATTACTAATGCCTTTCGGCCTAAGAACTAATAATTCACTAAAATCTAACTGGTTTTATTTTTCACCAAGAAAGATTGAAAAAAAACTTGGTATCCATATCATTTTTTATATAAAACTTACACACTACTTAAAAAATAACTTAAAACTAATTAAAACTACTTAAGTCTACCTAAAGTTACTATAAAACTACTTACAACTACCTTAAGACTAGAACAGCCACAGCAGGTTTTTTTAATTTTGTATTTTTTTCTTTTTGGTTGATTTTGTTGTTTTATAATTTTTTTGTTTGATTTTGTTGTTTTATATATTTTTTTTTTTTGTGCCACCCCGATTGTCCCTACTTAAAACTAATAAGCCTAAAACTATGTAAGTCGGCCAAGACCAACAAGCTAAGTCAACTTAAGAAATCATTATTTTCAGCATAAAGCCACCAAAACTGGCTCTCCTGCTTCACCCTATCTCTTCCGTCCCTATCAGACACAGTCCTACTAAACCGAAGTCGCTCAGCTCCGCCTTGTGCGATGACGTCTCGACTATAAAGAAGTCGCCTATCCACAGTTCTACGGCAGACGTGGTAGATTAGCGGAACCGCCCCTCTATCCTGTATCAGCCCCCGACTGTCTAAATAGAAGAATGCGTTAGGTGGAATATAACCGCTCAAACGCACACTCTCAAAGTATTCGTTGTTGGGGTAGTAAGCCCCAAAAATTAAGCTATTAGCTGAGGACATCGCGCTTGCAATGTGACCCCGAGTCAGCTTGAGTATAAAATTATCGATTCTGTTAATGTTGGCTCCATTGTATAGAACCTCGTTGGAATAATAATGTTTGTACTCCGACTCTGGTGTTCTGTGTAATCCAAGGCAGCGTCGAAGACACTGCCTCTCAAATACCCGAATCTTTTCCATTTGAGATGGGGCA
This sequence comes from Melangyna quadrimaculata, assembly GCA_949320155.1. Lineage (NCBI taxonomy): Eukaryota > Metazoa > Arthropoda > Insecta > Diptera > Syrphidae > Melangyna > Melangyna quadrimaculata. The sequence continues at coordinate 5,794,824 of OX439486.1, forward strand.
ACGTTGAACCACACCGGGCATCCATAGGCAATCATTGGCCGGGTGAGGGCCATGTATCAAATCACCTTAACCCTACTATCAAGAGGGCTGCTATAAAACAACCGTTTTGTCAGGCAAAAGCTCCCCTGGCCCTGGTAGGGAGCACCATTTATGTGTCTGTCGAAATGCAAATACTGATCCATCCAGATGCCAAGGTACTTTACTACACTTTTACTCGCCAGTGGATGTCCATGTGGCCCTACGATCACCAGCTTGCGCCAGTTCTTTCTTTTATCCCTAGGGGCTCCATGCAATGGAGTCCTGAACAGAATAGTTTCGGATTTCTGGACGTCGATTTTCAACTTCCAGTCATCACAATATCGCTGAATCTTCTCGAAGTCACGCTGCAAAAGAATTCTGATGACCTCAACTGTTGGAGCCATTCTATACGCAATTAGATCGTCGGCATACGCTATGGAATGGGCTGGACTACCTATCAGATCGCTGGTGTAAATACTGAAAAGAATCGGCGAGTTCACCGCTCCCTGCTGAAGACCATTTTTAATTTCGAAGAAGTTAGAAGTTACATTGCCACTTTTGACAACAAACTTTCTACCATTGAGCATATCATAAAGCATATATAAAAGGTGTTTACTTATGCCAAGTCTGACTAGCTTAAGATAGAGACCTTCTAACCATACGGTGTCGAAAGCTTTCTGCAAGTCAACCAGACAAGCACCCGTACACTGTCTTTTAGATTTGTTCCATTGGTTATCAGAAACGAGCTTAGACGCGGCATGAATGGTGTCATGTCCCGCCTTAAAGCCGAACTGATTGTCCGGTATAATATTGTTGTCCTCCGCCCACTTGAACAGGGCTCTATTTATAACTTTTTTTTTTACTGATACTTGGAAGAAAACTTATCGACCGGAGATTCGCCGGATTGGAGTTGTCCTTTCCCTTTTTCGGGAGAGGATGAACCACAGCTGTCTTCCACCGCCTTAATAGAGTTAAAGAGTGTGGCATAAATGTCAACTGCTTCCTGAGGCAGATGTCGCAGTACAACGTTGGATATACCATCGATTCCTGCTGACTTCTTTTTCTTTAATGAAGCGAAGATGAGCTGGAGCTCAACTTTCGAAATTAACAGGGAATAAGCCCCATTTCGCTTGGCGATGGTGGCGTTTGCCAAGTGTTCTTCATTGAACCCGGTAAAACCGAGGTTCTCTAATCGCCATTGCGTCATTTCACTGACACATACTCCTCCAACTCCACGAGCTCGTTTGGAAGTTGAATTACGGCAGCAAGTCCGCAGTGATCACTGTCGTACTCGATCGTTCGTAAACAGTTTCTTGGTCGTTGACCCACAGTGTCAGTAATTGTCAGTCTTGAGTCCTTAAGCAATAGATCCAGATAGGAACCGCTTCTTGGAAACGAAGGCCTATCAGTAGCCAGAAGGTGGAGCATATACTCAACGTTGTATTGACCCACCCAATTTAATAGATGGCTACCTCTCGGATATTTGATTTCTCCAATCTAAATGAGATAGTAATTCTCTTCCAAGTTCAGTTGTAAGCATTGAAAAAGTTTTACGAGCTCTGTTCATTCAGTTGGCTGAGGTGATTCCGGTGCATAAGCCGCAATCACATATATCCGCTTTCCATGTTTGAGAGGAATGCATACGATACACGCCTCAAGCAACCGAAATCTGTGTACTTCACTATTATATTTTACTGTATAATTTATACCTTCTCGTACAAAGATTGCGACTCCTCCCCCAAAAGTGGATTTGGGCCGATCTCTTCGTACGATATTGTAATTATTGTTAGTCAATTTATGTTTCTGGTTCAGCTTAGTTTCACTGGCCATAAACACATCTGGACTTTGATCTTTCATCAATTGGAAAAGATTTGCTCTACGTTCGGTCCTAATCAATGAATTTACATTCACAGCGAGGATCCTAAAGGGCCTCTCCGGCAGCGCGCCCTTAACCTATAAATTGCGTTAAGCTTGGCAAATAAGAGTAGAGATGGGCTACCCACTTTGCCTGCTCCCCGATCTGTTTTTGAAGACCTGTTAATTGGCCCTGAATGGCCACCAACAAGGTCATAATATCCGCCTGTGCTGCCGGAGCCTTAGGCACGGGGGCCTGTCGGGCTGCCTTTGGCGTAGGCTGTACCGTTTTTCCCCTCCCTGACACCATTTGGGCGTACGAGATTGGGGGGTTAACGGACATTGTTGCGGAAGCACGCGATAATGGGCGTTTCTCTACTTCCATTTGCCTTACTTTTTTATTTTTCAGTTCCCGAAAGATCGGACATCCCTGATAGCTTGCAGGGTGCCCGTCTTTCCGGCAGAGTGCACGTTTGAGCAGGGCCTTGTCTTCGACCCTTTCCTCACCTAACTTACTTTCACCTTTAATGTGGTTCTCGCCACACTTAGCACAGCGTGACTGCATTTCGTAATTCGCTGCGGCGTGTCCGAACCTTTGGCAGCGCATGCATTGAAGCATGTCACCGCGCCTGTTCAACGTATCCCATGTCACATATTGGTAGTTGAGGACGGAGATACTCCTCAAACTATCCAATTTGCTGTTGGGTGAGAGCTGGACAAAGAAGATGGACAAATTCCGCTTCTCCCGTTTTGCTCTGACTGTAGAAAACGGCTTGACCTCGATAAACTCGAGATCGCCATTCGCTTTTTGGCGGAGCTCATTTAAGAGATCTATGTCTTTCAAAAGGACAAAAGGAAAAGGAAGGATAGCAACCCAAACAAGATACTAATTTTAAGAATTGCGTTAATATTTCTTTTGATCACTATTGGATATGATTAAAGAAACATCAGTTCATCGCAATGTGACGCTGATGTTATTGCTAATTGAAAGTCTAATGGATCAGTTATATCACCTTTGATTCCTATACCGATTTGGCTTCCCGTCAGAAGGATTTTTGGGTCACTTAAGAAACCAATGACACTTTAATGTCTGAAATCGGAAGCAATTTTGTTAGTTGGGATATCTGGGTATTTATGTGCCGCCACGGTCAGCTTTTATGTTTTTGTTCAACTTAAAGTGAAGACCATAATTACAAATTTAAGTATTTTAATAAATTGTTTTTAAATTCTTAATAAGCAGTTTAACAGTCACAAGTCATAAGCCCTTGTGACTATTTATTGTGAGGATTGTTGTGACTCGATAACAATATCAAATTCTCCCCCAATCCTTACAAGAAAACTCACAACGAAACTCACCACAGCAAAGGTGAATTGTTTAGTGTCATTATTCGAGCAGCTGGTTATTAAAAACAAAACATTTATTGAAATTGGGCCAGTCGGATTATTCACTTTATTATTAAAAATACATAAATAAATATATTAAGCAAGTGCCAGGTAACATATTGTAGTTGTTAAAGTCGGAACTATTTTGTTCCGACTGGCTGTTCAGGGCACATAAACCTTGACCAGACCGTGGAGTATACAAAAAGGTTCTTTGTACCTTTGTATATTGCAGCGATTGTTTTCTTGTGTGAATATTATTGCCCCTTACCACTAGTGGGGGGGAAGCAATAATAATAAAGTAGACTGGACACCTTTTTGATCGTGAATGATAGAATTTTATTAACTTACAATGCATTTTATACAATAATTTTGCTTAATTAGCTAAATTTACCAACATCAAAAATATATACATAATAACTATAATACAGAGGAAAGAAAGAAATATGATATATTTCTGCCAGGTATGTTTTGAACCTGCATGCAGAATGCTGACTATTGTGATTATTTTACCTGCAGAAAACTGCTGACTGTTATGAAAAATATGCGACGAATATGATTTGAAAATAAAGCATACAGAGAAGCTGTTGCTGTTGTTATTTATTATACAAACAGAGAAGCTGTTGTAGGGTAAATAATAAATTGTGAATAAAAAGTGTTGGTATATGATAATCTGATGGATTAAAATATACAGTAGTCACTGTTCTCTTTATATAACTGGATAGCGTATACATACAAAACACTTGACTACATTTGAAGAACTGTTAAAAGTACAATATCCTCGATTTTTTGTTATACTGTATAACTTTATAACAGAAACTTGAAACGTCAAATATGGTAAATCGAAAATTGTTTTTCTTATTTCGGTTTGTTCCTTTATTTTTATTTGATAAGAATTAAAATAAATGTAAAAAAATCCAAATAAAAATTATTAAATGTTTGTGCAGTATTTTTATTGTATTCGTATATATGTAGTTTCATCAATAGCTTTTTGTTAAAAACTAAATTCTATTTGTAACACATTTTTATTTAATTTTTTTTTGTTTGTAGGTCGTGCATTCACTAGTTCTGTATGGCATTGCTTCTTCCATGCCGTTGTGGAAGCATGAGTTTGGTGCTCTCGGTTGGAACATTCAAGTGTGCAATTAATAGTTGACCTGCTTAACGGAAAACAAAAATTTCTGTTTCAAAATTAATCTAACTTGTTTAGGGTGCTTGTATCATATTGGTTTTTCTTTCATTAGATTCGGCATTAAAAATACCTTTAAATCATATATCATATGTCATATGTACTATCTCGCTTACACGAAAATACAATTTCTCGTAAGACCTAACATTTTGCTCCGTATAGGGCAGGTCAAACATAAACTCTCTGAAATAACTCTTTGGATCAAGTTATTTTAATGGACTCTTTTGATACTTGGAAACCATGACATATTTAATATTTTAAGCAAATTTCATCAGTGTCAAAACTTATTCATAGATGTTATGGTAATAATGACGCACTAACATCTCGTCCTAAAAAAAACACCCTTTTACCACAGATATTTTTGGGGACTCTTATGATTCTTAGTAAACATGCCAAATGAAACATTTATACCAAAATTCATTAAAATCCCATTAGTGTGCAATTAATAGTTACTAAACCATTCATATTTTCAATAGTTTTTTTAAAATAATAATGTTCTTTTTATTTGGCCAGTCGAGATATTTACATCTCAATGCTGACAGTCGCTGTGGACGAGGCCCATTATGTCAGCCAGTGGGGCATGACTTTCGACCAGAGTACCTATAGTTAGGTAATTTGCAGCCAAAGTATTTGCATATCCAAACAGGTTGATAATGACATCATAACCCAGTTGAAGTAAAAGTGTCCTGTAACTACATTCAAAACACCCTGCTTCAGAGTCAATTTGTTCTACGATATAGTCTTCAAGAACTGAAGAACATTGCATATGACTGCTCATTTGGCCAAATTTGTTCTGCATTGCCTGAGCGAAGATGATAAGAGTTTGCCACGTGGAAGCTAAGCTGTGGCATCATCTACTGCAGAAAACGTCTAGAAGCCGAGCGCGTGGCTCACGGTGTATCTAGGTAAGACAGATTACCTATGTGTGGAGACCAGTTGTTCGCCATAGAGGACTTACTAACATTTGGTTTACTCTAGTTAGGAGCAACATTCAGAGGTTTGTTTAAAATTCAAACACAAAACTAATAACATGTAATGGTTTATATTTTTAGTTTCACAAAGTTCTATATAACTATCAAGTACCTACATCGCAATCGCATGGAGAGAGGGTGGACTTTACTTTTTGGCCCTTGGATCCCTTATTATTTTGATAAATTCAATAATTATGTGAGAAAAGATCTCAATATACTCAAGTCATAACATAAAAGGTCTGCATAAAAATATCAATTATCTAATAATATCTTAAAAGTATTTTTTTTTTGTTTCAGGAAAAACTGCCCAGAAGTCTAGCAAAATAACTAATAATTCAATAATTCAGTATTGGACTTTTTCCAGCTTATCGGTGTGCATAAACACGCAGAAGTGTTTAAGGTAAGATTTTGTAAAAAAAAAATCTATTAAGGCAAATATAATATATTCAACAGGTCTTAAACTTACCGGAAAACACAAGCTACGTGTGAAAGCTGGGCTTTTTGAATGGATGGCCTGGTATCCCAATGGAGTACCAGACTGGTGTAGTTTAGACGAATTAATTGAAGGACGCTATCACATCTACAAAAAATATGAACCAATATTAAATGGGACCAATCAACCATGTCATCAAAGAGACATCAGAAGAATTTTTAAATCGCAATCATGAATGTCTAATATCATCAAAACCACCCTCAAGATTTTATGGTTTCAGGGACTCGTTTGAATTTAATCTCTATAACGTATTTCTTTCTCCCCAGCTGGTAATATATTGATTGTAGCACATGCAACGGCTTTATATACACCTGCTCACGGGTAAAAATCCACGTTCTACCAACGAACTGCGGAAGGTTAAACATAAGATTCCTTATTGTAGTCTGGCCACCGTTTAGCAAATAATTGGCCAATGGAAATTGATTGAACCTGAATGTCTCCCAGAGTAACACATTCAAAGAATCCACGTTTCAAATTAAACGGATTGACTTTGACTGCCACATAGTGTTCGTGCTTTGAAGATCTTCCACAACAAATAGCGCAGTAGAGTGGTGTTTGTTTTATACATAGAAACAAAAATCAATAAATAAATAAAATCACATAGGTACAATACCTAGACAAAATATTTATATACATTATTGAATAAATAATTAAATAATAATTATTATCGTATTGTATACTCATGATCATCACAATTCTGTACTGCTTTGGATATTTATTTTCCAGGAAAAACAAAATTATTGTTAAATTATTATTATAATTATTTTAATTATTATTTTAATTATTATTATCATTGTTGAATTCAATTATTATTATTTACAAATACATTAAAATCCCATTATTTTAAAATGGTTTTGGATAATGTATTACTTCTTGTACTTTTAAAAAAGTGATCATTCCATAAAAATGTCATTAACTTTCCACAGGATGCATGTATCTTTTCAGTTTTGGTCTCTTTAGAATCAGCATTAAAAAGCACCCTAAAAACAAGTGTCATATGATTAGATTGTATTACAACAAATTTTTCAGTTTGACAAACTCCCGCCTCCCTCCCCTCTCCACCTCTTAAAATACAAAAATCCAATTCGGGGATTTTGGGGGACTCTGGATATGTTGTTGAGGTCAAAATTCTGCGTCCGTACCAGCAATAAAATTTCATAAATTAATTTGTCCCTGGTCCAATCCTATCTTTCTTAGACTAAGTTATTTCAATCGATAGTTTTTGAAAAATTAATTTCCATACTAAAAACTTGAAAAAGAGATTTGCTCCAAGGATTAAGTGCGCTGTAGTTCTGTATTTTTGATATGTTGTTGATGCATGTTTGATAGGTGGACGAGGCTGGGAAGTGAACCCAGACCTCCAGCGTGACAGTCGAACGCACTAACCATTACGCTACGAGCTACTAGAAGTTTTTGGGTAGGTGTATTATTAATAAACGACTTGTAGTAGTATTATTGGTGATTGGATGGAATAAGAAAAATTTTTGTATTCGATATAATTATTTGCTACTATTAAATTTAATGCTTTTACTCTGGCGATCATATACATATTTATTATTGCTTTCATTTTGATATTTCAAAAATCTATTCGTTAGTATTTTTCAGTCAGATTACTATACATAAATAGCCTTAACAAAAGTTTGTGGTACCATTTACTCAAAATGCATCCAACCGATTTCAATTGTATATGCTTGAAAAGCCATAGGTGCGGACATGTGCAGAATATACCTCTGAGACACGCATTTACATACTGTGGGTCATTTTTATCGAAGAAGACGACTTTTATCGGAAATCTGATTAGTTGCATCAGATGACACCAGCTATTTTTTCACAAAGGATTTCAACAACATAAAGCTATCCCAATAGCTTGGGAAAAACATTTAAACATATTAGACTTGTCTAATTTGTCTGATTGGTAATGGACAAATCTATGATAGTAAAGAATCTTACTTGTAATTGATTCCTAATCTGTAGATCTTCATTGTTCCTGAATCAATTTTGCAATAATTGGTGTACCAGAAGCATCTGACTGGTTTGCCACTGTTGCTCGTCGACGACGAAAGACACATCTTGTTTGATTCTGCACATTGGAGTATTGGAGATGTTGAGCTCCCATTATCCTCAGCATTGCACTGTTTCAAGATCTCTCCAAAAGGGGCATTTAATAGTTGAAAATTTGTGCAGCGACCATTTACAAAATTTTAAATTTATTTAATTATTATTATTTAAATATTTACCCCAAAGTTAATGGCGGCAATACACTTCCAAATTTGATTTTGTGAACGACAGATGTCAGAATGTACGAGTCAAAAAAACTGTTATACTCTCTAGGGAATTCACTATCCAGTGTATTATAGAGATCAGTTATTGTAGTATTTTACTAAGGGTGGGTGAATTTAGGGTAGACTACGGCAAAATTCGGGGACTTAGGCAGAATTTGTGTGCTGCATATGTTCATACTGTGATAAACAGGTCAGCTGTTTTGGCACTAAGTGAAACCCAGGTAGGGGAAAATAGCTCTTTTTTTCTCCCATCATGATCTCGCCGTGTATGTTCGTAATAATGTTGCTTATCAGCTTCAGCCACAAAACGGTTCGTGTTTTAATACCAACTTTAATTTCATGTGGTTTAAATTCACCGTCCATAAGCGCATCATTCATACTTGTTTTATTTATCGTAGTCCTAGTTTGGATAGTAATTCGACTTCCAGCGAATTCGATGCACTATCCGACACCATCCAGAGAATTATTTCCCATTTTCCGCACATTGAAATCGTTGTTACGGGCGATGTCAATGTACATAATTCTTCGTGGCTACGCTATTCGGGTCAGACAACACCCGAAGGAAGGGATGCCGAGATTTTTGCTATACCACCCGTCCTCGGTTCCAACGCTCGTCTTCAATGATACTCCTTTTGTCAGCTCGCAAGATAAAGCCAATTTGCTTGCAGCACAGTTTGCTGTTAATTCGACGCTGCCAGAAAGTGTTATGACTCCTCCTGTACTTGAGAGCGTAAATGATTTTATGGGACAAATCTTCTTTCGCACACGTGCAGTTGCTAGAGTTCGAAAAGATCTCGACATTCACAAATCCGCTGGCCCGGATAGTATCCCTCCCATTGTTTTGAAGATGTGTTCTTCAATGCTGGCAAAACCACTGCGTAAGCTTTTCCATCTGTCTTACTCTACTGGTCTCTTTCCAAGTGGATGGAAAGCAGCATTTGTCCAGCCTGTCCCTAATAAAGGCGTATCTTCTTCACCCTCTAACTATCGTCCGATTGCACTTACGTCCCTTCTTTCCGAGGTCATAGAAACGCTGATCAATTTTCAGCTCAAGAAATATCTCGAAGAATGAAAGATTCTTAATGACCGGCAGTACGGCTTTCGTAGCAATACTAGTGATCTGATTGTATATCTCACCGAACAGTGGAACAAATCTGTACATCGTTTTGGCGAAAATAAGATTATTGCACTTGATATTTTAAAAGCGTTTGATAGAGTTTGGCATCAAGCTCTCTTATCGAAAATGCGCGCATTTGGTTTCGATGAATCTCTTCTTCGTTGGATTAGAAATTACCTTTCGGACCGTTCAATACAAGTCGTATTGGACGGTTTCAAGGCTGAAATCCACAAAATAAATGCTGGTATGTCCCAGGGCTCCGTTTTGTCTCCGACTCTCTTCCTTATTTTTATAAATGATCTTTTGTCTGAATCTTCTAATCCATTAAACTATTTCGCTGGCGACAGTACCATCAGCTTCTCATATTCGTTTACAGATTCTCATCCATGTCCTTCGGAAGTGGAACTTGAACGGCAGCGTATGATAAGCTCATTAAATTCTGATCTCGACAGCATTGTCCAATGGGGAATCAAAAACCGCGTAGAATTTAATGCTTCAAAAACTCAATGCTGTCTCTTGTCGTTAAAGCGAAATCCACCCCTAATGCCGCTATTCATGGGCGGCACTTGCATCGAGGAAACCGAACAGCTCTCAGTTCTCGGTATGTGTGTCACAGACCACCTTTCGTGGAATGACCACATATTTGAGGTCGCCAAAAATCCTGCTATGTGTTTAGATTTTCTCCGTCGATGCAAGAAATTTGTCTCCCCTTCTGATGTGGCTGTGATCTACAAAGCTTTTATTCGTCCAAAACTTGAGTACAATTCACATGTTTGGGCAGGAGCTATAAAAACTCAATTGAATTAATTGGACAGAATACAAAAGGGAACTTTAAAAATGATAGGCGAAAGATCTATAAGGGAAACAATTACATCTCTCGAACACTGTCGTAATGTTTCATGTCTTTCCCTATTTTACCGCTTTTTTATAATCAGTGTTCTAGTGAAATAGCCAGTTGCATTCCTCCTCTTAAACAATTCAACCGTAATACTCGCGCTTCTAGGAATGCCCATCAGTTTACCCTCGAGCCCAACTTCGGACGTACTTTTAGGTACAGAGATTCTTTCTTCAGTCGCACCACACGAATGTGGAATGCTTTACCCGGCCCAATTTTCCCCCCTCATTTCGATATGCAAATATTCAAAACCAATGTGCATCGGTATCTCCTTTTAAATCCTCTCCTACTTACCTAATCGCTCGTACTATGTTAAAAACATAACCCCTTTGTTCAAACTGAACAACAATTACTTTACAAAAATAAAACACCTTTATTTCACTTCAAATACTTTAATTCCAATACTTTTATTATAACAAGCACAACTTTTAATTCACTATTTTACACCGACGTTCACTTCCAAAATCCAACTGAGGTCTTCGGGCTGGTGGCCGTGTATTTATATCCGAGAGAAAGCTACTAGAATCTTCTGGGGTTTCTGGAATGTGCTGGAATGTACTTCACTGGAAAGTCTCCACAAGTAGCTCAAAAGCTTTCGACTAATTACAAATTATAGCAGTTCCATGGTTTGGGTATTGGATAACGATGCGAGTGGTTTAGGTATTGGATAATGATAGAGTGGTTTAGGTATTGGGTGGTTTAGGTATTGGGTAACACTAGATAATCTTTTGTTCATAGATGGCGCGGAACTCGTTACTAAATTATTCTGTTATAGGTCGAACTATCGACCAATTGCGCTTACGTCCCTTCTTTCTAAGGTCATGGAAACGCTGATTAACTTCCAGCTCAAGAAACATCTCGAAGAACGAAAGCTTCTTAATGACCGGTAGTACGACTTTCGTAGCAATAGGTCTACTGGTGATTTGATGGTATATCTCACCAAACAGTGGCACAAATCTTTACATCGTTTTGGAGAAAGTAAGATTATTGCGCTTGATATTTCTAAAGCATTTGATAGAGTTTGGCATCAAGCTCTCTTATCGAAAATGCGTGCATTTGGTATCGATGAATCTCTTCTTCGTTGGATTAGAAATTACCTTTCGAACCGTTCAATACAAGTTGTTTTGGACGGTTTCAAGTCTGAAGTTCACAAAATAAATGCTGGCGTGCCCCAGGGCTCCGTTTTGTCTCCGACTCTCTTCCTTATATTCATAAATGATCTTTTGTCTGAAACTTCTAATCCACTAAACTGTTTCGCTGACGACAGTACCCTCAGCTTCTCATATTCGTTTCCAGATTCACATCCATGTCCTTCGGATGTGGAACTTGAACGGCAGCGTATGATTACCCCATTAAATTCTGATCTCGACAGCATTGTCCAATGGGGAATAAAAAATCGTGTAGAATTTAATGCTTCAAAAACTCAATGCTGTCTACTGTCGTTAAAACGAAACCCACCCCCCATGCCACTATCCATGAGTGGGACTTGCATTGAGTAAACCGAAAAGATTTCAGTCCTCGGTATGTGTATCACAGACCACCTTTTATGGAATGACCACATATTCGACATCGCCAAAAATGCTGCTAAGTGTTTAGGTTTTCTCCGTCGATGCAAGAAATTTGTCTCCCCTTCTGATTTGGCTGTGATCTACAAAGCCTTTATTCGTCCAAAACTTGAGTATAACTCTCACATTTGGGCAGGTGCTCCAATAACCCACTTGAGTTTATTGGATAGAATTGAAAAGAGAGCTCTTAAAATGATAGGTGAAAGAACTATAACGGAAACATTCTCATCTCTTGAGCACCGTCGAAATGTTTCATGTCTTTCGTTATTTTACCGTTATTTCCATAAACAATGCTCTAGTGAAATAGCCAGTTGCATTCCTCCCCTCAAACAATTCAACCGTAATACTCGCGCTTCTAGGAATGCCCATCAGTTTACCCTTGAGCCCAATTTCGGACGTACTGTTAAGTACAGTGATTCTTTCTTTAGTCGCACTACTCGAATGTGGAATGCTCTACCCACCTCAATTTTCCCCTCCCGTTGTGATCTACAGACGTTCAAAACCAATGTGCATCGGTATCTCCTTTTAAATCCCCTCCAATCTACCTAAACGCTCGTGCTGTGTATATCATCTTAAGGGTAGTCACAACCCCTTTTGCACGCGCTAAATATGAAAAAAAAAAAAGAAATTAGAGATGTCGTTGTTTGCACAAATAGGCATATTCACCACATTTCCCCCTCTTAGGATTGATCGTCCCGATTAAAACCATTACTCCCGTCACCACCGTTATAGCGATGTTAACAGTCACTGTGAACTACTTTAAGCTTGCCTCTAAACCCTCTCTGAATGCGGTAAACCACATCATTGATTCGCTTCACAACGGTGTATGGGCCTCCCAAATTTGTTGAAGGTTTGGTGACAGTCCTTTTTGTCGATGGGGATTGTAAAACCACACCAGGTCTCCTTCTTAGAATCCCATCGTTGTTGCACGAGCGTCGTACCGTGATTCCATCCTATCACTGGTTGTTTTTATGGTTTTCCTTGCCCGTTGATGAATGTCAATGAGTCTTTTTTCAGGTTATCCACATATTCATCTGGCCTTTCCAGTTCAATAGTACGGCATCCAAATTTTACTTCACTAGGCAGCCTTATTGTTGTGCCAAACAGGATCTCCGATGGTGTATGTCCTGTTGAACTATGAACCGCACTTCGATAGGCCATCAAAAACAATGGAATATGGCGGTCCCAGTCCCAGTAGTCACCTACAACCTTGGACAGATGTTCCTTAAGCGTCCTGTTGAATCTTTCGACCATTCCGTCAGATTGTGGATGAAGCGGTGCTGTCCTCGTCTTCTTGATGCCAAGGAGAGAGCAAACCTCCTGGAAGATGTTAGATTCGAAGTTCCTTCCTTGGTCAGAGTGCAATTCCAAAGGCACACCGAACCTGCTCACCCAATTGAAGACAATCTGATCAACCACTGTTTTGGCTTCTTGATTCGGGATGGCAAATGCCTCAGGCCACTTGCTGAAGTAATCCATGACTACAAGGATGTATCGGTTTCCGCTGTTGGTCTCCGGAAACGGACCTGCGACATCTACTGCTATTCTCTCGAAAGGTGTGCCTACATTGTACTGCTGCATTTTACTTTGAAGCTTTCTTCCTGCTCCCTTGGTAGCAGCTTAAGTATCACATTTTCTGCACCACTTTTCGACATCCTCTCTTGCATGTAGCCAGTAGAACCGTTGTCGTATCTTTTCCAGCGTTTTTTTGACTCCCAAATGACCTCCAGATGCTCCATCATGCATCTCTCGAAGAACGTCATTAACCTTTGACCTAGACACGATTAACTGCATCACATACGATTTGCCATCTGCAGTCTCCCATTTACGCCTTAGTACTCCTTCTTGCACATGAAGAGAGTCCCACTGTGCCCAATATGCTTTGAGAGCTGGACTTCTATCGAAAATTTCACCCCATTCTGGTTTTTCTTCGTGCTCCTTCCAAGCGAGAATGGGCTCTATATCTGTGTCTTCTTGTTGGGCAGTCCTCAGTTCTTTATTGCTCCAACCGTAAATGAGATCCGCTCTTATTCGCTGGATGGCAACGGTTTCCTTTTCTTCTTGACGCGTGCAATGCTTACAGTCCTGTTTACACGGTCGCCGAGACAATGCATCTGCGTTTGAGTGCAGCTTTCCTTTCCGATGTTGAATTTGGTAGTCGTATGTCTGAAGTCTCTCGATCCACCTAGCTACTTGACCTTCGGGATTTTTGAAGTTCAGAAGCCAATTAAGCGCACCATGATCTGTTCGAAGGAGTAACTTTTGCCCATAGATGTATTTATGGAAGTGCTTTGTTGCCAAAATCAAAGCTGGAAGTTCCCTTCTGGTGACGCAATAATTGCGCTCTGGTCTCGAGAGTACCTTGCTGTAGTAGGCTACAACTTTTTCTTCTCCGTCATGGAATTGCGATAGTACAGCTCCAATTCCAACGTTACTGGCATCGGCGGCGATGATGAAAGGTTTTCCAGGAGTCGGATAGGTCAGCACAGGCGCATTACACAAACGTAGCTTGAGTTCCTGAAAACTTTTCTCGCACTCACCTGACCATTTGAACAGCTTCCCTTTTCCAGTAAGTTGATGCAAGCTCTTAGTGATTCCAGCAAAATCCTTCACAAAGCGCCGATAATATGTGGCTAGACCAAGAAAGCTACGGAGTTGGTGTTTATCCTGTGGTGTTGGCAAATTCTTCACAGTGTCAACTTTTTCAGGATCAGTCTTTACTCCTTGGGATGAGATGATATGTCCCAGATATTTAACTTCGGTCTTGAAAAGCTCACATTTCTCTGGATTTAATTTTAAGTGTGCTTCTCGAAGCCTCTGGAATACGGCCTTGAGGTTCTTACAATGTTCGTCAAAAGTTTTCCCATAAACGATGACATCGTCCAAATATACAAGGCATGATTTCCAGGTAAGTCCTTGTAGAACACACTCCATCAGAAGTTTTCATCATTCAGTGACAGTCAGCCGACACGCATAATAAAATCAGTGAATTCTAAACCACCTCTAATTAAAAAAATAAAAGGAACAAATACAGGTATACCTGCCGGCTATCTGTATTTATTACCCAAAGGATTTACAAAAGGGTAAATCCCACACTAAAAATCCGGATTAATGTGCAGTGCAAGTTTTGTTTTTAAATAAGTGTTTGTGCTATACCTAATCCGTAATAAAGTGATAAAAGTGCAAATAGAAAAGTAGCTAATCCAGCAATGGGTGAGCCAATAAATCCTGAATCAGCATTTGCGGCATTAGAGGCGTTGCTGAAAAGGATCGTCAACGACCTGGGTCCCGAATATGGTCCGAGATTATCCATGACAATTAAAAATATTGTCAAGCCCAACGAAATCGATGACAATGAACACGACCAAACCAACAAAAACAAGGAGATCGAGATAATGGAAACTGAGTCCATGGATAATGAGGCAGAAGAAGTTGAAACTCTCTACACCAAAAAGGAGGTATGCAGCGAGGGCGAGACTGCCAGCAGTTCTGAGGACGGCAGTGAATCGCCGAAACCTGGACAAAAACGGCCCCGGAAGACGAGGAAAGCAGTCACTTTGCTGAAAAAAGTGGGAACCACCAGCCAGCCAAGCAGCCAACTTCTACAGTCACAGCCGATAAACACGCGCCAATCCAGTCACCAACCAAGACACCAGTCCAGCTATCTGGACAGCAACAACTTATAACAGCTTACTTGGCAATGAAGCAGCCAGCTCCCACAACAGCATGCAACAAGCCAACCAGCCACAAACTCAGCTACCAGCCCAGCCTCAGACGGTATCTGCTTCAAAGACTACTACAAATCAAGCCAAGACCCCAGGAATGCCACCAATTTTTTGCTTTTCCGGTAACATTACTGAAATCAGCAGGTTCTGCAAAGGCAATAAATTGAGTGTAACATTCAAAAATTGCAACACAAAAACAACCATCATCAGCGCAGGAAACCGGGATTCTTTCGATGAAGTGAAAAAATTCCTTAAGGAGCGAAAGATTCAATACAACTCCTACACGCCACGAGAGGACAGGAAAAACCTATTGCTTCTGAAAGGGATTCATTTCTTACATGAAGCCATTGAAGTGGAAGACAAGCTTCGGATTGAAGGACTGCCAGTGATGAAGGTCACACCATTTAAAGCCAAGAAGGGACCAGGCAAGGTATACAACAATTTTGTTGTAGAGCTGGGAAAGTCCTGTGACGTCAGCGAGGTCTTCACGAAGACGTTGATCATGAACCAGTGAGTGCACTATGAGCGATTGAAATCCAATGATCTTTTACAATGCCGGAACTGCCAGCGGTTTGGACACGTTGCAGTTAACTGTGGACGCCAATATGTATGCGTGAAGTGCAAGGAGGAACACGATCCCGGAATGTGCAAGCGCAAGGAAAACGCGAGATCGGACGCATGGTGTGCGAACTGCCAAAAGGAGGGTCATCCAGCAAGCTTTAAGGGTTGCCCAACTCTTAAAGCAAAACTGACGGAAAGGAACAAGGTCCTGGAGTTCGTTGCCAAGTCTGTCTGTACCGTAAGCCGCCCAGCAGTTAGTTTCGCAAACGTGGTGGCACACCACCCAAACCAGCAGCTTCCAAGAACCAGCAGCAGAAACAGCCACAACCATCAAGGACCCCAGCCAAAACCATTTCAGCAAGTCCAGCACCAGAAAAGATATCTAGACCAACATTAGCTTCGTCAGCGATGAACCTCAGCTCTGAAGTTCAAGGTATTTTCGGATCCAACCTCATGTCCATGGTGGAAAAAGGCAGGAGTGCTGTACCACATAACTGTGGTCAGATAAGTGAAGGGGAAAAGTCCGTGGCACTGGCCACCTTCATATTCCAGTTATGCAACTAAATAAACTCCGAACACTGACGTATAACGCTAACTCGTTATACAGCCTGGAAAGAAGGACGTCATTCAACTTGTGTATGAAGAACAACAACCCGGACATTGCGCTCATTAGCGAGACCAACGTAACCAAATGCAACAACATTGACATTATCGGTTACAAAACCTTCCGGAAGGACAAGAAGGAGGACCGGAAAGGCACAGCTATTTACGTGCGGAAGAACCTGTCGCCCAAGACCAACGAAATCACCATTTCTGGTCTGAAGACTAGTGAAGCTACCGCTGTCACCATACAAATAGGAAGAGATGAGACCCTCACCATCATCGGCGGCGTGTATTTCAAATGCCATTCCAGCATAGAAGCATACAAACCGACTTACACGTCTTCAACAGCGTACTTCAAAGGAGCACATATGGACTTATCGGTGGAGACTTCAATGCAAGGCATTACCTTTGGCTGGATACCACAGTATCACCCGAAGGAAAAGCGATTGCAGACTGGTTGGACGCTAACCAGGACCAGCATTCATTGGTGGTTGTTTCTCAACCAAAACCAACTTTTCCCCGAACAACATCTACATTCGATTTTTTTATTTCAACTTCTCATTTTGTTTATTTACTTCCAGAAATCTGCAACTACACCTGTAAACTTGTGACCAGCAACTCGGTTCACAAAGCTGTTCAGCTCAGCATCAAGCTCCACCAACCCATTTGTCTAGCAACAGAGCCAACGGAGAACTTCATTAATTATAGAGGACTAGATGCTGAACGACTCCAACGGGACATTGAAGATAGTATTACGCTTCCCCCTTCGAACCGAAACCTGCTGGACAGTGAAATAGACGCTGCTAGAGATGGTCTGGAGCAAGCTGTCTCTGATGCATTGGAAGTCCAAAAGCGGCCTAGGACGTCAAAAGATAGGTACCAACATCTTCCCGTGTACATACAGAACCTGTACGCACACAGACAGCGGCTGAGGAATCGACTTCAAAGGATTCATCAGAGAGAGAGAGCTGAACACCACTAACAGCAACTACCGGACGGTTTGGAGCGAGCTACAATATGTCAACGTCATGTTCCGAAACTCTGTGCAGCATCATAACAACATCCAGTTCCAGAAGAGGCTACAAGCGATCAAGCCAGGACCAGAAGCATTCAAGAACATTCGTTGGAAAACAGGCCCCGATTCCGGAAATCCTAGTTCACAACAATATTGAAATGTCGCCAATACAGGACAAAGTCGAAATGTTCGCCAATTACTTCGAGGGAAACTTCACACCAAACCCACCTGATGATCCAGCTTTTCTGAACGAAGTTGAGGCATCTATTCAGCAAACCCTGCAGCCAAATCCGGAAAGAGTCCTTTTTAGTGACACCAACCCAGCAAGTGACCCAACCGATAGTACACATCTCTGTAATCTGGAGTAGGTAGCAGATATCATTGAAAATTCAAAACCAAAAAATTCTGCCGGACCAGACGGAGTCTCAAACTACACCCTGAAAAGGCTGCCACATGTAGTGATGATTCTTTTAACGATCATCATGAACAACTGCATCAACAAATGCTACTTCCCCCAAAGGTGGAAAACAGCTAAGATCGTAGCCATCCCCAAGAAAGGAACTAACAATTGTGTGTCCAATTACGGGCCAATTTCGCTTCTGAACAACATAAGTAAAATACTGGAAGAAGTATTACTTCGGAAACTAAAGAGGTTTTGCAGCAAAAACGCCATCATCCAGGACATGCAGTTTGGCTTTAGGAAAAAGCACTTCATTTTGCATCCGCTCCTGAAGTTCCAGAATGACATCACCATAGCGCTCAACAACCATCGTGTCACCGTTGGATGCTTTCTGGATCTCCAGAAAGCATTTGACAGCGTATGGATTGAAGCCCTTATCCATAAGCTTCGCGTATTACATTTACCCCCGTCGCGTATAAAAATTCTTTTCTCTTTTCTCTCTTCCAGAAAATTCTACGTACAAATGGACAACTGCAAAACACAAGTGAAGAACATCAAAGCCGGAGTTGCCCAAGGTCGAAGCTAGGCCCCTTCCTCTACAGCCTGATGACATCTGACCAGCCTGTGCCATCTGGATGCGAAAATCTCCTGTATGCTGATGACTCCCTTACGTATACCACCTCGATGTCTCCTCTGGTAGCCTTACGCCAAGTTGAGCAGCACGTCAACAGACTCTACGCCTTCTACAGGAAATGGGACATCCGGAGAAATACCTCCAAATCGGAGCTTGTGTGCTTCCGGAGACCAAGTAGAGATAGTTGGAGCGCAGCCAACTGCAGAAGTCTGGTTCTGAAACTTCCGGACGGATCTACAATAGCAGCCAAAAAGAACGTTAACCATCCACTTCAACGAGTTGTTAAGGTTCAACCCACACTCACGAAACGTGCTCAAAAAAGCCAACTGGGCCTTCCACCGACTCCACCCATTGATGAGACGCAGAAGGGACTAAGCCAGAAGACGAAGCTTCTTATGTACAAGCAGCTCCTGCGGCCCGTAATCAGCTATTCCTTCCCAGTCTGGTTCTCCATCTCGAAGACGGCCATGAAGGAACTTCAAATGTTCGAAAGAAAGCTACTAAGTATCTGTACCAGACTACATTTCGAGCGGCAGTGAATGAGACATCACAGCAACGAGCGTCTTTACACAGAGTCGAGCATCATCCCCCTGGACAGGTACGTACTGCTTCAAGCAAAGAAGCTAGTAGGACTCACCAACAGTCACCCAAATCAACTGATGAGAAGAATGGCTACTCAGCAACGACATCCCGAGGCGAGATATCTCAGTAAGATGGACATCCTGGACGACAACATCATCACGGATATTGAGCAATTAGTTTCGTTCTACGCTGACACCGGGTCAGCATATCACCGAGGCTAAATGCCAACCAATTCCCCCACCTGAACCACAACTTGACAACCGGGACGGAACACCCCGAGGACGATAAAGTCAACTGACTTTTAGAATTAATTTTTTGACATGTATTTTATTTTTATAATCTTTTAAAATTAAGACAAAGTATAAAATTAGGCCCCCTATGTGCCAATAAATGTATAATATCATCGTACCTAACTAGTTATAAGTCAAATTGTAAATATTACTTTGTTCAATAAATCTTAACTAACTAACACTCCATCAGACGCTCAAATGTTGCCGGAGCGTTGCACAGTCTGAATGGCATAACTTTAAACTGCCACAGACC
The DNA here is from genome assembly GCA_949320155.1 of Melangyna quadrimaculata. Lineage (NCBI taxonomy): Eukaryota > Metazoa > Arthropoda > Insecta > Diptera > Syrphidae > Melangyna > Melangyna quadrimaculata. The sequence continues at coordinate 5,814,651 of OX439486.1, forward strand.
ATTTCCTGTGGAGAAAGCTGTCTTCTCGCGATCTTCTGGATGAATTTCTGGGCAAAGGGTAGCTATCTTTCTTTGTCACATCGTTCAGCCTACGGTAGTCTACACAAAACCGGGTGCTTCCATCCTTCTTTTTGACTAGAACTACTGGTGATGCCCAAGAACTTTTGGAATTTTCGATTAGCCCATCTTTCTTCATTGTCGATATCATCTCTTCAACTTCGGCTTGTTTGGCTAATTGAAGACGTTTTGCTGGTTCTCGAACCGGTCTTGCGTCACCTGTGTCGATTCGATGCTGTACCAGTTGTGTTCGACCATACTGCCCATTCGGTGAAGAAATATATCAGCGTACTCATGAAGAAGGATTCCAGCAACACTAAGCTGATATTGATTTAGATTTGATGGCTTCAGAATTTTGGCTTTCATGGAGCTGAATTTTTCTTGGTCTGTGTTCATTTCTGTGATCTTGGTAATTGCGGACACAGATTCGCATTTTCCAACTATTTCTCCTTTCTTGAGCTTGACTTCGTACGGTTTGATGTTCAGTATCGGTACGGGTACCATGTTGTTCCTTGGTTCCACTAGAGTCTTCCCTAAGATGATGTTTTGGGAAGATTGCTCTGACTCTGGTTCCACCATGAGGTATCGATGGCTACCTAGATCGCCCTCTATTTTCGTCCAAACAAACACTTCCGAAGAGGGAAGTAAGCACATGTCTGCTTTGATGACGGTTCTTAGAGTTGATGAGTTTTCGTTGCCATAATAGCCTTTTCATTGCAAACCCAAAAACCGGTTTTCGCGAAAATATCGGTTTTGGCTGAAAACCTAGATCGAAAACACAAGTTTTCCCATACATTTTTGCTAAACCACAAGTTTTGATAAACCACAAGTTTTAAATAAAACCTTTCCAAATATGTTGGATTTGCAGGATGAACTAAACAAACATACCTTGTGAAACATTCAGCGCTCAATTAAACGTCATATAAATAGCTGACGGGTTGCTGCCAGGAAAAAATAATTTTTCTGCTGGAACACAAGAGAGCGCGACGCAGTGTCGCGCATCCTAACTACTACGTGAAATTGATCGGTTAAGAAATAATTAAATTATAACGAATCAGGATTCGTTGTATTTCCATTATTAAATTACAATATTTATAAATTGTCTTTAATTGCGCATAAAACATTTGATTTTTACCCTTTTCTGTGGCACTGAACATTTTCAAAGCGGCGTTGCCCTTCCTCGAACCATTGTGTTCAAGCAAAACAAATGAAATGTCAAATGAAAACTTGTAAATTTTCGGTGTGAACGCATTTCAAGTTTTCGTAAACCAATTGCCGAAAACCCGGTTTTGGGTTTGGTGTGAAAAGGCTATAAACCATAGGAATCTCTACATTTTGGTAATTCAGCACTTGCTTACCGATATCAAGAATCACTCCATGCTCCTTCATAAAGTCGATTCCAATTATGCACTCATCAGATATGTCTGCTACCAAAAATAGGTGCGAAAACTCTAGTTCTGCCAAACAGATCTTCAGAAGAACTTCTCCATATACTCTTGCCACCTCACCTGTCACAGTTTTCAGACGGTAGCTATTGGTGTTATGTAGCCATGTCATCTTGACCAAGTCTTTTCTTACAATGGAGGCTGTGGCACCGGTGTCAATTGTAGCCACGTGTCTTGCCATTTAATTTTGCGTCCACTGTAAGACTTTTACTGTTTCGTTTAGTCTGCGAGACTTGGATTGTGGTTCTGGGCCCATCGATACCAGGGCGAGCAGGAACGTTGATGTTATTGCTTATCTGTTCGCGGGTATTATTTCTGCTTCCACAATGTTGACAGGTGACTCTTCTCGGTGGCAATCTGCACTGGCGCTGGAGATGTCCCGTTTTGTTGGAATTTCCAGCATCGTGCAGGTCCTTCTCGCTGCCTTCTTTAGAATTCAGCTCTCTGACAAGAACATTCCTCAACTTCAAGTTCTCTTACCCGATGAATTCCTAAAGAAGCCTGTTCTGATGCTTCCATAGTGAGCGCAAAGGCTAATGCTTCAGAAAGCGTGCGTTTTCCAGCAGTTCGAATTGCTCGCTGGAAATTGAGATCGAGCACTGAACGGACAAAAGCACCTATTGCTAACTGGTTGGCAATTTCATCTCCTGCAGTCGGGTATGCTAGATGCACCAACCGTTCAATGTCTGCTTGGACTTTCTCCTCTTTTCTGGACTCTGGTATTGAGTTGAACGCGGAAGACTTCTTGCATATGGCCATATTCAAATCGCCTGTCAATGGCCTGAACAAGAGCACTCAAGTTGCCGTTCTTGTCTGCTGGTAAGGTTTGCAATAATTCAGCAGCAGAACCTTTAAGAGCAAGCGTCAGGGCAATAAACTTGTCTTCGTCATTCCAGCCATTTGTCGTTGCGGCTGCCTCAAACTGCTTCTTGTAGATTGACCATGAAGTTTGTCCATCAAAGGTTGGTGGATACATTTCCTTTTTCTTTGGACAGTCGCTAGAACTTTTTCGAACACTGTCCAGTTGCTTAGTAATGCTCTCAATGTTATCTTCGATCTTCTCGAATTTTGCTTCGCTTCCACTTATGAAAACTGTTTTTCAACACGTTCGTCAAGGGCAATAAATTTGTTCTCGATTAAATCTAGTTTACCTTCGAGGATGTGTTTCTGTTCTTCGAACCGTTCGAGAAGATTCTTTTATTCGCTGTGTTGTTCTTCTAACCGCTCGAGAAGATTCTTTTGTTCATTATTCTGCTCATTTCGTTGTTCTTCAAACCGCGCAAGCAGCTGAACCATCATATTGGTCATGTCTAAGCTTGTGCTTACTTGCTCTTCCGACATTTCAATTTCAATTAGAAACGTGTATGGATTTTCACCGTGTTGCCTTAAATCTTGCTGCAGACGGATAATGAGATCATTTTTCGAACCAGTAGTAGGAAGACCGTGTCTGTTTAGTTCTGCTTTAAGTTCAACACAATTTAATGCATTCACAATTTTTCCCATTTTGTTTCTATTGTAATATTTTTATATGTCACTTTTCACAAGCACCTTTTTTTTTTTTTTTTTTTTACACTTTATCAATCTTCACCATTAATTATCTGAATGCACAGATAAAATAAGTTTTTTCCCACTTCTGACACAAATGTAGTATTTTACTAAGGGTTCGTCAATAAAACTTATTCCTTTTATTCAAACTGAACACCAATTACTTTACAAAAATGAAACACCTTTATTTCACTTCAAATACTTTAATACCAATACTTTTATTATAACAAGCACAACTCCTAAATGTAATAAGTATGAACTAGCCTTAAGTTAAATTAAATTAATGTTGAACGCAACCACGAAAAGGGCAAACAAGATTTATGTTTGTTTAATGTTGAACGTGCCCAAGCAAAAAGCGTGGTTGACAGAGATCAGTGGGTTGACGTCTAAGAAGAATTGTGTTAAATTCAATAAAGATATAGGCGCTGGCTGGTACAGTTGTTGGCTAACGAATACGTTGTTTTAATTTTACATTAAGGGTATTCATGCAACGTCGGAAAACTATCATTAACGTCGTAAACGTCGGAAAGTTTACGACGTCGTAAATGAACTGTCACAATTTGTATGAAAATTCTTTTACGATAAATCGTAAACTTTCCCACCCGAATTTGTGTCGTAAACGAAAATATGGTAAACCCTAGTACGCTGCTAATGCGAAACGAAAAATCCCATACAAAAATGACATGACGAAATCATAAACGAAAAATTTCGTTGTCCTTTTCGTTCTGTGGTACGCTATTCGACCAGCGAAATTGATGATTATAGCAGATTGTTTTGACAAGTCTCCACTCTCTTTTCGCAATGGATTAATTGCCCGGACCATTAATTGTGTGCGGGAAAAATGACATTTGGGTTTGTTCGTGTTTTTATTTCTTGTTTTATTTTTCTTTACAGCATTGTTTTTGTTTGATTTTTTCGTTAAATTTCTATTTATTTATTTGCAATTTATTCAAACTCTCCATGAATATTTTTCCACTGTGTTTTCGTAAGCATTTCGTTGTCTTTTTGGAGACCGAAGGAAAATTTCGTTTCGCATCAGCAGCGTGCTAGGCTTAAACGTGGAAAACTTTTTGTAAAAGTGTTATGACATTTATAAATCAAAAATTGTCAAAACCAAACATTTCAATAACACAAAACATTTTTAACTATTTTTTTAAAACGCTTGAACAAAATAAAAGCCTTCTCAGAATTTATCATTTATCATTTATCACATTATACTCGTATTAAGGGACGTTCATGTAACGTGTGTCGGAAACTTTACGATTTTACGATGTCGGAAAGTTTCTGATGCTGCATGAATACCCCTATTATTGAGCTTTTTACATGGTGTCAGAAGTAAAAGTTATTAATTAATTGAAAAACGAAGTATTTATTGTTTTGTTTATCGTGGTACATCTTATTTATGGCGGCCTTAGAACTGCGTTTACCTCCTCAACTGGAGTGTGCTGATATTGCTAAGGAGTGGCCAAGATGGAAGAAATCTTTTCTTGTTTATTTGCGTGCTTCAGGAAAGCATAAAAACCCCGAGCTGGATAAAATTGCCACATTATTATGGTCTATCGGTCCACGCGGTATGGAAATTTATGAATCAGTTTTTCCAAATGATGACGATTAAGTAGACGACCTGTATTCCGATGCACAAGAGGATTTATCACAGGACAATGAAAGAAGACAACAGGACAACGAAGATCAAGTACGCCCAAGCCCAACTCGTACATTGAAGGAGGTTATAAAAGGCATTTGACGAGTTTTGTTTGCCTCGTAAGAACATTACCATGGAAGTCTTTAAATATGACATGATTAGACAAAAGGAAAGGCAGTCGTTTGCCGAATACGAAACCGAACTACGTACACAATTAAAGTACTGCGATTTTGAGTGTGCATCTTGCAAGTATTCGTACGCTGATCGAATGTTAATGCAGCGTATTGTAATTGGTGTGAATGACAAAAAAATCCAAATGAAACTTTTGGATTCAAAGGAAGATACAGTATCTAAGGTCATCGATACTTGCAAAGTTTTTGAAGCGGCAGCTGCAAGCAAACAGATATTAGACCAAAGAGGTCTAGAGGTCAAAGCAGTCATCAATGAAGAGCATAAGGAGTCCAGTGTTGCAGCCATAAAACGAAGCTGCTAGAGCTGTGGCCAAAACTTCAATGCAAATCACCGCCGCGTTTGTCCAGCGCGAAATGATATATGCCACAGTTGTTCAAGAGTCGGGCATTTCAGCAAATTTTGTAAGTTAGCATCGAGGGAAAAGTGAAATGGAAACAATTATCAAGTCAAGAGGAACGAACATCCAAGCAAACCAATCCATAGTGTCAACTGGGATGATGGAACTGATGGTAATTATAATTTTATATTAAGTAGTGTTGTCAGTATTAAAAATAGAATAAATTCAATTGGTGATTATGATTCAAATTCACTTAGGTTACATGTAAATCAGATGGTACAAGGATTATGTGATTTAAGATCGGTCGATTAACTTTAAACTTGATACCGGATCGATCCCAATTGCATACCGATTGGTTTTATTAAAAAAATTCAAGTTCCTATTCAACCTTTTCAAATAAATTGAATTGTAATGTTATTGATTACGGTTCTAATCCAATTAAAATACACGGTTCTGTTCAATTGACTTGTTTTGATGCCAAAAAGCGGTTAAATCAAATTTGCAACTTTCTAGTCGTTGATGACAAATGTGAAGCTGTTTTGGGTCTAGAAACATGTCAAGCTTTTGGGTTGGTTCAGAGAATATATACAATTAGCACCTTGTTTCCTTCTGAGGTAGATAAGTTTATTCATGCTCACTGTGATATTTTTGATGGACTCGGGAAAATGCCTGATAAATATTTTAGTGTTTTAAAAACTAATTCTGTACCGTCACTGCATTACAAGAAACGAATACCTTCGAGTATGCATGATAGACTTAGGAAGTTACTTGATGAAATGGTGAGAGATGAGGTTATAAGCGTAGTTAATTATCCAACAGATTGGGTTAATAATATACAGTTGGTTGAAAAATCAAACGGTGACATTCGCATTTGTCTGGACCCAAAACCCCTTAATGCGTGTATTAGGCGCGAGCATTTTCTGATTCCCACATTTGAGGACTTAATGGGGCGATTATCAAATAAAAGAGAATTTACGGTTTTAGATTTGAGTAATGGTTTTTGGCAAATGGAACTAGACCGTGAAAGTTCAAATCTCACCACTTTCATGACACCATTTGGACGGTTTCGCTGGAACAGGGTTCCATTTGGAATAAATAGTGCCCCTGAAATGTTCCAAAGAAAGATGGTCCAGTTATTTGGAGACGTTCCGGGAGTCTTAGTATATTTTGATGATATATGTATAACCGGTGACACTCAAAAAGAACACGATGAGGCACTTGCTGTTGTAGTTGATCGTGCTCGTACTAATGGTATTCGGTTCAATGAGGAAAAGATTCAGTATCGTACAAATAAAATAAAATGTATGGGTCATTTCATTGTTGATGGGGGGTTGAGCCAAGCGATAAATATATTAAAGCTATCACTGATATGCCAAAGCCGTTCAATAAGTCAGAGGTTTTGCGTTTGTTGGGGTTATTTAAATTTTTGGCTCGTCTCATTCCAAATTTATCGCTTAAAACGTCAGCCTTGCGTAATCTCACAAGAAATGATATTAAGTGGAAGTGGGCAAAGAAACATGAGAAGAAGATCAAAGAGTTGCTAAAATATATAACTAATAAGCCCTTGTTGGCTCAATATGATCCAAAAGCACCAGTCGTAATTCAAACAGATAGCTAAAAAGATGGGCTTGGAAGTGTGTTGCTTAAAAACGGAATGCGTGTGGCGTATGCGTCCCGAACACTTACAAGATGTGAACAGAAATGGGCCCAGATAGAGAAAGAGTTACTGGCCATTGTGTTTGCATGTGAAAGATTTCATTTCTTCTTGTATGGTCGTGATTTTGTGGTTCACTCTGACAATAAGCCACTTGAAACACTCATTAAAAAAGATATAGATAATGTCACACCACGGCTCCAAAGAATGTTTTTGCAGCTACTCAAGTATCCTGGTATGTCCATTACCTACATACAGGGAAAAGAAATATTGGTTGCCGATTGCTTATCTCGTGCCCCATTGACTGATCAGGGTGAGCTTAATGAAGAATTGTCTTCCATGGTCCATTCACTAGCTCAACGTGCCTGCTTATCTAAAGACAATTTTGAGTTGTATATCAAAGCATTAGAAACGGATGAAAGGTACACTGGTGTGAAACAACATGTGGTTGAAGGGTGACATAAGTCAGTTGTTTTGTAAGTACAGAAATGAATTGCATTTTGAGGGTGGGTTGTTATTCAAAAATCATCGGTTAGTTATCCCCACCGGATTACAGGTAAAAATTTGTAAATGGCTTTATGCACCGCACTTTGGCATTGAAAAGACTTTGGCTCGCGCAAGAATGCAATTCTTTTGGCCAGGCATGACAAACGATATAACTGAAATCGTTAAAGGTTGCCCGGTTTGTGAAAAGTTTACACGAGGTAATCATAAAGAACCTTTAGTGCAGGATGCAGTGCCCAAGTACCCGTTTCAGAGCATATCGATTGATATATATGAATATGTTGGTAGAAGCTTCCTCGCACTAATAGATTCGTATTCTGGGTTATTGATTACTCGTGCCTTACGGGACAAATCCATTCGCCAAGTCATAGAAATTTTAGATGCTATCTTTTGCTGCTACGGCTACCCATCGGAAATAAAAAGTGATAACGTTCCTTTCAACTCACGATTATTTGAACAATACGCAAATAATGCAAATATTGTTTTAAAATTCTCTATATATAGATACCCTTAAAGCCCTGGTTCTTCATGAGCCGTTGTGCCACCCGATTTATTTTTTTATTTTTTTTTATTTTTATTTTTTTATGAATCCAATGAACTTGATAAATTTCAATATCACATTTTAGAGTATAACGCAACGCCAGTTGCATCAATGCAATCCTCGCCATCACAATTGTTTTTTGGTCGTTTAGTGAAAACTCATTTACCGATTGGGGACAGATTGTTGTACCGGAATGAGATCGGAAACTTAGAGGTTGAAGGGAAATTGAAACAAAAAAGAAAAAAACAAAAGCGTTTCTTTGATCAACACGCAAAATCTTTGCCGGTCTTGAACACTAATGATCTAGTTATATTTAAATAGAATGGACAGGAGAGTGGCACTATTTGAAAATTGTAAGGAGTGTTAGTGATAGATCTTATATTGTCGTTGATAATTATAATAACCATTTTCATCGTAATCGTATATTTATTGTTAAAACTAAAAATAATGACTTTAATGCAAGCGAATTGTTAAATGAATCAGAAAATATTGAAAGACCGAAAATTGTAACATCATTTTTTAATGCCAACTCCTGCCACTATTACAAGTCCAAATATCTCAATACACAAAGTTCTATGGAACAAGAAGTGGAAGTGGAGGGATCGAATAATATTGAAACTGAAAATTTAACTTTGCCAACAAATGTTATTGATCCTGAAACTTCTGATTCTACTACAATTGAATCAGCTAATCTAACAGCCCTATTCTGCCGTTGTGAGGGTCACAGGTCATAATTTTTTGTGAGTTTGTTTTTGTATAAGGCGATCACAATTTCGGATTCTGTGGACGCCCTCATAATAAACCTCACAAGAACAACGTGAGTTGTGATCTGCCAAGCAGCAGATCATAATTTTTAAGTTTTTATGAGGCGAGTTCATCACGAGTTATGAGGTTATTGTGACTTGTCAGGCATCAGTGAGGTTGCCAGAATAAGGCTGTAAGATACCCTACAACACGTAGTGGTAGGCTAATAAAACCACCAAGTCGATATAATGATTAAATGTAAATTTTAGGGTAATAAAACCACCAAGTCGATAATGATTTAATGTAAATTTTAACCTTAAGATTTTAGTTTGTATACTTAGTCACACTCTGATGAATACCCATAAAATAAAATGTATGAAACAATTTTTTTTTTTTTTATTAAAATCAAACAGCGTGTAATAAGTATGAACTAGCCTTAAGTTAAATTAAATTAATGTTGAACGCAACCACGAAGAGGGCAAACAAGATTTATGTTTGTTTAATGTTGAACGTGCCCAAGTAAAAAGCGTGGTTGACGACTAATGCCTAATGGCTAAAACAGATGTGCAGCGAGTCTGCACGCATCTCTGCATGCAGAGCTGCACACGAAACACATGTGCATAGTTTCTGACATTCATGATACATAGTTATGTCAAACAAATACATGAAAGCACAGCGTTGCCGATGTCACACAATAGTGTTTGAATGAGATTTTCTTCGTTGGACGATGGTAGGGTGGCAACGCCGGCTTCATGGATTCTTAAACAAAAATCACCAACACAAACAAATTTTTTGAAAGAATGGCAGGTGATGTCAATATGAGTAATACCAAATAGCAATTATTTAGAAATTTTCGTTTTTCAGTTGTGGCTGCAATGAAACTAGGCAGCAAATTTAGAAATAGAGACATCGTGCAGCGCTGCGCTGCATGCAGACTTTGAGTGAATCGGCTCCCATAAGAACCTGTGTATTTTAATTTCGCTGCATGGAAAAAGCTGCACATCTGTTTTAGGCATAAAACAGATGTGCAGCTTTGTCCATGCAGCGAAATTAAATTACACAGGTTCTTATGGGAGCAGATTCAATCAAAGTCTGCATGCAACGCACCGCTGCACGATGTCTCTATTTCTAAATTTGCTGCCTAGTTTCATTGCAGCCACAACTGAAAAACGAAAATTTCTAAATAATTGCTATTTGGCATTACTCATATTGACATCACCTGCCATTCTTTCAAAAAATTTGTTTGTGTTGGTGATTTTTGTTTAATGGCTAAAACAGATGTGCAGCGAGTCTGCACGCATCTCTGCATGCAGAGCTGTGCACGAAACACATGTGCATAGTTTCTGACATTCATGATGCATAGTTATGTCAAACAAATACATGAAAGCACACCGTTGCCGATGTCACACAATAGTGTTGGAATGAGATTTTCTTCGTTGGACGATGGTAGGGTGGCAACGCCGGCTTCATGGATTCTTAAACAAAAATCACCAACACAAACAAATTTTTGTGAAAGAATGGCTGGTGATGTCAATATGAGTAATGTCAAATAGCAATTATTGAGAAATTTTCGTTTTTCAGTTGTGGCTGCAATGAAACTAGGCAGCAAATTTAGAAATAGAGACATCGTGCAGCGCTGCGCTGCATGCAGACTTTGAGTGAATCGGCTCCCATAAGAACCTGTGTAATTTAATTTCGCTGCATGGAAAAAGCTGCGCATCTGTTTTAGGCATAAGAATCCATGAAGCCGGCGTTGCCATCCTACCATCGTCTAACGAAGAAAATCTCATTCCAACACTATTGTGTGACTTCGGCAACGCTGTGCTTTCATGTATTTGTTTGACATAAATATGCATCATGAATGTCAGAAACTATGCACATGTGTTTCGTGTGCAGCTCTGCATGCAGAGATGCGTGCAGACTCGCTGCACATCTGTTTTAGCCATAAGACGGCTTTCACACAAGGAAACTGAGTTGCCAGAAACTGGCTAGTTTGTAGGCGAGAAGGGTGTGAGGGGAGATTTTTTGTCTTCCTTTTACGCCCTTCTCGCCTACAAACTAAAAATCGCCGGCAACTCAGTTTCCTTGTGTGAAAGGGGTCTAAGAAGAATTTTGTTCAATAAAGATATAGACGCTGGCTGGTACAGTTGTTGGCTAACGAATAGGTTGTTTTAATTTTACATTCTTGAGCTTATTACCCAACTAACAAAATTGCTTCCGATTTCAGACATTAAAGTGTCATTCGTTTCTTTAGTGACCCAGAAATCCTTCTGACGGGAAGCCAATTCGGTATAGGAGTCAAAGGTGATATAACTGGATCCATTAGACTTTCAATTAGCAATAACATCAGCGTCACAATGCGATTAACTGATGTTTCTTTAATCATATCCAATTGATCCAAAGAAATATTAATGCAATCCTTAAAGTTAGTATCTTGCTCGGGTTGCTATAACTTTTATATAAGCAAATATGGAAAGTCTTATATTGCAAACGTCATGACTCCATTTTGCTACCATTTACAATTCAAGTAAAACGTGTTATGTGATTGTAATAATTAAGTTGTAATAATGCGAATGAGCGCACGCTTTTTTAGTTTTGCAAAAATGTGGGCATTTTAATTATTTGCATAAATAATTATGTGCGCAATGTAAATATAAGAATCTTATATTAATTCACTTGCGGCAGGCGAAAACGCTTTCAATAGATTTTTTTTAGATAAATTATGAGTTATAAAATTCTTTGAGAAAGTCAATCGGTTTTAACGCTAATTATTTCATATAAAGAGATTGGCCGAGTGGTGCGAGACATCCAGAGTTCGATGCCTAGGCTTTCCTACTTGATTTTTTTAAATTTTCTTCACACTCTATACTTTACTTCGTTTGCACTTCTTTCGAACTCTCTAAGAATGTTCTTCATAGCAACTGAATTTCCTTCTTTAAGGTGCTATAGGAGTTAAAAAGTTCTCTTTTTAACTCTATGGAGTACTAAAGAGGGAATAAATGAGTGCAATTAACGATTATAAATATCTTCTATGGATGAGTATATGAGTAAAATTGTTAGTTGGGTACACTTAATTCTCTATTTTACACCGACGTTTATTCGTTCACTTCCAAAATCCAACTGAGGTCTTCGGACTAGTGGCCGTGTATTTATATCCGAGAAAAAGCTACTAGAATCTTCTAGGGTTTCTGGAATGTGCTAGAATGTACTTCACTGGAAAGTCTCCACAAGTAGCTCAAAAGCTTTCGACCGATTACACATTATAGCAGTTCCAATGTTTGGGTATTGGATAACGATGCGAGTGGTTTAGGTATTGGATAATGATAGAGTGGTTTAGGTATTGGGTGGTTTAGGTATTGGGTAACATTAGTTGATCTTTTGTTCATAGATGGCGCGGAACTCGTTACTAATTTATTCTATTATAGAAGAATTAGAGATGTTGTTTGCACAAATGGGCATATTCACCACATTATTGTATATTTTCTATGTATTATTATAGTAACGTAGTGTTTAATAGAGGGTTTGAAAATAAAAATTCTATAGGTGCGATCGTGTTACCGGCGAGAATTAAAAAAAGTGATACGAAGTGAAAAATCTGGTGTCGGAGCGGAAGTTTACTGCCCAAATTTGTGGTACTTTCATGAGTATTTCGGTTTTTTTTCAACCGTTTCCGATCTGTTTTCCTCCTCTTCACCGTCCATTATTTCTTTCATCATCAAGGCTAATATTAATTTTGACATTTTCCACGCCGATTGTTCTACTTCAAAGATTCCAACGCAAGTGATGTTGTACACAAGTTTACAGTTATTTTTCTCATCAAGTTGTACATCATCATTTTGTACAACATGTTGTTCTATCTAAGCTTAATGTATATAAATATCTTTAGTACTATCAATCGACTGACGTGACGGTGGCTGTGCCACAGGCCTGGGAGGGCATTTGCTCTGTAGGTAATGTAGAGTTAAAAATTCAAAATCTCATTAGCGATAATGCATCACCCATAGGCGTAGACTCGTGAAAAAAATCGACTCAAATCGACTGATTGATAGTACTATAGGTTTTATATACAATGCTGGCACTTAAAAGTCTGTGCCAACTTTTTGATTTGACGTTCGAAAGCTATGACCCTTCAAGCAAGCGAGCTCGTTTTCGGTCCGCAAACGTATCAAACAAAGTATCGACGACTTCGCATTCGGATCCAAATACGGATCGAAAAACTGCGTTTTGTGGCTCAAATTAGTATGGAAATTAGAATCACCACGGAGCCATTATGTGAATGTATTGTGAGAGAGAGAGTTTTTCAATTCACCATACTCGGAGAACCTTAACCAAATAGAATCTAAAACGGTTCCAAAAAAAATGAATGAATTGAGGCATACCCAAAACCCAACCCAAATGTATTAAAAAAAAACTTCCCATCTAGTCCAGTTTCTCCATTGCCTACAAAAATAAAACACACAGAATTTTTTTTCATTTCAAGAGTTTTTTTATTTATCATTCATAAAAGGTTTTCTAAAGACTATTTCGCACTAATAAACATGACATATTTCCACAAATATAAATTAACATTTAATAAATAGATACTTGTATTTCTGATTAGAAATTTTTCAAAGTTTTAACAAGAAAAAAGAGATACAAAAGTAACCGTCTTCGCCACGCTACCTACAAAACTGAACTAAAAAAAAAGTGGTGGGAATTAACGCAAAATGATTGTATGCTTCGCCTATACTCTCTCTATTTCTCGGTGCTTAAAAAAAATACTCTCGATTCACGTTCTTTTTACATGCGTACACAGAAAATTTGTTATTGTGTGTGAGACACTCATTTTTTTGGAGTCCCAAGTGAACCGAGAAATTTGGGTCCGTGATTTTGCTTGAAGGGGAGACTGAGATATATTGCTTTTTTTTTTTTTATAAAAAGCCCTTTTGTCTGAACGCAAATTTTGGACAGTGTGAGAAGGAATGTGACAAAAATCTCCTCAAACGTTGCCCGGGGAGATTTTTTTCATTCCTCTTACTTCTTGCCCTTCTCGCATACAAACTCCCAGTTCCCGGCAACTCAGTTTCCTTGTGTAAAAGTAACCTAAATTCACCATGAGCCACCCCAAAGAAAAAGATGTATACTCACCACGAATTTATGTTTCACATTTGTGGCTGGCAACGCTGTGGGTGCGGGTATTTCAAAAGTGTTAAAAAAAAAATAAAAATAAATTGTATATCTTAAATCTTTCCGGCTCTCCGCAGATAGCACCAAGTAGCCACCATAAATTCATTGCCATTTGCCACGCGGAATTTATAAAAAGAGCCGCACGTTTTGTTGATAATTGTTCTACTTTTTAATTATAAAATAGAAGAAAATCAAAGTATCGAAAGTTATTTGTTTCTTAGTTATTAATCATTAAAACAAATACTTAGTTTTTCGTGTATTTCATTGATATATAATTAGTAATGTCTGAAAAGTCTAATTGCCATGATTCTTCCAAGGAGGATCTAAAGGATGGGTTATCTTGTGAAACATTGTTTTCCCAAAGCGAAGGTTTAACTTACAAGTTAGTATGAAATTCCCCCTTTTATTGTGAGATATGAAAAATTTAAATACAATTATGCTTTGTTTTTTTTTTTTTTTGCAGTGACTTCCTTATCCTGCCAGGATATATTGATTTCACCGCCGAAGAAGTGGAAATCAGTTCTCCATTGACGAAGTTAATTAAGTTAAGGTCTCCGTTGGTTTCATCTCCTATGGACACTGTAACAGAATCTGATATGGCAATAGCCATGGCTGTGAGTATATTTTTTACCACAATTCAAATGCTTCAATAGAAGCTTATTTCGTTATGATTACCTATCTAAGATGATTTATGTATCTATCTAGTGGGAAATATGTGATTACATTTTTTTAATTGTGGTTTTCTTCATGAGTGTCATATAAAACTTACCTATTCAGTTTGCAATACCTACTAAAATTTCATTATAGGTTTGATTTTAATGGTGTTAACATTGGTTCTCTTAACTAAAAAAAAAAAAAACAACGTACTTTCTGTTGAATTTCTGTACAAGAAGTAGTTAGGTATTTGCCAAAACATGAGTTTTGCAAACCAAATGGCTCCTTGGCATTAAAAACAAAAAACTATAAGAGTTACTATAGATTCATACAAATTTCATTCCAACAGCCTCTTTTTCAACAGCCGTGATGATAGATGAAAGTCAATCACAAGTCCACCTCCCGGACTTGTGCAAGGTGATCAGTATTACCGCGACCTAATATAAATGCAATATAACGTCTATAGTATAGGTGATTCCTAAGTAGCAGACATTTTCTCTGACGCACATTCAATTAATGGCCAAAACTTCCCATTCTTTTTTGTGTTTTGGTCAATAGTTAAAATGATATGCTAAAGGCTTAAATATATCTATTTGCTCTTAGGTTAAATTTATTTGCGTTTGGTTAAAACTTATTTTCTTTTGGGTTAAACCTGTTTGCGCTTTGGTTAAAACCCATTTCCTTTTGGGTTAAACCTGTTTGCTTAAAACTATTTGCGCTTAGGTTAAAACTTAATGCTATTTGTTTAATTAAATGGGCGAATGCTTTATCAATTACTTCATACTACAAACATTTTCTTGATATTGATTTTGATGTATACATTTTTCAATTAGTCAAGTTGATGCACAAAGAAATGAAGCCCGTTTTAATGACAGTGTTAAACTCAAAATTCTATATGGGTGATTCTACAAATGATGGAATTTTCTATGGCCACGCTGGTATTTTGAAAATGGTTCAACCAATCAATCTGATATTTTTTACAGCAAGCAATCTAAGTCAATACCCACTATGACAAAAAAAAATCTAAAGATCTGATATATTTTCGTTACTGACAAAAATTCTTCAAAGTGCCTAATTCTCAGTCCCCTGACGTGTCCCCTGATTGTTTTTCAAACAAAAAATCATAACTGTTCTTTTATTTTTGGGTCCACACTTAACCCAACAATAAATTAATGACCTTAGGTGATAAATCTTTATCAAAACAAATCTTTCATAACTAATTATTTTATTACAAAAAAAAATCATTAAACTTTGCCCCCGTGTTTCTTATCAGTCCCCTGGCAGATTGAAGCAGTCAAAAATTTCGGTAACTAAGGCAGTTCCAGATATGGTATATTGAAGTTTAGACTTCCGCTAACACAACATAACAATGAAAGTTCAATGCGTCCGTTTTATGTATGTCAGTTGTGAAGAAGACATTTGTGATAGAAAACATGGAATGTCCACTCAGTTTCTCATTCCCCTTGCAAGGATTTACGCACAAATTTTGTATGAAAGCATGCACATTTTTTATTGCTATTGTATAGGCCTAGTGAAACCACATTTTTTTTTCTTATGTCAAATAAAACGTTACTATGTTTTTGGCGCAAAAACTATGAAAACACTTAGTCCCCTGGCTTTTTTTTTTAAATAAAATGTGCTTAATTGAGGCAATTTTTTCAAATTGACTACTTTTTTATTTAACGTTCCTAAAAATAAATTATTTAACACAAAAATAATT
The DNA here is from genome assembly GCA_949320155.1 of Melangyna quadrimaculata. Taxonomy (NCBI): domain Eukaryota; kingdom Metazoa; phylum Arthropoda; class Insecta; order Diptera; family Syrphidae; genus Melangyna; species Melangyna quadrimaculata. Next base: position 5,830,852 of record OX439486.1, read on the forward strand.
TATTTACTACGGCTTTTAGTAACTTTTTATTAGAAACAACAGAGATAAAACTGAAATCTAAAATATAATGCTAGGAACTTACATAACAATTACTCTGGAACTTTTATATACTTTTTTTAAGGATTTACTATGTATTTTGTGTATACATTATATAAGTCACAATTTTAATAAGATAACATAATGATTTATAAGATATTTTGTGTTTTTAGTCCCCGTAAAAAAACTTAGTCCCCTGACCACTTAATTTTTAAAAAATGCGCATAAAACAGATAATTTTAAATTTTTTGACTGGCCGTTTTGTGGTATGTGAAAGGACGTTCTAATGTTTCATTAAAGTTGTTTTTTACCACTATTTGCTTCAAAAAGTGTCGTGTCGAAATTATCATCATTTTATTCCATAGTTTGTAGAATCACCCATATATTTTTCAAGTTAAAAAATTACCAACATAACAATGATGATTGATTTAAAAAAAAAAACTGCAGACAAAAATACACTGAAACATCACTGCTTCTACTGAAATTATTTTGAAGAAGTGTGGGGCAACAACTTTACCACATTGTTTTTCAAATATTCTGAAATTTTTCATCAAACGTTACTTGTTTTTATTTTCACCAACCAACCTCACTTCAATCGCTTCCTTAGAAATGTGTGCTTACATGTGAAAACCCGACTTGTTATTTCAACTGTAATCTTAATTCCTTTACGATCCATCTAAAGAAGTTATAACTTCATCAAATGTATAGGTATGCATGACTAAAACTTAAAAATCAAACAAATCTCAAGACCAATCCCAGTGCACATTATGTAATATAATTGTCATTTCTTCAAGCTATGTGGTGGCATTGGAATTCTCCACAACAATTGCACCCCAGAATACCAAGCCAACGAAGTACAAAAAGTCAAAAAATACAAACACGGTTTCATTCGAGATCCCTCAGTGATGTCACCAGAGAATACAGTAGGCGATGTGCTAGAAGCACGCCGCAAAAATGGTTTTACTGGCTATCCTGTTACAGCTAATGGAAAGCTGGGTGGTAAATTGCTTGGCATTGTTACATCTCGTGATATCGATTTCCGTGAAGACCAACCCCAATTTAAATTGGGTACAATAATGACAACTGATTTGATAACCGCTCCGAATGGTATAACTTTACACACTGCCAATGCCATCTTGGAAAAGAGCAAAAAAGGCAAGCTACCAATTGTCAATGAAAATGGTGAATTGGTTGCATTGATAGCTCGAACGGATTTAAAGAAAGCCCGTAGCTATCCGAATGCATCGAAAGATAGTAATAAACAGTTATTGGTCGGGGCGGCTATTGGAACAAGACCTGAAGATAGGGATCGTCTGAAATTGCTTGTGTCGAGTGGAGTTGATGTTATTGTGCTGGATTCATCACAAGGAAATTCAATTTATCAAATAAATATGATCAAATTCATAAAGGAGACTTACAATGATTTGCAAGTTATTGCCGGAAATGGTGAGGTTTATTTTCTCACTGTCTGTCTGTCTCTATTAGACCTTATTTCGTTCAAACAGTTGTAACCAGAGCTCAAGCGAAAAATCTGATTGATGCCGGTGCCGATGGTTTGCGCGTCGGAATGGGAAGCGGTTCGATCTGCATAACACAAGAAGTCATGGCCTGCGGATGTCCTCAAGCAACTGCTGTCTATCAGGTTTCAACATATGCCAAACAATTTGGTGTTCCAGTCATAGCCGATGGTGGTATTCAATCAATTGGCCATATAGTTAAAGCAATTGCCTTAGGAGCATCTGCTGTTATGATGGGATCATTGCTAGCCGGTACATCCGAAGCTCCTGGCGAATATTTCTTCTCCGATGGAGTTCGCCTTAAGAAATACCGGGGTATGGGCAGTCTCGAGGCAATGGAGAGGAGAGATGCCAAAGGTGCTGCAATGTCACGTTACTATCACAATGAAATGGACAAAATGAAAGTAGCTCAAGGCGTCAGCGGTAGCATTGTTGATAAAGGATCTGTTTTGCGTTATATTCCATATTTAGAATGTGGTCTTCAACACAGTTGCCAAGATATTGGTGCACGATCAATAACTGAATTGAGGTTAGCAATATTATCATCAATATTCTCATATTAATGTTTCTCATTTTAATATTTTGTTTTATTTTGTCTACAGGAGCATGATTTACAGTGGTGAACTTCGTTTTATGAAACGTACTCATTCCGCACAAATTGAAGGCAATGTCCATGGTTTATTCTCGTATGAAAAAAGACTTTTCTAGCATAAAGTTATAAATGTTGTACCGTTGAAAAATAGCACTGAAGGTGAATTTAGTAAAACAATTAGAAACTATAAAAGAATCAATACCACCAATAATGACAACAGTAAACAAAGTAAACAGCAAGACCAACGTACAACGAGACAAACCAGCGAAAGAAGATGCAATTAACTGCATTTGACAACTAATAGTTTCTTACAAAACTTTACTTTTAAACTTAAAAAGTATTTATGAATGAAAACAAAGATTAAAATAATATCTCCACAGACCCATTAATGAATAAATGCAATTATTATTATTACTTTTTTGTTTAGTTTTTTTCTGGGCGTGAAAAACTGATAAGTTTAAAATTAAACTTACCAACGATTATAATTTTTTTAAATGGTTACTTTTATTGAATAGTCAAAGAATTTCTCTCGATGTTAACGACTAGTATTTAAAGAGGCTTTCCTTAGGTGCCAAACAATAAAATTTTCACTTTCAAATGAAGACAAAATAGAAATAAATGAAAATAAGAACATTATTAATGTTTATTATGTATGTTTACCCATTTGCACACCAAATCCAAATTCCAAGTTATATACTCGTAGAATAAAAAAATTATTGTAATGGTTTATACAAATGAAAAAGTTTTCAAATTATATATAAATATCAAATAAAAAATATGTCGTTTTTTTTATTAAAATAAATAAATTTAAAATTGATAGAAATGTTTCTGTTACTTTTTATAAAAAATTATACAATTCATACACTACGCGTCACTTGAACAGAAACAAACTTTTTTCTAAGTTAAAAAGGTTTAGCTCTTAGGTAAGTTAATGTAACAGACATGTTGTTTCATTTGTCAAATATGAACTTATTGATGCCATACCAAAAATGCAGAAAATCCGTGATCCCATTAGCATTGTTCGGCGACGCTATTCCGACAGTTTGGAATAGAAAAGTACAACTTTTTGCTGTTCAATGACAATTTTCTGTTCCAAACAGATTTGCTGTTCAATTAGCTGTTCTGAACAGAATAGAACAGGATTTTCTGTACATAACAACTTAGACAGGTTTTCTGTCCTAGCTAGTCTGACGTTTCTACTAATCTGTGCTGTTCTGTACTGATCTGAAATTTTCCTGATTAAACAATCCTTTTGTTTTATGCCTTTTATTCCGTTGAAAACACAAATTTTTTTGCGTCACTTGAATAGAAAACTGTGTTTAAATAGGAAAAAAATGAGAAAATGCATGTAAATAAGTGTCTTTTTCTTTATGAAGGATAATAATTTTATTATGTCAATCACCTTTTTTTAAATTAACTATTATACTAACATTATGCATCCATTTAGAAAGTGAATTGTTAAGTTGTTTGAAATGATTGAATGCAACGTCTCTCCATGCTTTTTTATTGCAGTATTCAACGATTCTTTGATGTTATATTGTTGCCACGCATGGAGAAATAGCTTTGTCGAAAATATCAAATAAAACATTTTGTTTTGTTTTTAAGATTGTACTGTCTAGGCACAAGAGTTTAACATTTATTTGTGCTTAATAGGTACAAAATATGATAATGTAATTACACTTAATTTAAGTTATAACATAACAATTATTTTAAATTATTATTTATTTTTAACAAATATATTAACCCAACTTGGCCTGCAAGCTTTTTCAAGAATAACATTTGATATTTAAACTCGATTCGCATTTTCTTCTCTTACTATCTAAGTTTTTTTTTGTATTGCTCCTGGAACTTTGTTTACGAGGAAAAAATAGTTATTAAAAACGGGAAATTATATTTAAAGTTAATATTTTGTATCTATTTCTTTTTAAGTTAAAACGAATTTATTATTCTATTACCCTAAATTGTGGAGCTTTTTTTGTCTATTGTGGTGTTAAGGGAATTTTAATCAGACATTTTATATCCAAAATCAAAATTCAAACAATTTGATCAAATTTTACAAGTTAATTCAATTTGAATTAAAAAAAAACTTGGTGTTTTAAATTTGAATTAAGATTTTATAATGAGTTTAAATATAAAATAAATAAAATGTTAATAAATGCATCGGAAGATTCTCGTCATGTCATTTAAATTTTTAGATAAATGAAGAAGTTAAACGTAAGGCTGTTAAGATACATTTGATTTTTATTTTAATTTTTGAAACTAGTCACCTGGATGTAGACGGCGATGTGTCAAAAACTAACTAACCTTCTTAAAACACAGAGTAACTGTGTTAAAGAATATTAGCAACTGAGCAAACAATGCGGTGCGGCGTTTTAACGGTCTCCTCGATAATACTAATGTACTGTACTAATGGAAGTGACTGAGGCAGCGTTTCAATCAGTGCCAAAAATTAAATGAGGGATCAGATTGATCGCATTTTTACGTTTGCCTACGTTTTGATAAAAATTAATAGAAAAGATATATTTTTGATTATGTTTTCACGAATTAAGATGCCAAAGTTGAACATTCCTTTACAAATTCTGTACCTCAATAGAGTAATAATATAGTATTGGTATACTTAAAAATATGAAGTTGAATCAGTGGCATCATGTTTTGCTCGGTTAACATTTAATTTATACTGTTATTTCCTAAAGCTAAATTTTTATTTTAAGTTATTATATTCATTTGATATAGTGCTAACTCTATTTCTGTTATTTTATACAAAGTTGATTTTTCTATCAAATTTAGCATTCATCTTCACTGCCCTGGGCACAAATCACTTGTTCTTGCCACCAGTCATGGACTTCATAGACTACATTTGCTGGATTATTAAATGGGAGAACTTTGGCGGCGGCACCCGCTGCTGTAGCTGTTGTATGTTGTTGTGGTTGGGTCTGGGTTTGAGACTGAGATTGCGACTGTGATTGGTGGTGTCCGTTAATTGTTGCAACAATATCACTATGGCTTTGGCCATGGTGACAGTTGTATTGGAAGTGTTGAGGCTGATGGGGCTGGTGATTTATGAATGATCGGGAATGTTGAGTTTCATGGTAAAGATGATGGTGATGGTGAGTGATTATTGAAGGATAGTGTGATAGTGTGAAGTCGTTCAAACTACTTTTGCTGGACGGCAAAGCAAGCGGTTTTTTGTCCGTTTTCTTATTAACCATGCAGCGATCTTTGTCTGTCCTTGATTGAGGATCAGATGTGGTTGGAGCAAGAAGTTTCCTACCAGAAACACTGCCAGTTGAATCTGAACGAATGAGTGTTTGTTTTTTTGTTGCTCCGGTAGATGATGTTACTGTAGCTGCCAAACGTGGTGGCTGTATTTGCTGCACAGAAGATGGTTGTTGTTTCTGCTGAGTTTGAGTGGCTTGTTGCTGATCGGGTTGCTGCTGCAACATGGATTGACTGAAAGTAGAGGCTATTGATGGTCGTTTCTGTTCAGGCGACACTGTCGTTGTTGTTTCTAAATTAAGTTCTTCTGAGCTAATTTTTTGAGGAACCGCAGACTTTTCTATTGTACAATCACCAGTCGCAGCTGCTGCCGTTGCAGTAGCTGCAGCTATTGTTTCTTTTGCTTTTTCTTCGGCAGCTCGCATCATTAGCTCGTTTGTTGCACGCAATCCAGCCAGCAATGAACTCTGCTGTTTCTAAAAACAATTATTGTAACTCTTTTAATATTGAATGGTATAAATGCAACCAAAAACTGAAACACGTTTATCAATTACTGCAACACTTACACTTGCATTTTGTGCCCTTATTTTCTTAAGGCATCCTTCTAGCCAGGTGCGTATAGTTTGTTTAGCCACTTCTTCTTCGATTATATACTCGAATTCTTCACGTGCCAAAAGTTCTTCGAGCTGAAGGGCCTTGCGTATATCAACCGATCTATATGACAGCATGCTGAGGAATTAAAATAAGAATTGTTATTGAAATACTTTTCTCAGGCCATGTGTTAATTGCATTAAAACTGATCCCTAGTTTTAATTCTTTATACTAGTGAAGTCTGAAATTAAATTAGGGATCAAAAATGTTACCAACGCAGCTACACAGGTAACTTTCAATGCTTTCTGTGTAGGTATAAATAATTTAAAACTCACTTTATGACATCATGAAATGTGACATCTTCTCCATTATGCAACTTATCTAATTCATAGCACATATATTTGAACAATAATCGATCTTTCTGTGGATCACATTCAAGTCGCCCCTTTAATAGACGTAAAATGAATTTAACTCTTCTAACGGGAATAACACCTCTTTGGTGTATGTCAACGACATTCCAAGTATTTTGAAAATTCCTTATATCCGCATACGATAACAAAGCGTCTTCTTCATTCGAGTAAAATAATGAAAAATTTTCCATGATAATAGCTAAAAGGAATTATAGAAAATAATAATCAGTGTTATCATTGATTGCCAGCAATTGTCTGCTCCTCCCCAACTTACCAACTAACAAATTCAGCACTATATAAGTTATGATGACATAGAAGGTACAAAAATAAACCAAACTAGCTGTGAAATTTCCACAGTCAGTTTCCCAATAATTAAGGCCAGGCGTACAGTAAGGCGGTTGAATCATACAATCGTGCATAATTTTATTCCAATCCTCACCAGTAACAATTCGAAATAGCATCGCAACTCCCGTCACGGGCGATCCGAAATTAGCACGGCGTCCAATTCCTTCGCCATATTTAACGGTGCCGAAAAGTATAGTTCCGGCCAGGGCATAGAAAAACACCAACAAAAACATGCCGAAAATAATGAAAAACGATTTACAAACAGACACACCAACGGTAAGCATTAGCATTTTCAGTGTTGTATGTTTGCCAGTTATGGTAAAGAATCGAAGTATCACCACCATGAATCCGATGAAGTATGAAAGGTCACTCTAAAAATTATAAAAATAATACGAATTTTTTTAAATATTTCCTTTAGGAATTTTTGTTCTTATAAACCATCTAGCAGCACTTAACCAAAAGAGTCCCCAAACATTACACTCCGGATCTACAGCAAATATTATATCTCAGGCAAATAACCCCGAGTTCATAAATGTAAAAGTAATGTTCAGTTTAAAACCGTAAAAATGTATATTTTTTTAACAATTTGATGTCATTGTTTAGGGGAAACTACAATAGTCCTAAAAATAAAAAAAATCTTTTAACGGACAATATTTGTCTTCGGAAATGAAAAGTAAACTTTGCAGTGTTACCGAACTTTTACATTTATGAAATCGACCAACTTAACTTATGCCGTTTTTCTTTGGACTTTCAAAAGCGTCCGAAAGTTAAAAAACAATGAAGTACATTGCAGTTTATTGTGACGTTTGACTTTGAATGTTTTAGTGCTTCTTGAGTGGATTCTTATTTGAAATCAAGAATCGAATTTCTCTTTTCGGAATCGTCAGAAGCGTATTATTTTGGCCAATGGAATGGTTTCAGAAGACTTCCAGATGCTTCCGGACGTCCAATGGAAAACGGCATAAGAAGACAACAATTCAAACACGAATAAGTCTAAAAAGCATTTTCGCCTTCTCTTTATAACAAGAATTGTGATTCTAAAGGTTTTACCACATTTCAAAAACAATCAAATGCTTTGTGGAACAACAGTAAAACAAATATATCAACAATAATAAGTACCCTTAATATGGTTTGCAGAAAAATCCAAACTACACCAGCTACTGTTACCAGCAAATCATAGCGATTTCTCCGTGACTGCCAATAGCCTCGTGGTGTAAATGCTATGTTCTTCATAACCACTTCAATTACAAACACAAATGTCAAAACCGTACTGACAACCACAAGACGTTCCGTGTGTACTTCATCTTTGATCCACTATTATAAATGTTGATTAGTGAAAAATAGTAATTAAATAACTTAACTGTATACTTACAGTTATTGAGAGAAGCATGCTGTTAACCAGTACCACAACAGCTATGCAACGTTTGAAAATTATATGCTGTGTGATATCGTAGGTAAATGCTCGAACCTTACGACCATCGGGTCTTGGTGGCAGATGTAAGGGTTGAGCGATTTTGAGTCTTTTCTTGAGATCACACCAACGTCGTTGATCAACTGTCAAAAGAGCTGTTCCTTTGTTTTCGGAATAATTGGCAATAACGACACCAACAAACAGTGTCAAACCAATCATGCATCCGAGGAAAATATAGATATGAATATAAACAGCGTGTATCTGGGAAAAAAATAGTAAACAAAAATATGTTATGTCACAAATCAAACATAACTTAATATAATATATAAAAAATACTTTGAACAAAACTAACCGGTCCAACAGCTTTAATCAAAACGTCTCTGACATCCAGCCATCCCTTAAAAGACAGCACTTCAAACAGTGTCAACATCGCATCGCCTATATTGTCAAAGTTAAACCGTCTTGGATTAGCCCAAACCCGAGGCACTAGCATCGAAGGATATGACTCATTCAAGCCCGGTGTTAACTTCATTTTCGTTACAAATACACGACGCATAAATACCCCAACGCAATCTTTTCTTTTTGTTATTGTCGGATCATTACATCTAGCTAAACGTCCACCATATAATTGAACACCGTAACTAGCAAAGATAAACATTAAAAGAATTAATAACGTAGATACCAAAAGAATTTCTTTAAATCCTCGACAAAGTTCATAGACGACCTTTCGCATATGCGGTACTAGCGTGAAAATTCTAAGTGGTCGAACACACCGCAGAATCATTAGAAGCTGAGGTGCCGAATTTGATGGGATATTTTTTGGCATCCAACAAAGGAATGACGTAGAGACAATGTAAATGAAAACATCAAGGGCCGACGCTACATCTTTTATATAAGCCTTTGGTGTAAAAAACAGCCCATCGGCAAGAATCTTCAGGGCTAGCTCGAGACTCATAAAGACTACAAAGGCATATTCCGCTATTTGCAGAGCTGGGTGATCCATAACACGATAATTTGGTGTTTCGAACATCATCGATATGCACGAGAGTGTTGTCACAAATATCATGACCCAATCGAGGTATGTAACAAGCCCAAGGAAATTACTTAAACAGAAAAATAAACGATTGTAAAATTTTCTTTGTCATGTCAAAACATGTTATTCGACCTACTGTAAGCTTTTATACTGCACTTTTCTTTCCTTTCCTGTAAGAGGATCTTTTAGCCGGGCATCATAACGACCGTGAACTACTTTTTGACAAACTTTACGAAAACGACTTTCTCGTGGAACCAAAAATAACGGTGTATCAAAGAAAGGATGATTCTCGCGAAGATCTTCTTCACGTTGATTTCTTCGCATTTCGGCCTGTTGCCGTTTTGCTTGCAACAATTTGATATCCAAGTCATGGGGACGTGCCCGCGATGATGTAACACGTGAGGCAGCTCCGATATCACCATTTTCCATCAAATGCTCATAGGTTTGTTTAAGTTTAATCGAACCCGATCGAACGCTTCTTCGAATTGAACGTGATCCAAACCTTTAAAGCCGCCATTAGTAATTGTTTTTTTCAAAAGTGCAAAATTAAGAAGGTACAAACTTTTTAGGGTCCACGCGCCAAGGTTTTGTGTGAGTAATGGTTCCTTGGGGTTTGAGCCCACCTTTAGCTCCAACTACCGGTAACATTGCAGAATCTCCTAGCATCAGACGTTGATTGTTGGAATCACTGCAAATGCATTCAAAAGGAATAAGAGAAATTTTGTCACTGATTCGTGTTTTATGCTGCTATTTCATAAGAGCGCAAAATGATCCAATCAAATCAACACAAATTTCAAACTGCTCATAAGAAATTTGGGTTTTTTTATGGCACTTTATTAATTTTTTTTACTAGATTAAATGCAATATTTATCAAAGATTATATACTTACTTTATTATATGCGTTATTGCCAATCTGCGCAAACTACTTCCAGCAGAACGAACCTTTGGCGTCTTATTCATAATCTGAACAGGTTTTTGTTTTTTAAACACCACATTTGATTCCCAACACTCAGACATCGGACGTTTACAATTCTCAACGACACAAGAAGGATCATCACTCTCAAGTTCCATAACAAATTGTTTCATAAAAGATTCACGAACCTTGGGCAACGTAAAGTCATTAGGAATCTTATGCAATATTGTCATTTGCGGTGAGTGGGGAAATTTTTCAAAAATTCTCAGTCGAAATGGTAGGGTTTCTTTTATTTCCGCACTTTGCTCACGAAATTTAAGCTGTTTCAGTTTTTTAATGTCCTCATCTAATTCCAAGTTATCCAAAATAACCGCCACAAACAAGCTGAGCACAATGAGAGTGACAAACAAGTGATACAAAATGAAATACACTGCAACGAGTGGTGTAAGGGTTTTGCTTGTTCGAATCATTGTCTCGTCCATAACTTCAACCCACGCCTCTTGTGTCAGGATTTGAAACATAGACATAAATGCTTCGGGGAATGATTCGAATTTCGTAAAATCACATAAAAAGCAAAACAATTGCATTGAAATACTCGAACTAATAATCAGTAAACACATGGTAAAGATAATAAGTGAGCCCAGTTTCTTGCCAGGCCCAAAGATCTTATAAACGAAGCCCTCCAATATTGGCGAGGCTTTAATAAGACGAACAACACGCAAAACCTGAAAATATGTCAGTCCTGACAAATAGAATATCGGAACAATGTGCAATGTTGTTCCCACAGCCAGCAATAGTTCAAATTTATGAATTGAATGTTTATAATAACCTCTCCAACCAAGGCAGTACATTTTGAAAAGTGTTTCCAAATCAAAGAAGAACGTAAACGCCATTTCTATGTAGTAATAGTTTTCATAAAAAACATGCCTTGGCCGACCGTCATGTTTGAATGTCATTGTTGCCGTAACAATGCCATTGGACAAAATGACAGTCATGACGAGCATTCGAAAATAGGGTGAACGCAATATAGCGTGACATGTTTCCGGTGCCAAACCGCCATGTTTGTTATCATCGATCATAATTAACCGCCATCCGGTGTCATTTCCGCTTAGAATTTGAGAAGCAGCACATTTTTGGATATGACCCCTTGCACCCCACATTTGTTGGAATTGGACACGAATTTCATTGAACGTTTCCGTAATTACAGCGATAAAGACGTTTTTTACCAACCAAGCTAAGAAGAAAATCATCGTGCTGTTGGGAAACAAAAAATAAAAATGAAGCTATAAGATAAGATTTAATTACCTATAAGATTTATTAAAACATCAAATCAATAATTGAAAATTCTCAATTTGTCCAGCAAGAAGACCGTGAAGTCCAGTATCATTTAAATTTAACACAATTAATGACTTCACCAATTTTGTAATGCACTTTATCTCATAAAATATATAAAATAAAACGCATTTCGGCATATCTTTTATATTTTAAGTGATAAAGTGCATTATAAAATTGGTGGTCATTAATGCGTTATATTTGTGTTAAATTTTAATAAACTATAGAATTTTATAATTTAAAATTCCAATATACTGACCTGAAATAGAATGCAGCTCTCCAAGCAGGTAGTGAATCAATTGCCCGATACATTATGAAAACCCAACCTTCTTGGGATGCAGCTTGGTAAACCGTAAAAATACTCGTAGCAATATCTTCGAATCCATTAAATCCAATTACATAACTGCTCAGAAAATCCATTTTCATACATTTCATGCCCGGCGGACATTGATATCCCGAATCTGGATCCATTGAACAAAATGTATCTGGTATTGCCAGTGAATTAATTGTTAAATACCTATATGTCGACAGAGAAATAAAAAGAAGAAAAAAACAATTCAGTGAAATTTCAGAAATTCCACAACGGAATAACCCCGATTCGATTTTACGGTTGTTCTTCCTCCTCAGTGGAATTTAAGACACAATGGTTTTTAAGCTCTCCGAAGAATTGCACACCAAGTAGACCATAAAGTGACATAAAGAATAGAAAGAATAGAGTAACATTATAGATTTGTTGACTCGATCGCCTGTTCAAAAATAAAATATTTCACAAAAATGTAGTTTTTTTATAGATAAGATTTTCTACATACTTGAAAATTTGATTTATGCGACTTTTTGGCATCGAAAACTTAAGAAAAACTCGAAGGAATCGTATCATTATTAAAGGTCGGGGAGCACGCATAATCGATAAGTAAGAAAATCTAAAAAAGGATTAAAACAAAATTGAGAAAGTCGTGAGATATTTTGAACATATACTCTGCTTCATTCTAAAATAAAGAATCTACTTTTTAATTTAAAAATACACATCTCCAGTACCTAGTTCAAAATGTCAAATGTCATTTGCCAAACAGTTTCCTTTAAATTTTGATTTCCAACTGACGAAAGATATTTTTGCACTTGTCAAAGTATGGCTAACGTCAGTTGTCAAATAAAATTAACCATTCGAAGACCCTGTTATTGTGAATCCGTGCGTTTATCGCACAGTCACTGCCCAAAACAACAATAAATAGCTGCAATGGTCAAACTATGGTTTATGTTGTCTAATGTCGAATTCCTTACAGCCATTTGAAGTCGATTTCATTTAAAAATTTTTCTTGGTAGATGGAATTTTAAAAAAATTCGACTTTTTTTTGTGAGTGTGTGAGTGCAATTTGACAGGAATTTTGTTGCCGCACAAAAACAAAGAAGTGGTGCGCGCTAAACAAATATTAAAGTGTATTTTATTTTTCGCGTTGTTTTGATAATTTAAAACCAAATATATTTCGTCTGAAAATTGAAAAAGAACAAAAACAATTGTGCGCGTAATCAATTAAAAAAATTACAATCCAAAATCCATCCAGACACAGCAGCGAAGATCTATTCTGAATATTTCACTAGGGGACGAAGATAAATAAATTTGCAACGTGTTTTTCTCGCGAATTGTATGTTATTTGAATGGGATTTTTGTTTCTTGAAGATATATGCAATTATCTTTACTTTTTTTGATCATTCACTGAAATATTAAATAATTTGAAACACTTTAACATTTGTTTTCAATTTTAACATCGTCACAAAATTGTAATGAGAACATTTATGTCGAATTCCTTACAACCATTTGAAGTCGATTTCATTAAAAAAAAATTTTTTTGATTTTTTTTTGTGAGTGTGTGAGTGCAATTTGACAGGAATTTTGTTGTCGCACAAAAACTAATGTCGAATTCCTTACAACCAAAAAAATTCGAATTTTTCTGAACAAATCGAATTTTTTCTAAACAAAATCGATTTTAATGCTGTCAAACAAATCTTGCGTTTTTAGCTAGATTTCACATCAAATCGCACACACACTATCAAGATTTGACATTTCTCATGCATCAGGATGTAATTAAATGTTCTCATTACAATTTTGTGACGATGTTAAAAATGAAAACAAATGTTAAAGTGTTTCAAATTATTTAATATTTCAGTGAATGATCAAAAAAAGTAAATATAATTGTGCATATATCTTCAAGAAACAAAAATCCCATTTAAATAACATACAATTCGCGAGAAAAACACGTTGCAAATTTATTTATCTTCGTCCCCTAGTGAAATATTCAGAATAGATCTTCGCTGCTGTGTCTGGATGGATTTTGGATTGTAATTTTTTTACTTGATTATGCGCACAATTGTTTTTGTTCTTTTTCAATTTTCAGACGAAATATATTTGGTTTAAAATTATCAAAACAACGCGAAAAATAAAATACACTTTAATATTTGTTTAGCGCGCACCACTTCTTTGTTTTTGTGCGCAACAAAATTCCTGTTAAATTGCACTCACACACTCACAAAAAAAAGTCGAATTTTTTTTTAATTCCTTCTACCAAAAAAAAATTTTTAAATGAAATCGACTTCAAATGGCTGTAAGGAATTCGACATAAGAAGTAGTGCGCGCTAAGCAAATATTAAAGTGTATTTTATTTTCGCGTTGTTTTGATAATTTAAAAGCAAATATATTTCGTCTGATAATTGAAAAACATCAAAAACAATTGTGCGCGTAATCAAGTAAAAAAATTACAATCCAAAATTAATCCACACACAGCAGCGAGGATCTATTCTGAATATTTATTTCACTAGGGGACGAAGAAAAATAATTTTGCAACGTGTTTTCCTCGCGAATTGTATGTTATTTTAATGTATGTTATTTTTTTTTGTTTCTTGAAGATACGCACAATTATCTTTACTTTTTTTGATCATTTACTTAAATATTAAACAATTAAGAACACTTAAACGTTTGTTTTCTTTTTTAACTTCGCCACAAAATTGTAATGAGAACATTTAATTCCATCTTGATGCATGAGAAATGTCAATTTTTTTTTTTTTTTTTTTTATATTGAGCGCGTGCAAAAGGGGTTGTGACTACCCTTAAGATGATATACACAGCACGAGCGATTAGGTAGATTGGAGGGGATTTAAAAGGAGATACCGATGCACATTGGTTTTGAACGTCTGTAGATCACAATGGGAGGGGAAAATTGAGCTAGGTAGAGCATTCCACATTCGAGTAGTGCGACTAAAGAAAGAATCTCTGTACTTAACAGTACGTCCGAAATTGGGCTCAAGGGTAAACTGATGGGCATTCCTAGAAGCGCGAGTATTACGGTTGAATTGTTTGAGGGGAGGAATGCAACTGGCTATTTCACTAGAGCATTGTTTATGGAAATAACGGTAAAATAACGAAAGACATGAAACATTTCGACGGTGCTCAAGAGATGAGAATGTCTCCGTTATAGTTCTTTCACCTATCATTTTAAGAGCTCTCTTTTCAATTCTATCCAATAAACTCAAGTGGGTTATTGGAGCACCTGCCCAAATGTGAGAGTTATACTCAAGTTTTGGACGAATAAAGGCTTTGTAGATCACAGCCAGATCAGAAGGGGAGACAAATTTCTTGCATCGACGGAGAAAACCTAAACACTTAGCAGCATTTTTGGCGATGTCGAATATGTGGTCGTTCCATAAAAGGTGGTCTGTGACACACATACCGAGGACTGAAAGCTTTTCGGTTTCCTCAATGCAAGTGCCACTCATGGATAGTGGCATGGGGGGTGGGTTTTGTTTTAACGACAGTAGACAACATTGAGTTTTTGAAGCATTAAATTCTACACGATTTTTTATTCCCCATTGGACAATGCTGTCGAGATCTTGATAGTGTGTGTGCGATTTGATGTGAAATCTAGCTAAAAACGCAAGATTTGTTTGACAGCATTAAAATCGATTTTGTTTAGAAAAAATTCGATTTGTTCAGAAAAATTCGAATTTTTTTGGTTGTAAGGAATTCGACATAAGACAAAAATAATTTGTTGCCACTTTTGACATTATGCTAATTTTATACTTTCTTATGTTTGAAATGCGATCCAGTCGTGCAGTTGATTTTCTAAAGAATTTTTTGTTTGTTTTTTTTGTCTTCGAATTTCCCTGAAACGACTTAACTTATTTTGATTAAATTTGTATGCAGTCACCTTTGGAAAGTGTTAGCATTCCGTAATAATATTTTAAAAACGAATATTATATGATTTTAAAAGAATGTGTTTTAAATAAATACATTCATTTTGATCGAGTTCGTAATCGTCTGACTAAAGCCGGATCCACATCTGTGTCGTGTGTTGTGTTGTAGTCATTCCATATATTTTATGCGCCATACTGCTACACAACACACGACACAAATGGTTCTACGCATATGAAATACATTTGTAGCGATAGCGACACACGACTCCACAACACAACACACGACACAGGTTCTGGATTAACTTATTTCTGCGAAGTTTGTGTTCGTAAAAAAAAATTGAAATCCGACTTAAGCAGCGTGCAAAATCAAATTACGTTCGTAAACATTAAAAGTGTGTAGAAATCAAGTTGGCATTTATGCCGGAAAAAAAAACATTCTGCTGCAAAAAAGTAATTTCTGCTGAAAAAAAATGTCCCAGTAGATCTGCTGAATAAAACCTCGCCAGTTTTCAAAATTCCTTATGTGTATTTGTCAACACAAATGAAGAAATAGTAAAAGTAGTACGAACGGTAGAATTTTACCGTTAAAAAACATAAAAATGAAAATAGATCAATGCGAGGGTTTTTTTCTTGTTAGTTGGTGTACATATATAATTATGTAAT
The DNA here is from genome assembly GCA_949320155.1 of Melangyna quadrimaculata. Classification (NCBI taxonomy): domain Eukaryota; kingdom Metazoa; phylum Arthropoda; class Insecta; order Diptera; family Syrphidae; genus Melangyna; species Melangyna quadrimaculata. Next base: position 5,847,093 of record OX439486.1, read on the forward strand.
AAGTAAATGAAATGGCTTCGAAATACATGTATTACTGGGATATTTGTCTATCACAGAATATTTCGTTCCATATATCACCCAAAATCCCAAAAATCGGCTTTTATAATAATAATTCAAACAAAACTCGGATTTATTGGAGGTTTTTCAATCCTCGTAGCCATCCTTCAATGAAATTTGACAGTTTATACCTTAATTTGGCGTACATAGAATATTTCGTTCCAAATCTCACCCAGAAGCCCTTAAATCCCCTTATCCCGCGTGAAAATTTAATCTCAAAAATGTCGTTTTTATTAATAATGATTCTAATAAATTCGGATTTTCTGCGCTGCTATGTTTATGAACGCAAATTTATTAAAAAAACTGCCGTCTACTTGCGTTCTGCGGACAGGAGAAAAATAAAATCGATATGCAGAAGCTAGGCAGGCATGCCGCAGATCTGCCGCAGATTTACGAACTCGCCCTTAGTTCTAAAGAATTGGAATCAAGCAGTCTTTGAACACAAACTAGTCGATATTAATACAAATTTGCTCATAAAAGGACCACAATACACACAAATGTGAACAAAATAATTTATACCACCAATGGTCCTTCAAGTATGGCACCTCACCCTGGGCATGCAATATTTTTAAAGCAAATAGAAAAAAAAAATGAAAATTTATAAAATTTATTTATACTTTTTGATGGTGTTGTATACTTTTAGGATTACAGAACACATCCTACTTGTTTTATTTTGCATGTGAGCACATAGTTTCATAGTTTAAACTCAAAGGGGCGTATTCATAGTCATTTTAAACCTGGGTCTAAGTTACACAAAGGTTTAGTTGAATTTTCGGACGTTGATTCTATTTTTTTAAGTTTATCATTTCAAAATATTTGAAGCTATTTGTGTAGTATACCAAGTTAATTGTCTTATAAAAATATAAAACCAACAATTTGTAATTAAAATCGGTCTGTATTTATTGAGCCGAAATTGTCTTAAACTGTAGTTTAGTTAAACCTGGGTCTAACTGCGACTACGAATATGCCCCAAACTGTTTAAAACTTTGTTAATAATTATTTCCGGGCAAAAAAATTTTATTTTCGTATTTTGTGGCCCAGCGGAAATCTAAAAACCATTTTTTTTAAATATTTTTTTGGCGTATATGCCTAATGAAAACCAGAGACAAAAAAGTAAGAGCGAGCAGCCGCATGGTTGGTATGAGCATAAAATACATTTTCAAAAATTAAACGTAAGGTACTTACTTTGGCACAAATTCAAGAACTTCAAAAACTTGCAATATTATAGACGTCCACAAAAAAAATACCATTGACGCGTCAAATTGACACCAATGGTCCTTCAAGTATGGCACCTCACCCTGGGCATGCAATATTTTTGAAGCAAATAGAAAAAAAAAAATGAAAATTTATAAAATTTATGAACAAAAAACATTTTGACAAAAAATAGGGAATATTTTATTTGTTTTAATTAATTTTAATCAAAATTAATACTCACTTTTAATACTCCTCTAATGTGCATTTTGGCAATCATCTCGGCGGTAAACAGAACTGTCACAGCGGTATCGGAAGCAAATGTACAATATTGTAATGGCGGATGTCGCTCGAAAGTCTTCGGAGTGTTTAAGGAAACTGAGGTTAACGAGACTAAAGCGCATAAGCGCATCAGTCGCCTTACCCACAATTTATTCACCCACTCGATGTCTGTGCTTTCGTTTAGCGATTCCTCGGGACCGTAGTCCGCTAAAAATGGTTCACCTTTTAAGCTTTGTTTTCGACCGAGCATTTTATTACCAATTCCAGTGGCAATGCCCAGGCCGATTGGTGGTACACCACTAATAGCACTGCTCGGTCCCATTGTCGTACTGATACCGCCAGAGATGCCCATTATTGAAGTGACGCCACCGCATGCTGGTGCATTGCCCGCTGAAGTTGTTGTGTTTGCTGCTGCAGCAGCTGCTGCTGCAGCTCCGCTCAATATCATGATATTACCTAGTGGCAGTGGGATGTTTTGGTGGGTTGAAATCGAAGCAGGAGTTTGCTGTTGAGCTGCTGCTGCATTTGAAGTTGTAGGTGCTCCTCCACATAAACTGCCACTGTTGTTGCTGCTAATATAACCAATGCCAGAAGGACTGTTGGCCATTGTATCGATGCCATCGATAGTGGGGAGCATAGTGCCCATACCGTTAGCGGCACCAATACCCCCCGATCCTCCATTCAATGCCAACTTGGAATTGGTTATCGTTGTTGTTGATCCACTATCTAATATCACAATCGAGCTTATAGGCTGAGGACAGTGCGGATAAATTAAATTGTCGTGGGCAACTCCAGTCCCTGATTGTAAGTTTAAGTTGTGAAAACTGAAGATATTTTGAGTGGGGCGGTTTGAGTGGTGGGCTGACCACTCGCTGCTGTCATTTGATGTTGCTCTATAACTTTCCGCACTCCGACTGTTGCTGCTTTCGATCAAAATATCACTCCCGTTAATGTTACCATCAACGTTGTCACCAGTCACAACTTGGCCACTTTCAACGTCAAAACCTTTGCTTCCACCTCCGTCCCCACTGCCTCCAACACTACTTCCAACACTTTTTCGACGATTTCGAGTGAATTCATGCATTCAAATATTGAACATCAAAGTGCATTGCATATGATTAGGCATTTATCAAAATTGTACATCACAATCACAGTTTTAAACTAATTTTTTAATTATATGACATCTGAAAGAAAAAATAAATCAATCAAAATTGTTAAAACTAAACATTTAATAAAATACTCCTAAGCTTGCTCACCACAAAAACATTTTGCTCTCCAAGAAAACACAGATAAAACCCAAATAAATTCACAAATTGTATATATCCCATTGATTGTTACTTATTTTCTTTGATTTGTTATTTTCAAACAAGTATTATTTCTCGCGATTCTTGTTTATCAACGATCAAATTAAACACCTTTTGTTTTGCGTTGTTATATTTTATCGATGGTGCAGATTAAATTGAATTTTCACGAGAAAATATGTTCGCATCCACATACAAAAAAAAACACATTTCTTGGTATCCTTAATGCTGTTATAGCTTCGGGGATGGAAATTAAATATATATGTATATATCTGTCTATATGCTTTGTATCTACATCATGAATTTCTTGGGAAATGAAAAGGACTCGTTCTTGGGGGTGGTTATTGGGTTGGCGCATATTATTTTATATTCGTATAGGTACCTATGTATAACACACCTCAATGTTCAAAAGTTGCTCTACATTCGTTTTATAAATTCAACCGTTTGTGGTGCATTCCATGAAAATACGGAAGTTTTGTCACGAGAGACAAAGTTTAAATTGGATAATGTATGTAGGTATGTATAACACACCTCAATGATCGAAGTTTGACCTACATTCGATTTATAAATTCAACCGTTTGTGGTGCATTCCATGGAAATACGAAGTTGTTTCACGAGAGACAAAGTTTAAAGTGGACAACGTTAAAGCGGTAGCAGGAATTTCTAGATTCCACTTCATGGACTCGGAGGGATTTCCCAGAAAAAAATGGGCACGACTGGATCGCACAAACTTTCTCGTAGCTAACATCTTGAACGGAGCTTAAAATTGACACTGTGCATATGTAGTGGTTCTATAACATTATGATATCATTAAAAAATGTTTTAAAAACAATTTAAAATATAAATTATTACTATAAATTTGTTTTTTTGAATAGCTTTAATAGGTAGATAAAGAAAAAGAAATTTAAATATTAAAATTACTTTGGTTTTAAGTGGAGTGAATGAAAATAATTCAAATAAAAAAGTACAAGTGACCTCAACTCCAGAAATTATTGTGTTTCGCCCAAGGTATAATAGTGGGCTCTTCAGTCAGTCTGTTATACCCTACTAAGACACAAATTTTGGTCGATGTTTACCGACTCTTATAAAAATCACAACAAGAAGATACTGTGAATATTATTATTCTGGCTGCACGAATTTAAACAAATTACCCCAGAATAATAAAATTCACAGTATCTTCTTGCTGTGATTTTTATAAGAGTCGGTAGACATCGACCAAAACTGAAGAGCCCAATATTTAGAGCGGTTTTCTTAAAAATAATTTTTTTATGTATAAAAATTCTTGAACATTTTTAAAAATAATCACCCATATTCTGAAACTCGTATCTATGACTTGTATTCGAGTACAGTCGCATGTTGGTATTCCAAAAGTCGTATATCCGACTTCACTTCTACAAATATTGAGAAACGGACAACATCGCATACGCCTGTTCATATTTTATCATTATTCCGAGTCTAGTATTAATTCGAATTAAAGTCGTATATTTGTTTATTCGTCGTGTGAAATCTTTTAAACGAGTTATATATTTTTTCGGATAAAAAAAGAAAAAACATAGTGCATGCAATATGCATATAATGTAGATATTTTTTTCAATATTCCTGCTATTTGTTTTATCAACCTGCGAGGGTCACCGCAGCTCTAAGACCATTTAAAATGCACATATAAAATTAATGATGTAAAAGATCTCTTCTCTGTGGAAACTATATTCAAATCAACCTGGCAGTGATAGCGCGACTCTAAGAACACTAAAATGCAATATTAAAATGCAACACAAAACTGATAGATGCAAAACAGCTTTATACCGATCCAAATTTCGTTTACTGATACTTTTATGTATACGTGTTATTTACAGGAGCTTTGGAGCGGTATAAGGCTCTTTTACATCTATCATTTTTGTATTGCATTTTAGTGGTCTTAGGTCCACGTTGTCACTCTCAGATTAATAGTATGTGTTGGTATATGTTATATCTAATAAATACAATAAAAATAAAATAAATACATACAATACAATAACATATGTACATCAATTTTGTTATTTTATTTTGACAGTGCATTTTAGTGGTCTTTTACGACAGGGTATTGCTTAAATTTGGAGCTGTATAAAACACTCATTTCTTTCCTCCTTTTTTTTGCATTTCGAAAATGCATTTTGGTGGTCTTAGGTCCGAGGTATCGCTGCCAGGTTTATGCAATCCTATTTGCATTGATACAAAAAGCATATCCACCAAATATGAAGCGGTATAGAACACTTTTAGAAAATCGTTGAACAAATCTCGTACTAAAATAATTTGTTTTATGACATTTCAATGATTTTGACAAATATTATACAGGCAACGATATACGTTGTTTTTTTAAGCTTCTCGTATACAACGTATACAACTTGAAGAATAACGATTATCATACGATACGAGTTCAAGTACGAGAACGAGTACGAGACAAAATACGACTTGCGGAATATGGGTGAATATGCCAACTTTTAGAATTAAATAAAATACAATTTTACACAAAATTCAAAAAAAATATATTTACCTGTTTTCAAGATATTGAATTTTCTTACATAAAAAATTTGGTTTAAATCGGCGTAAAAGGTAGAGGTACAGACAGACAGATGGACAGACAGAATTGCGGGACCCACTTTTTTTGCGCACTATCATCGTACTGTAAGGGAAAATTATTATCTCCAGTTTTTTTTGCAGGAATCCTAAACGCGACCTTTTTGTTCATTTTATCGCACCTGACGTTTTGTATCCGTACGTGGCACGACAGCAAACAATTGTAAATAAAAAACACATTCGCTGAAAAATATAATTTTCGACAAGCGTCTCACCACTTGGTATATTTTGCCCGTCCGTACGTGAAGTCTCTATGTCTTTGATTTTTGTCATAGCCAATAAAGAAATTAGTTTAATTTTAAATGAGCTCCGAAGGTGAATGATTTCTTTAACAATACATAAGAATTACTTTAAATGTGGGAATATAAAAATATCTTCATATTAAGTTCGAAATTTGAGTAGGTACGATTTGTCCGTACGTGACCGGGGAATGCACATTGTACGTTTTTTGTCAATGGTTTGGGTTAGAATTTTTGGAAAGTCGAAAACTGTTTTTAAATACGTTATGACACTAGTGCACTTTACAGTCTCCTGACGAAGCACTTGCTTTGGTGTTTGTTAACAAATTCAAAACAAAACAATCTGTAATTTTAGAAAATATTTCAAAAATTTAAACTTAAAATTATATAAAGCTTTTTCATGGTTTGGTCATCAAAATGATTTAAGCATTGAAATATTTTTGTAACTGAACCTTGTCGTAAGAGCTAAGAGGCGATGAATAGAGCAAAAAAGAGGTTATATTTTGTTGTCTTTGTTCCGCACAACACTGTTAAATATTTAAAAAATATAATAGCTAAAATCGCAATTTTAGTCAAACAAACAACTTTTGATAAATTTAGATTTCGACCTTAAATTTGATTTTCTTGCTGTCGTTTTTGTTTGTCTGGGTGTCTGATAACTGTCAATTGTATTCGTGTAGAGTAATTCAAGTAAAAAGCGAGCAAATCTGCCGAAAGAATACAGAAAGATAAAGAGAGATAAAGAAAATCCCAGAAAAATTATCCTTCATTTATTTCCAAAATTAATAGAACACTGGAAATAAGACCAAATACTATAATGTTTGTCATTTATATATTTATATTTCAGATAGTTATTAATACAAAATATACAGGGTGTCCCTTAATTCGTCAATAGTATTTAAGAGCATGATTCTTGGGTGTATTCTGCAATTCTGATATCATTTATCGGGGAGCTTAAAGCTAAAAAAAAAACATTTTTTTTTTTAATTTTACCTGCCGCTGTTTTTCCAAATTATCATAAAATCTATGTGTTTTTCGGCAATCATATGCGGCCTTAAACTCTATGAAAAGATGAATTTGGTCGATGATCGATCTGCCGGGCCGGAAGCCACACTGATACTTAAAGTGTTAATTAAAGTGTTGCTGAGCGGCTTAAGACGATCTCACAATACGTTCGATAGGATCTTATATGGGACGTTTAGCAGGGATATGCCTGGATAGTTTTTGAAAGACATATGATCGCCTTTTTAAAAGATGGAGCTGATAGTCCAATCATCGGGCATGCTTTCTCCCACCCATACTTTATTGATGATATGATGCATGCGCCCTATCAATACATACCCTCCGTATGTGATTCATCAGACCCGCCGGCCTTGTTGTTCTTAAGCTTTTTTTATAGTCTTCATTGACTGGTGCTGGGTTTTTTCTTGCCCTTTCACTTGATCTACTTGATGCCCATTTAGCAGCTGCTGGAAATGCTGTTTAAATATATCAACTCTTCCGTGCTTCGATGACCTTGTTGCTCCGTTCCGACTTTAAAACCAACAGCTAGTTGTCTTTTTTATAAAACCTTCGGGTGTTGTTTCGATCTCTTTTAAGATCTTCCTATCCTCCCAACTCCTGGCTCGGTATTCTTCCCTTGCTGCAGCATTTTTTGCCATCAAAATAATTAATAATATGAGCATTTAACAAACATTTGTAATACTATATTGAAGCGTGTAAACGAAAGAATTAGAAGTTGTACAAAGGATTGTAACTATCCATGCAAGATAATCCTTGCTAAAAAAAAAAATTTGAAGCCCATGGAGACAGTTATACAAAATAGGTCTATTTAAGCTATACTCATACCTAGAGACTTAAAACTTCTGCAAGGTCTGTTAGCTGAATTATTTCCAACAGGAAGAACAGGTCTCTGGAAAATTTTTCTGTCCGCTCCTATAAAATAGTCTCTTCGACTCATTGAATGGACAAAAATTCTATTGAATGGTGAGTTCATAATCGTGTTGTAAAACAGATTTCCCTACTCTTAAATGCCAACATATTTGAAAACAAGCAAAAATGATTCCTGATTATTGGTTGATATGCTGGTTAGCATACTTAACATAAGTCAAACTACATAAATATTTAAAAATTTATTTTATCTCTTTTATTATTATTTACTACCCCATCTTTATAGTAAGTTTAATTACTATCATAAAATATATAAAATAACATTATGGACAGATTTTTTGTATTTATGGAAGAATATTTTATGATGTAAGTAGTAATTTTAGAAAATTTTATTTGATTTAATTAATTGTTCATTCGGCGATGTTGGTCACTGGCAATGAATTGATGTAAGTTACTTACTTTTTCATTTCTGTGTTTAAAGAATTTTGAAAAAAAATGGAATTATCCTTGCGTAACATTTTCGTAGTACTCTAATACCTGTATTTTTGGTATATTTATTTTTGTCCGTCGGAAATATTATTCGTTTTCAGTGCGTTTTATAAAATGTGTTTACGCCTTAGCAACGTGGAATTTTGTTGTTTCTAATTTGATTTTATCAATTAACAACAACTCTTGATGATCAATGATCTCCAGCTCCAGTCAGATTAAAAATTTCGATATCCGTATTTTCGAAATTTTAATATGCTTGAATTGAATTTCTCTTTGTACATTTTTTCTTTTTTTTTTTTTTATTTTCATTTTATATTTTTCTTTTAATTTGATTTTTGTTTTTTTGCATCTTTACTAATCGATGAAGTCTTTGATTTCATACTCGGAATCACTTCTGTAAATATAATTGTTCCAAGAAATACTAAAAGTGTTCCAATCCAATGCGAGGTTGTAAATGGATTTTGAAAGTAAACAATCGAAAATAATAATGATACGAATTTTCTCAGAGTTACAACTAACGTTACAGTTAGTGATGTACATTCCGTTGTTAGAACATACACGGAGCTGATACATAGATATTGAGTCAAAACGTTTCCCAAAAGATACAGCCATGTTATTGGAACACTTAGACCAGCAATTATTTCCACCGGTGCACTACTGGAACTGATGACAATGTGATCCCAAATATTTCCATACATCAGTATAAAACCAGGTAATGGCAGAAGATGCTGTTATTTTATAGAGCAAGAGATATAATTGAATAAATCATCTATGATTAAAATAAACATAAGATTTTCATACCGTGTAAAAAAGTGCTTCACTTGGATATTTTCCATAACGCTTGTACAAAACTTCTTGATAAATTCCCATCCGAGCAGATATAAATAGGGCGAAAGTTAGTAATGTTATACCAAGACCCCACCAAAAGAGCACTGAAAATTCACTTTCCGGTTGACTTGTATCTTTTAAATCCGGATTACTTGTATCTTTCTGTAAAAAAAATATACAAAAATTAATAGACAAACAGTTTAAATTGAAACAAGAACACAAATATACTCACCACATTTGATCCAGAGACTATTGTACAAATAATGATTCCAGCAGTAATCATACCAACCGATAGGTATTTTGAAAAGTCATAGCGTTTTTTCAAAATCAATATGCCCATTATCATATTGGCTATTAGAGAACCCTATTAATTCAAAACACAAAAATTAATATTGATATGATGATGCAACCAAAAACAAGATGCAAAATAATTTTCCCATTTCTTTTCGCGATACAGTTGAAATATACATTATGAAGTTAAAACTTAAATAAAACTAAAAAAAAAATACTAAGAAAATTCCTGATGGTAATTTTATGTAGAGCAATTTTTGAAAACCCTTCTTAGTCCATTAAACTATTTTCTAAATGAAAATTGATAGTCCATTTTTTTTAAATCTATTAATGATATTCTAAATGCGAAAGCTGATTGAAAAAAAATAAAAACAAAAAAAAAGGTACCACAAAGTTGTGGATTTAACCTTCCTCAAAATATAAACCGCGGATAAGCAGCGATAAATTCATTTGATAAGTAGAAGAACACACGTGCCTTTTGAAAAGTACAATTTCCTACTATTGAAGGTACTATTCATCCACTCACGACTTCAATTATAAATCACTGGAGGTGATAGCATCCATAAATCTTGAAAAATACTTGAAGAATCATCAAGTTAATGGTATCCTATAAAAATAGTCAGGTTTTGGAAGTGATCTTACTTTCTCTTTTTCTACCCATCAACCATAATAACAATCTCGGCTTGAATTTATTCTAAAATAGGTAGGTATTTTTTTTTTTAAATTTAAGATATTAATGAAACTTACAGCTCTGAATATCATATGCAATGGCATCGGTATATTGAAATCAAATGCGTAATTATTGCACACACTTGTTATGAAAAACATTGCAACTAAAATCGAATAATCTTTGATTCCGATTTTTGGTTTTTGGGTTCCCCATTTTGCCGTGAATATGAATCCTTCCACAGCAATAAAAAGGAATTGCAAAAATGTTATAAGATTACCAGCACCAGGATCAGTTCTGAAATAAGCAAAAAATATTTTTAGTCAGACCTTTAATTTGTTTTAATAATAGTCACTCTTACTTGACCAAAAACTCCAGAAATACAACATTACTGCAACATCCTACGAACACCAGGGCAATAGCAAGTGCTGCTTTGGTATTCATTGTATCTTTCTGTTTACAAAAAATAAATAAATGCAGATTGCACAAAACTTTTGAATTCAATAAATTGAATTAAAAAAAAATAAATAAAACTTTCCCTTCAAGCGAGAGTTCTCGAGTTGTCAAGCTAACTAAATCAAATGATGAGCCGATTCAATGTATTAAAAACCTTAGCCAAACAAATCAAGATTTCAAAAACTTGCAAATCATTGTTGGTTAATCTGCAGTAAATTATTTGTCTTATCAAATTACATAAGAATAACCGAAAATTTGAGGTTTTTATTTGATTGAATGATAATCATAGGTAGGTTAGTATTTTAATTATCACTATTGTAGAATTGGTTTTTAAGATAAGATTAAGGTCGTACAGGTCGGTTATTAATAGTGTGCTCCTTCTGTGATAAAATCATATGATACTAGACTTGAAAAGAACAAATAATACAAATAAGATAAAAATATTAAAGTAGCCAATGTGTTTTCTAATTTATGTTGAATTAATTAGTTTTGTTTACGTTTTCGCGATTTTACTAAGCATAAAGAGCGAGCGAGAAGCAAAGAAATTATGATTTATAAATTTGTTCAAGAGGAAGGGAGGCGAACCTAGTTTTTAGTTTTATATGTATGTTCACCTACAAAAAAAAAACAAAAAACACTATACATACAAGGATACAAGTAGTGTGATGAGAGTGCTGCCATTCTATCCAAAATTGACGATTTTCAAAATCTGCCACGATAACACTAATACCGTATTCGATTGTAAGTTCGGAGTTACTCCTTTTTGACTCCGATTACTCCAAAAGACTTCGATTGGCTGTTCCGAGTAATTTATGTCCCAATCTACATTGCCCGAATTTCCACAGACTTTTTCAGAAATCATGTGAAATGTACACACAAAACAATTTTTTCAGTGAGATTTTTTCCTTGCCTTCTTCGTTGTTTGTATTTCTGTGCTCTTCATTGAGATTCACTCGCACCATCACACACAAAAACTGGAAAGAAAGTGGAAGAGAACATAAATAGACTGAAAAATCGTTCGAGTTTTGTTGTACAAACGATTTGGTCCCTATCCCTCACTTTTCACTCCCTTCACCATCAAACAAAAGATCGGCATTTTTTTCGGAGTGTTTTTCTGTTACGGGTTTTATAAAGAAGTACACTTGGAGCACACATACATAAGGGGTATTCAAGATTCGATGCAACTGGTTTACCGTCATTGCAAAAGTATAAAAGTGCAAAATGTTCTTGCACTATAACAAAAATTTACTAATTTTCCAGTGCTCTTGTTCAGGCCATTGACAGGCGATTTGGGGATGGTCATATGCAAGAAGTCTTCCGCGTCCAACTCAATACCAGAGTCCAGAAAGGAAGAGAAAGTCTGCAACAACTCCAAGCAGACATTGAACGGTTGGTGCATCTAGCATAACCGACTGCAGGAGATAAAATTACCAACCAGTTAGCAACAGGTGCTTTTGTCCGTGCAGTGTCTGACCCCAATCTCCAGCGAGCAATTCGAACTGCTGGAAAACGCACGCTTTCTGAAGCATTAGCCTTCGCGCTCACTATGGAAGCATCAGAACAGGCTTCTTCAGGAATTCATCGGGTAAGAGAACTTGAAGTTGAGGAATGTTCTTGTCAGAGAGCTTAATTCCAAAGAAGGCAGCGAGAACGACCTGCTCGATGCTGGAATTGCAACAAAACGGGACATCTCCAGCGCCAGTGCAGATTGCCACCGATAAGAGTCACCTGTCATCATTGTGGAAGCAGACAAAATACCCGCGAACAGGTAAGCAATAACATCAACGCTCCTGCTCGCCCTGGTATCAATGGGCCCAGAACCACAATCCAAGTCTCGCAGACTAAACGAAACAATAAAAGACTGACAGTGGACGCAAAATTAAATGGCAAGAAACACGTGGCTACGATTGACACCGGTGCCACAGCCTCCATTGTAAGAAAAGACTTGATCAAGATGTCATGGCTACATAACACCAATAGCTACCGTCTGAAAAACAGCGACAGGTGAGGCGGCAAGAGTATATGGAAAAGTTCGTCTGAAGATCTGTTTGGAAGAACTAGAGTTTTCGCACCTATTTTTGGTAGCAGACATATGTGATGAGTGCATAATTTGAATCGACTTTATGAAGGAGAACGGAGTGATTCTTGATATAGGTAAGCCAGTGCTGAGTTACTAAAATGTAGAGATTCCTATGGTTTATGGCAACGAAAACTCATCAACTCTAAGAACCGTCATCAAAGAAGACATGTGCTTGCCTCCCTCTTCAGAAGTGTTTGTTTGGCGAAAATAGAGGGCAATCGATACCTCATGGTGGAACCAGAGTCTGAGCAATCTTTCCAAAACATCATCTTAGGGAAGACTCTATTGGAACCAAAGAACAACATGGTACCCGTACGGATCTGAACATCAAAACGTACGAGGTCAATCTTAGGAAAGGAGAAATAGTTGGAAAATGCGAATCTGTGTCCGGCATAACCAAGATCACAGAAATGAACACAGACAAACCTATGGACCCCGAAAAATTCAGCTCCATGAAAGCCAAAATTCTGAGGCCATCCAATCTAAATCAACATCAGCTTAGTGTTGTTGGAAGCCTTCTTCATGAGTACGCTGATATATGTTCTTTACCGAGTGGGCAGTATGGTCGAACACAACTGGTACAGCATCAAATCAACACAGGTGACGCAAGACCGATTCGACAACCAGCAAGACGTCTCCCATTAGCCAAACAAGCCAAAGTTGAAGATATGATATCGACAATGAAGAAAGATGGACTTATCGAAAATTCCAAAAGCCCTTGAGCATCACCAGTAGTTCTTGTCAAAAAGAAGGACTACTAAGTGGACCACCGTAGGCTGAACGATGTGACAAAGAAAGACAGCTACGCTTTGCCCAGAATCAGCGATACTTTGGATGCAATGGAAGGAGCTCAATGGTTCTCGACGCTGGATTTAAAGAGTAGCAATTCATCCAGAAGATCGCGAAAAGACAGCTTTCTCCACAGGAAATGGTCTGTGGCAGTTTAAAATTATGCCATTCGGACTGTGCAACGCTCCAGCAACATTTGAGCGTCTGATGGAGTGTGTTCTACAAGGACTTACCTGGAAATCATGCCTTGTATATTTGGACGATGTCATCGTTTATGGGAAAACTTTTGACGAACATTGTAAGAACCTCAAGGCCGTATTCCAGAGGCTTCGAGAAGCACACTTAATATTAAATCCAGAGAAATGTGCGCTTTTCAACACCGAAGTTAATTATCTGGGACATATCATCTCATCCTAAGGAGTAAAGACTGATCCTGAAAAAGTTGACACTGTGAAGAATTGGCCAACACCACAGGATAAACACCAACTCCGTAGCTTTCTTGGTCTAGCCACATATTATCGGCGCTTTGTGAAGGATTTTGCTGGAATCGCTAAGAGCTTGCATCAACTTACTGAAAAGTGGAAGCTGTTGAAATGGTTAGGTGGGTGCGAGAAAAGTTTTCAGGAACTCAAGCTACGTTTGTGTAATGCTCCTGTGCTGACATATCCGACTCCTGGAAAACCTTTCATCATCGACGCCGATGCCAGTAACTTTGGAATTGGAGCTGTACTATCGCAAGTCCATGACGGAGAAGAAAAAGGCGTCACATACTAAAGTAAGGTACTCTCGAGACCAGAGCGCAATCATTGCGTCACCAGAAGGGAACTTCTAGCTTTGATTTTGGCAACAAAGCACTTCCATAAGTACATCTATGGGGAGAAGTTCCTCCTTCGAACAGATCATGGTGCGCTTAATTGGCTTCTGAACTTCAAAAATCCCGAGGATCAAGTAGCTAGGTGGATCAAGAGACTTCAGACATACGACTACCAAATTCAACATAGGAAAGGAAAGCTGCACTCAAACGCAGATGCATTGTCTCGGCGACCGTGTAAACAGGACTGTAAGCATTGCACGCCTCAAGAAGAAAAGGAAACAGTTGCCATCCAGCGAATAAGAGCCGATCCCATTTACGGTTGGAGCAATGAAGAACTGAGGACTGCCCAACAAGAAGACACAGATATAGAGCCCATTCTTGCTTGGAAGGAGCACGAAGAAAAACCAGAATGGGGTGAAATCTCCGATAGAAGTCCAGCTCTCAAAGCATATTGGGCACATTGGGACTCTCTTCATGTGCAAGAAGGAGTACTTAGGCGTACTAAGGGTTCTGCAGATGGCAAATCTTATGTGATGCAGTTAATCGTGCCTAGATCAAAGGTTAATGACGTTCTTCGAGAGATGCATGATGGAGCATCTGGAGGTCATTTGGGAGTCAACAAAATGCTGGAAAAGATACGACAACGGTTCTACTGGCTACATGCAAGAGAGGATGTCGAAAAGTGGTGCAGAAAATGTGATACTTGTGCTGCTACCAAGGGCCCAGGAAGAAAGCTTCAAAGTAAAATGCAGCAGTACAATGTGGGCACACCTTTCGAGAGAATAGCAGAAGATGTCGCAGGTCCGCTTCCGGAGATCAACAGCGGAAACCGATACATCCTTGTAGTCATGGATTACTTCAGCAAGTGGCCTGAGGCATTTGACATCCCGAATCAAGAAGCCAAAACAGTTGTTGATCAGATTGTCTTCAATTGGGTGAGCAGGTTCGGTGTTCCTTTGGAATTGCACTTTGACCAAGGAAGGAACTTCGAATCTAACATCTTCCAGGAGGTTTGCTCTCTTCTTGGCATCAATAAGACGAGGACAACACCGATTTATCCACAATCTGACGGTATGGTCGAACGAGTCAACAGGACGCTTAAGGAACATCTGTCCAAGGTTGTAGGTGACTACCAACGAGACTGGGACCGCCATATTCCATTGTTTTTGATGGCCTATCGAAGTGCAGTTCATAGTTCAACAGGACATACACCATCAGAGATTCTGTTTGGCACAACAATAAGGCTGCCTAGTGAAGTAAAATGTGGATGCCGTACTATGGAACAGGAAAGGCCAGATGAATATGTGGATAACCTAAAAAAAAGACTCATGGACATTCATCAACGGACAAGGAAAACCATAAAAACAACCAGTGACTTTCAATATAGGTACTATATAGTAAGTTATGGATTCGTAATCCCTAGATAATAATTTTTCCTAATATTACAATGATAGAGAACACTACAAAAGTGGGTCCTGCAATTCTGTCTGTCTGTCCTCCCCCGTACAGAATAAACGGCTGGAGGGATTTTCTTCAATCTTGGTGTATAGTGTTTTTTGATTAATATGCCCAGACATTTTTTTAATTTTTTTAGGACCAAAAATAAGGGTACCTGCTATACAATTTTTCTTTTCGCCAAGAAGCAAAATAATATTTTTCTCAAAAATGGGTCCGAAGATTTTGCTCAAAAAGTTCAAATAAAATAAGTAAGGAAATGCTACTTTTTAATATTTTTTTTATTTTCATAAATTGAATATTTTGGGTACCTCCAGTAACGCAAAAAAAATTACCAATTACGGTTAATGGAACCTGCCATAGAAGCGGTTTTTTGCTTTTCAAATTTCTCGTTAACAGCTACACTGATTTCAACCAAAATTTGTATGCAAAAGCTCCTTCAAAATTCAAACATTTAGATACAAATTTTCGAAAAAATATTTTTGGATTTTTAAAAAAATCTTGAATTTATTTTCTTTTTGAAAATTTGAATATTTGGTTTTATTTTGTGTGAAATTGTGTTTTATTAAATAATAAATGTTCGCATACCAGATTTTATTTTTGAAAATATGCAAGAAAATGTAACTCTATATAGAAATTATTTTTAAAGAAAACGGCTCCAACAATTTTTGATTTTTTTTTTCTTAAATTCATATTTATCAAACAAATCAGATGGCATAATTAATTTGAGCTCTAATTTTGTAAGCCATAAAAATAACAAATGTAATTGCTCGCTACTACTACTTTCTTTGCTTTTTGTGTTGGTAAAAGCCACCCTGTCCTGGAAAGTTTATCAATTTGCGTCTTTTGAATGACAAGTGGAAACCTAGCATAACTCTCTAAATTCATCAAATAACAACACAATAATTATTTATGTTTATTTTAATATTAATGTTTATTTCATATTTTTTTTTATTTAATAAAAATTATAAGCTAATTCTGAGTATACAACAAAACATGTCTTTATATGTTTAAAGCCCAGACTAGATATGGGGGATACTAATATGCAGCTTACATACAAACAAAAAACAAAAGAAACGATTTTATTAGATTAGTAATGTATGTAATGTATATTAGCAGTATATTTACAAATTTTACGTTTGTAATAATATCATATGACATCTTCTTTTATATACTTTAAATTTGTCCATGTGTCGGTATTAAGATTATTCTCGTCAACAAAACAAAAATCAGTTATTATAATTTTGTTTCCAACAACAATGCTTATCAAATATCCGCCTTCAAGGTCAACGTTTGGTGGGGATGCCATTTCACACCAGAAACCAGCTGATAAATTGTAGCGTTTAAAAGTTTTGATACATTCTAGTTTATCAATCTCAAAAATGTACAAAAATCCTTCAACTGCATTCAAACAGAAATCGACCAGTGAACTTTTATTTATATTTTTCGAAGACCATTTATTTAAATTGGCATTATAAGATTGCAAATAGCCACTGCAAAAATCAACAATGTACATCTCATTGTGGGTAGCTATTTTGGCAAATTGGCTTATTGGAGATAGCGGTATTGAATCATGCCATTGGCGTGTGGAAAAATTATATAACTCCATGAAATTTGAATCTTGGTCATCAAAAGTACTACCAAGAAAACATAAATTTCCATTTAAATCTGCCACATTTCGCTTTATTTCTATTTTCTTCATTGTAGGATAATCAGTCCACTGACGGGTGTGCAGGTCGAAGCATTGCTTGCTCTTTGTCCAATAACGCGTGTCATGACCTCCAACTACCATCAGTTTATTATTAATCACAATTATTGAATAACCATATATTTCTATCGGAATCTCTGCTTCTATGTCAAGGGACCATTTTTTTGTTTTGTCGTTAAAAGATTCGACAGTAAATCTTCCATTATCATACATGTGTACGATTGCAAGCTTTTCGGGCAATTTCCTCGAGTTGCAAACACAATTTTGCTGATCCTTTGATCTAGTTTCCGGCGAGAAGTGCCATTGAAGCCAACTGCTTATCAATTCGAAGCTTTCGACAGTTTTACACACATACCTTCTGTTTTTAACGATCAACTTGGGTGTAAGAGCCTGAAAACGAACCATTGACAGCAACTGAAGAACCAGATGTTTGCGGTTTAATGTGTCGTAGTTTATCCATGCAGCAATGGCCAAAAAGATATGATCCTCGAAGTCTCCATAGGGATTGTCATTGAACAGCAAATATTTTAATTTATTTTCACTCAGTTTCAGAAGTTCTTCCTCGTTCGATATCTCCTCGAAATTGATGTAAGTACATTCGAGGGCTTTGGACTTCATTGTGGGTAAGCTCATTTCATGAGCAAATCGTAACCAACTCAAAGAGTTACTGGAATGAATGTTCTCCACAATTAACAATCGACTAACGGTTTCATTTTTTAGAAATGATGCAGTTCGAAGAATTCCATTTACTCGTTTCGAGACTTAATTCAATGGAACCCGAACACATGAAATCGATTATCAATTTAAGTTTTGGGGCTTCGATTTCTTTCAACTCCAATATACTCCCCTTGAAAGCTGATTGCTCACGACGAAATATTTCCAAGAAGTAGTCACTTAATGTACACAAAACAACCCGATGAACTTGGATACTAACGCTATTGCTTTAAGCTATCAAGACAGTATCGAAGAATTCATTTTGTTCGTAGAAACTTCGGAGTTTTTGGGAAACAATCGAAGGATGTTGATCGCATTTGATGATAGATGTTTCTGTAGATTGATTTGCTGATGACATTTTCGATCTGCAACTATAAAAGAAGTGGTTACTTATAGTCTAGGAGGAATGATTGTGAAGCTATACATTTTTGTTCAAAAATAAATTAAAATATATGTTGTTTGGTAGGTAGGTAAATAAATATGTATATTATAACTTGGCATAACTTAAAGTGATTAATAAGTAATTAAACAGTATTTGAATACAATGCCCAGTGGGACCGTAGTAGGTCATAGGCATAGGGTACAATTTTAATGTTGCAATAACCGTTTCAAAAAAATTCGGACAAAGTAGAATGTTGGTGGAGAGCTTCATTTTTACGCCTCAAACATTTTCTCAAACTAAATTTGTAGTTGAGCAAAAAGTTTTAGTTTTAGTTTTAGTGTAGTAGCCCGTAGCGTAATGGTTAGTGCGTTTGACTGTCACGCTGGAGGTCTGGGATCGCTTCCAGCCTCGTCCACCTAAAAACTAAAAAGTTTTTTTTCAGGGCTACTGCCTCTTGCGAGGAATTGACAAATCCTCCAAGAGTATCACTTGTCACGAATAAGTGCTTCTCGTCTAGCCCTTCGGATTCGGCATAAAATTGTAGGTCCCTTCCATTCCTGTCAAAAGGCGCACACAGGAATGGTTGCGAGTTGTTAGTCACTAGGCCCTGGTTCTTCATGAGCCGTTGTGCCACCCGATTTATATTTATTCAAAAAGTTTTAGAGGGGGTTATATTCAGTTTTTTTTTCTAAATTACTCGAAAACGCCAGGGCTGTTTGATTTGACATCCGGTTTATGATTGGGAATTTATAAATCGAATTTTTCAAGATGGTGACATTTCTGTTGTTGTTATTAAAAAAAGACAAACCAGATTTATGAGAATATAAGTTATAATTGATTGTGGCAAAACTAAGAACACATCTACTTGTGGCAAAAGCAAAATTCTAAAAAAGAAAAAGAAACAATGAGAATTCGTTAATTTAAAAATTGCATCTATGACAACACTAGCGAAATCGTGCTTTTAAAACTTTAACTAAATTATTGCTAGAGCGCGTACACATTTTTTCATAATTTCAATACTCCCACTTTTAGTTATAAGTTCAAACATAAAAAAACTGTAAGCAAAAAATTAAGATCAAAACAATCTATATTATTACATCAAGCAAAACAAACAAACAAAAATATTTAATTTAAAAATTTAAATTCATTTAAAACAAATTGTTGATTGTGCTCGGATTTATTGTTCATTATGTTGGCTGCAACCACAAATATTCATCATGGAGCAGAAGTATTTGTGTTTGGCCTTTGCTAGAGGCTTCGTCAAGACATCAGCTAGCTGTTCACCCATTGGTACATATTCAAGATTGAACATGTTATCTTCAAATTGTTCCCGTATAAAATGGTAACGCACATTTATATGTTAAGTGCGTTTATGATATTCTGGATTCTTTAACAGACGAATTGCACTTTGAGAGTCCATGAAAAACATCGGCTTCTCAATTTGATGTTGCAAAAACACTGCAGTATCAGCTCCTTAATGGCATGTGAAGCTGCCATATATTCAGACTTCGTCGTTGATAACGCGACTGATCGCTGACGTTCTGAGCCCCAGGAAATAACACAGCCTCCCAATAAGTAAACATAACCAGATGTTGATCGTGCTTCTTTTCTGCAACCTGCATAGTCTGCATCGCTGTAACCTTTTAGTATCAGGTCAGTACCACCTTTAAAAAAGAAGCCCATGTCGATCGTTCCTTTAATATACTTTAAAATTCTTTTCAAAGCATTAACATTCGCTTCTGCAGGATCTTCTATGTATCTGCTGACGTTTCCTACAGCCAGATACATCAAACTGCCAACTGCTTCGCGATACGGAAAGTCAAGTTGCTTCTTGTCTTCAAAACCGCTTAGGTTCTGTGAGCTGTCCGATAGTGTTGCAACTGGATTGCAATTCTGCATTTTAAAACGGTGTATTCTCTGCATACGCTCCCTGGTTTATGTGTGTTGAACCATCAGATCTCTGCTCCATTTCAAAACCCAGGAAATATTTTGCTTCTGAAACTTTTATTTCAAACTCCTTCTGCAAATGCACAATAACTTCAAGAATTTGTGTTTCGTTCTCTGCTGCTATCAACTCATCATCAACGTAATTGGCCAAAAGCATAATTCCATCAGCACCATGGTGAATGAAGACACAAGGATCCGAGGTACTTATTGTGAAATCAAATTTTGATATAAAAGATGGAAATCTTTTGTTCCAGCAGCGCGAGGCCTGCTTTAAACCGTATAACCTTTTATTTAGCTTACACACCTTTCTACTGCAATCGTCGAACCCCATTGGCTGCCTCATGAATACATCCTCAGTCAAGTCTCTATTTAAAAACGCTGTCTTGACATCAAACTGCTTCAACATCATACGCTTCGAAGCTGCCAGTGCAAGTATGGTTTGAATTGACGTGAACTTTACCAAATGACTAAAGGTTTCTTGATAATCGACACCGTATTGTTGTTTGAAACCTCGCACAACTAAACGTGCCTTGAAGCGATCGATGCTCTCATCTGTTTTCTGCTTCAGCCTGTACACCCTACGATTATCAATTAACTTATGATCTTTTGGCGGTTCGATCAATGTCCACGTACGATTTTTGGAAAGAGACTCCATCTCTTCGTCCATTGCCTTCTCCCACTGCTTACTGTCATGTGATGCAATTGCTTCTTTATACGATTTTGGTTCTTCGTAAACTGCCATTAGTGCTGCCGCATGATTAGCTGATTCATCAAAAGATAAACGTCGACGTGGTGGTGACACAACTTCATTTCTAAGACGCTTTTTTATGATGTTCTTGTTGTCCAGACTACAAACAGCACCATCATTTATTTGGTCCACTGGTGTCTTAAAATCTGACTCATCCAAGTCAGCACTATCTTCAGACTCCAAAAATATCTCGCCGTCTGTCTCATCATTAGTTTGCTCAGCACTCCCAGTATCAACAACAGCCACTGCTTCTTCTACGAAAAAAAGCACATCACAGGCCACTTCAATGCTGTTCGTTTCAGGATTCCAAACTTTATACGCTTTTGAGTTGTTATCGTACCCAACAAAAACACATTTAACTGGTTTTCGGTCCAATTTATGCCGCTTCTCTTTCGAAATGTGTATGAAGACTTCGGATCCGAAAATACGCAGATGATCAACTTTTGCTTGCATGTTAAACCACAACTCGTACGGTGACTTATCCGGAACATTGCTGGTTCCAGATCGGTTCAAAGCATGAACTGCAGTATTCACAGCTTCTGCTTATCCATTTTTTTAGCATGAAGCATTGTTCTTGCCGATTCAACAATTGTTCTCATCTCTCTTTCTGCACAGCCATTCTGTTGGGGCGTATATGGCACTGTACGTTGATGGTGAATACCTATGCTGCTAAAAAATGACCTCAGCTCATCGTTGACAAATTCCGTTCCATTGTCTGATCTCAGAATGCGAATGCTGTGGCCTTGTTATTTTTGCGCTATTTTTACAAAATGTTTTATGTCTTGCGCCACTTCAGACTTTGAAAATAAACTCGACGGAAATGAGAGAAGTCATCTTTCAGCAACAAAAAATATCTCGATCCACCAAGAGAATTTTCTTCCATCGGCCGACATACATCGGCATGAACAATTTGTCCACAAATTTTAGAAACTTCGTCCCGAACCTTATGACTCCCTCGATGATATTTTTCATAGACGCACGCTTCACATGTGAATTCTTCGTCAGTGAAATCAATGCTTTCCCTAGCACGTGTTGATGACCAAGGCGTTCATGCCAAAAACGAAGTGAATCCTTCTTAGTTACTGTATTCGCAGAAACTTTTTCAACCTGGTCTACCTTAAAAAACATCTTGAACAACTTCTCATGACGTGCTCCCACTGCAATGACTTCATCTCCACTGAATAGTTCACAAAATTTGTTGTCAGACCGCAGCACATATCCACGATCCATAGCCTTTCCTGATAAAAACAAATTCATATGAAATTCTGGAACATAGAGCACATCTGTAATATGCTTCCGAATCCATTCATTGCTATTGTACGTGAGAATTTGAATGTCCCCCTTTCCTTGAGCTACGATACTTTTACCATTTCCAACAGTAACGTTTACCGAAGCCTCCTTAAAATTTTTGAACCACACACTCATGTGGTCATTTGCTCCCGAATCCAAAACCCAGATATCCTTGACAGCAGGAGAAAAAGCGACGTGACTCAAAAAGGCACCGGTCGATTTGGTTTTGGTTTCGTTCTGCTTACGTGAGCAGTCTCGCTTCCAGTGTCCTTTTTCCCCACATGAAAAGCATGCTCCTTTGGGTTTTGTGTGATGTTTCTTTGCATTTTCCTTATTGGCACGGTTAGATGAATTGCCTTTCCTCGCAAAATGTCGTTTCATAACCAAAGCTTCCACGGTTTCAACTTCACCCTGTGACTTCAAAAGAAGTTCCTCTTGCACGCAAGTTGGCCATCGTCTGCTTAGACGCACTTGTTAATTCCCAGGCACTGTGGAAATGATTGAATTCTGCTGGCAGTGACATAAGGATTTTTGTCATAACCATAGAATCGGAGATGACTTCCTTTTGATCTTTCATCTGCTGGACAATTTCCATTAGCTTTGACAAGAAAGAAGCTATATCGTCCGATGGATCTTTTGTGAAGCTGTAGTACCTCTGTTGCAAAAACAAAATGTTTGACTTTGAAGCCTGCTCATAGGTACTTTTCAGTGTCGCCAACATTTCATATGCTTTTTCGCAGTTCATTATTTGTAAAAGCGACTGCTTGAGACATGCACCAGAAATTGCACGACGTGCCCTTGCATCAGCCTTCCTCCATACAACAATACCCTCTGCATAATTTGTTGCATCAACCACCGGAGCAACTGAAGACCCATCAACAACATTCCACAACTCACCTGCCTCCAAATACTGTTTCATAAGAAACTTCCAAGTCAGCCAGTTCGAGCCACCACCGAATCCCTCGGTTCCCAAACTGTGTTCCGCGGAACCCTGGGGTTCCGTGGAGGAGTTTTCAGGGTTCCGCTACTTTCTCGAAGAACAAACAGTAAAAATACAAAATTATTTTTTAAAGTACCGTGAAACCGGATGATTTTGGCGCATTTTCAAATTAAAATATGAATACCTGTTGCATAGATTTTTTTATA
Organism: Melangyna quadrimaculata; assembly: GCA_949320155.1. Taxonomy (NCBI): domain Eukaryota; kingdom Metazoa; phylum Arthropoda; class Insecta; order Diptera; family Syrphidae; genus Melangyna; species Melangyna quadrimaculata. The sequence goes on from OX439486.1 coordinate 5,870,470, forward strand.
GAGTAAATATTTTTTGCTAAAGTATATTTCTGCAGTTTTGGGTGACTTTGGCCGGGTAAATGTTTTCCTTATTATCTCACTGACTAAAATAAATCAATGAGCACCTACCAATATTGATCTTAGAGACATTTTCGTATACTGAGGATTTTTTGTTTGTTTTAAAGGGTTTCATTTATCTTTTGTTTGTGTGAATACATGAATTGTAAATTTAAATTTTCATATATGACTGGAACAATATTAGATCAGTCTTTCTCTTTTCTTTTGCAGCCTTATAGAAGACTTGTACTTGTAAGCTTTGTACGTCTTTTTAGGGCGACTTTTCTGATAATTTCGATGCGTTGTTTCATACTTTGTCGTAGTCAAAGTCACTCAATTTGCAGGCATTTTTATATTCCACATAACTGAGTTAAAATTATTTGGCTGTAGTATTTCCACAACATATTGAAACCTTTCTCCACATTTGTTGGGGTTTTTTTTAAGGTTTTTAATAATAAATATTTTTTTTTTCTAAAAGCTGAAAAGAAAGAAAAGGCCTTTATATTAAAAAAAAAAAATTAAATGTCAAAATCACCCCACATACAACCATGTTTGACGTTTACATTTTTTTATCGAAATGTGAGCTTCTCATAATTAAAAAAAAGCAAACAGAAATGATACAACAACACTCACTTTCCAAAGAAAACTTCGAGCCACACCCACATAAAATATACAAAAAAATGGTTTTGAAATGTGATTGTGTTGCTTTTCGTTTTGTGCTATTGTTAAGAGTTGGGGTTCCAAAATATATTTGGAACTAGTTAAGGGTTCCAAAGCTTAAAAAGTTTGGGAACCGCTGGCTCCAATCGATCAATTTGGAAACGCTCTCCTTCCATGTCTCGCTACTTTTTTTATGCAAAAACTAAATAATACTCAACTTTTTTAATTTTACTTTTCTTTTCTGGTATGGTCTGGGCCCATAACCTGTTGTTGTTATTAAAAAAAGACAAACCAGATTTATAAGAATATAAGTTATAATTTATTGTGGCAAAACTAAGAACACATCTACTTGTGGCAAAAGCAAAATTCTAAGTAAGAAAAAGAAATAAGGAGAATTTGTTAATTTAAAAATTTCATCTATGACAACACGATACCATCGTGCTTTTAAAACTTTAACTAAATCATTGTTAGGGCACGTACACATTTTTTCATAATTTCAATAATTTGCCTTCCGGTACCACTCTTAAAACTTGCTTCGTAGAAAACGTTTTTTCAAACGTAACCAAAAAAAAAAAATTTCCTCATCTAAAAATATAATAAATATCCTCCCATATTAATTTGTTTGACTAAATGTACTGCACCCAAATGTTTTCCAACGTTTTTCTCCAAATCTATCAATTGTACGAAAAATAGTATTATAATCTTTTCCTTTTTGTGTAGAATTTCATGAGCTATAATGTTTACCTACAACTTTTTTTCAAAATAACCTATAGTTTTTGAGTAATAAAAAAAAAATATGATGCCCTTTACCACCCCTTCCATATAAATGTTTGCTACATTCAAAATTTAGGGTCCTTTTTATTAAATGTTTGAGACGTCAAAATGAAGCTCTCCACCAAAATTCAGTTCTGTTGGAATTTTTTTGGAAGTAAGGACATTTTTTTATCTAATTTTCGAACAGAACTTTTCATTCTGTGCTTCCGAAGTGGGACATACCAAACCAATATGGTTATCATTATCATAATCAAAGTATTCTCTTTGAAGTAAGCTTTTAAGTCTTACAGCCGTATTATACAATTTTGTTTAAGACTCGAAACAAAACTAGTTTTAGTCGAAACTAGTTTTTTTCGAGTTTTGTAAAAATGTATCAAAACTAGTTTTGAAAAAAATCCGTATTATTCATTTTGAGGCGCAACACTAGTTAAGGTTTACAAACGAGTTTCTAGTTTTGATCATAAAACTAGTTTTGTCAATGAAGTTTGTTTTTATTTGACAAAAATTAATATTTTTAAGGCAAATTAATTATTTTCTCTATTTTTTCCAACTTTTTGTATGACGAAATAGGTGTGTTGTTAGTTTTTGATGAGGGAAATGTGGTATGTCACCTGTACGCACTACGTAGCTGTGCTGAAAAATTGTAAGTGGGGCACTCTACGAGAACAAAAAACACTTTTCAGCGTAGAGTTGTAGATTTGGTGAAAATTTACAATAAATAACCGCAGTGACTGCGACTCTTGCAGTTCCTTTTGAGTCTGCAATAGTGCATTTGTGCATCTTTTAAAATCCACTTTTCCTAAAGCCTAGTACGCTGCTGATGCGAAACGAAATTTTCCTGCGGTCTCCAAAAAGACAACGAAATGCTTACGAAAACACAGCGGAAAAATATTCATGGAAAGTTTAAATAAATTGCAATTAAATAAATAGAAATTCAATGAACAAATCAAATAAAAACAGTGCTGTAATGAAAGAAACAACAAATAAAAACACAAACAAACCCAAATGTCATTTTTCAGTTTTGTCCAATTATTAGCAAATACCTAATATTACAGTAGATGACGAAAATAAGAAAATCTCATATAAGAAATACACGCTTATAAGACGGATATTCCAAAACACCATGCACATTCCCATAAAGATACGTGTTTAATAAGCCTCATATAAGAAAAACGTTTATAAGAAAAACACTGATATAAGAAACTTATTCTGATACAAATTCCATTCACTTTATAGAAAATTAAACTTTTATAAGAAATTTTCCCGTGCAAACTTTCAAATTATGCGACGTTTAATTTTCGCAAAAATGTCTGAACCCATCATTATTGAATGGCCAAAGAAGAAATGACATTGGATACATTTTATTTCTTATGCATTTTTATTAATACAAGACATTTTCTTTCATACATACATTTTATTTATATAAGAAATTTTCTTTCTTATGTACAATTTTTTATATAAGAAAACACGGATATAAGAAAGGAATTCTTTGACTTTTTTGAGTTTCTTATATCCGTCATCCACCATTACATTCGCACATTTGGGCGTTAAACATGTGCATTTTCCATGCTGCCAAAATGCTAAATATTAAATTTATAAATATTTCCTGATTGTTTTCCCAATTAGTATGATTTTGGGAACAGTGCATTTTTAGGATGCATCACACAGATGCACTTTTTCCCAAGGTTCGTCTAGTTGATGTGGATGTTTCCATTAATCTACGGGTGTCCAACACATTTTAGAAGTCATTCCTCCTGCAAGAAGTTACAATGTCTTATTTGCTACAAAGGAGCTTAGCATTAAACTACTCGTATGGAATAATTTTTTAAGTTGTTATACCAATTATAAGGGCTTTGGAAAAAGTGCATTTTTGTGATGCATCTTAAAGTGCACCTTTTCCAAGGCCCTAATAATTGGTATTAAAACTTTAAAAATCATTTCATAATATAATGCTAAGCTCCTTTGTAGCAAATATGCCACTGCAGCGTATTGCAAGTGGATTGTTATTTGGAAAATTTGTTGAACGAATATATAGGTAAGACTATGTATATCTACATTCATAATTTGAATCCATTATTTGAGCTTCAGAAAAAAAGTGAAGTTTTGTGATGCATCCTAAAATTGCACTTCTTTGAAAGTATCCTTTTGCAAAACAATCTTAAAGAACAATTCTTAATTTAATTAATACCCTGGTATATAATATGATGTTACAGCCTTTTCTTCCTTTTCTTCTTCTTCTTCCCACTAGTTTTGAAGTTCTTAAAACTACACATTTCCAGTTTTATGAATTTCTAATTCTATGCAAAACTAGTTTTAAGATTTCGAGTTTCAGATGTCAAATTTTTGTTCAATAATACCGATTTGTTCAAAACTTGAAACTCGATACCTCTATAAAACCAATTTTGCTGTAAAACTAGTTTTGAAATGTTTCAATAATATGGCTGTTATTTTTTCAAGAATAGTTTTTTTTTATATATATTTTTGGGTACCTAATGGCATTGAATAATAACCTCAGAAGAAGAAATAGAGGAAGAGGTATTTGTCACAGTGTACGTGAGTGAAGTAATTTTTGTCTCCCAGAACTGTCAAATCGTTAGCGTGTGATTAGAAAATAACAAAAAAAAATTGATACAAGTTAAAACACAAATTAATTAGACATTGTGGTGATATTCCAATAAATTAAAAAAAAAAAACATGAAGTGCGTTGTTTAGTGGTGTAAAAATCGAAAAAAGAAGTCAGATTAAAGCATTTTCTTTTCACAAGTTAGTTTTACTATATTTTTCCCAAGGAAAGTGCTGAAAAGTGTTTGTATTTATATTGATAAACTAATTAATAACGTATTAAAATGGATTAAGCTTTAATTTAAGGCGAAAATATTAATATTTAGCTGAAAATGTGCACATAATTGTTTCGTTAGAATTTAATTGAGGGATATGTCAAACTGCATTCCCTGCAAACAGTAGCGTATGTGCAAATATTGGCTTGTAAGGCGCAAATATCTATCAAGCACCCTTTTTATAAGCAAATTGTATTTTATTATTAAATCGATTTTGTAAATTTAAGTTAGGGGCCAGTTATAGCTTTCATTGAAAACCATCATTGAAAATATTAATTGTCAATTTTGAGAGATTTTGAAGAAAAAATTAATGATTATTTTGATGCCAAAGTGAAGCTAATTGACTTAATAATTATTTCTAGGTAAAACGAAATTCAATTTGGCACAATTTTTCCCATAAAATGACTTTTAATTTTTCAATGATGAACTACCTTACCAATGATCATTGAAAAAATTAAAAGTTACGTTAGGGGGAAGATATGGGTCAAAGTGAATTTTTTTTGGAGGAGAAATAATTTTGAAGTTGTAAGCTATATTTCTGCATTAAAATAATCAATAATTAAACTTTCGAAGAGTCTCCTCTATTTCTTCTTCGATAGTTAATAAATCTACATACCTACATAAATACAAATTAACAGCACTTGCCTTGAGAAAAATCTAATGAAATTCACTTGTGAGAGGAAATGCTCTTACTGCCTTTGTGGTTTTTTTTTCCACACAACAACGCACTTCATGTTTTTTTTTTTTTGGTTATTGCAAGATAACCACAATGCCTATTTTATTCACTTGCAAAGGTTTGTTTTTTCAGTTTTTAGTTTTTTTTTTATATAAATGCGTCTTCATTTTTAACACTTTTTTATTGTTCTTTTTTAAAATCACACTAGCGATTTGACATTTCAGATTGACAAAAATTGCTTCACACATGTACTCTTTCTTTTCCTAGGAACACCACTAAAACAACTTCGGATAATAACAAAAATGACTATTCTGATGGCGCCCTAGTGAGTTGACGTCAAAGAGCACTCCGTAACTACTGTAATGCATTTGTGTTTGTGAGATCTCACACCATTTTAAAAACTGCTTCACTTTTTTCCAACAAGGGCAGTTCCTCTATTTCTTCTTCTAAGATAATAACATATAGAAGTGGACAGCGAACATTTCTCAATCGACAATGCGTAAATATGACGATGTAGTGGCAATACGAAGATAATATTTCCTTTTTTCACCATTCAATTTCCAAACCCATTAGGGATCAAAAAGTCCTATTGTATTTTATTGAACACGTGCAGATTAAAAGGGATATTTTCGTCTGCCATAACAGGAAGACAATTTTTTGTTCTGGTGTGTCAGCCAAGGTTGCACATTCGGTAGACAAAATAGATTTGTAAGGTTTTTTTTTTGTTTTCTGCCGGAAAATTTTAATGTTTTATTGGTGTTTGCTTGGAATTGGGGATGATGACGACTATATGCTTTATTTTGTCATTTTTGTTTTATTTTATGAGCTTAGCAAAGAAAGCATTTTTGTTACCGGTGCCTATAGTTATGTAATGTAGGTATATCATATTTTGTGTCTTGGTGAACTTTATGTTTAATAATATTGATTGATAGAGATTTTAAATTTTATTATTTACGTAGGTACCAACATATGTTTGTAGATATACATAAATAGGAAAAATAATATGTAGGTAGGTGGGTCAGTATAAAGGCAGATATTGTTTAATATAAATGCACAGATTTAGATGTTTGGGAAGTTCAAAGAACAACATTCAAGCAAGTAGTCTTTCCAGCTCTAGGCTCATTAATAAATATTATCATGTAATATGTAATAACCTGTTAATAAGAAATAATAATAATAACAACTTTCATATTTTATTTGTGAACAATTAATAACTAATTATTTGGTATAAAACTAAACTTCTTTCTTTTTAAGCTAATTTTAGGTGTTTTAATGTATAGTGATAAACTACTTTACCTAGGTATACATGGTTTATACATACGCAGTGGCGTAGCTAGCAGTCGAGGGGCCCCGTATCAGGAATTAGTTGGGGGCCCCCCTACAAAATTACAAATGAAACAATAAACAATTTTTACTAAACAAACAAAACACACAATAACAAATCCAGTATATTTAATGGTACATACTACATACATATGGTCTTAGGTATATACATAAATGTAAATGTAACTAATAGTAAAACAAAACTCAAATAAAAACCTATGTTTCTGCAAATTCATTAACTAAATCATCCATTTCTGACGATGATTTTAATTTTTCAACTTCTATGGACATGATCGCTCAGTCCGACAACCGTTTTTATGTCCCATAGAAGTTCTTAAATAATTTTTTTATTATTTTTAGCTTAAAAAATGTTCTCTTAGCTGTTGCTGTCGTAACAAGAGCATGCCGTTATTACTTCCGGAAAACTGGATGCAAGGATATTATATTTAATAAGCAATAACTCTGTGAGTTCCTCAGTTGACTGACTTTTCTGAATTTCTGATTTTAAACAGGATTTTAAAGCAAAAAGATCAACTGACAGGTCCTCATTGTATTTAGCAACCAGCTTTTCTGCTTCCTTTTTTCATTTGAAAAGGATAAAAGTTTTTCTGGTTGTAAAACTACAAATAAACTACTTAGATCATAGAGGCTCTGAAATCTTTGTTCAGTTTGAGAAATCAATATATCTAAGCAGCAATAGTAATTGACTTTGAAGTAAGAATCCAGGTCCGATATTCTTTCATCTTCTGATAATTCGTCAATAAAACGTTTCGTTATTTTCCTTCCTTTATTTTTAAAAACAGTTGTTACCCCCAGGCACGTAGCCAGGGGGAGGGGGCGTGAGGGGCTGAAGCCCCTCCCGAAATGATTTACAAAAAAAAAAAAAATTAATAAACAGTTTAATCTATTTGGTATTAATTTAAATCTTTAAAAATATAGAGAGACTATTTAGGTAAAGTTTAATGTTTTAAAAATAAGTCACTGTTGGCGCAAGGTCAAAAGTTCACCATAATGGACTTTTGTCCCACTTGGGTGGGTCAGAAGTCCACAATTGTATTGTGGAGATTTGCCCCACTCAAGTGGGTCCTCAAAAAAAGGGTCAATAAGTCCACAATAATTTCATATTATATTAGTGAAAAAAGCAGAACAATTAAGAATTATTTATTTATTTTGTTAAGAATTAGTTTGTATACTCTTAACTACTCGTAAACTTAAAGCACATCAACTGACAACATAGGCGCCTGCCTGGCGACTGGGCATACCCTAAGCGCAGCGACGGAGTCGCGTGAGCGGGGCAGAGGACCCGAAAAGGGAGTTACAATCCTTAAACCCGCGAAGCGGACCACCCAAAGTATTGTTTAGTACACAAAAACTTAAATAACAGATCGACTGACAACATAGGCGCCTGCCAAACGACTGAGCATACCCTAAGCGGAACAACATAGGCGCCTGCCTGGCGACTGGGCATACCCTAAGCGCAGCGACGGAGTCGCGTGAGCGGGACAGAGGACCCGAAAACGGAGTTAAAATCCTTAAACCCACGTAGCGCGCCACCCAAAGTACTGTTTAGCACAAAAAAAACTTTAATAATAGATCGAGTGACAGCATAGGCGCCTGCCCGACGACTGAGCATACCCTAAACGGAGCAACGGAGTCGCGTGAGCGGGACAGAGGACCCGAAAAGGGAGTTAAAATACTAAAACCCGCGAAGCGGGCCACCCAAAGCAGGCTTGTTAAAGAAAACTAAAAAGTGATCCCTGAAGTGGGTCAGAAATCCACAATCAATGGGCCAGAAGTCCACAAGATTTTTGTATGGACTTTTGGCCCATCGGAGTGAGTCAAAAGTTCACAACTGATTTATGGACTTTTGACCCACAGAAGTGGGACAAAAGTCCATTATGGACTTTTGGCCTCTGGACTTTTGACCCTGCGCCGACACTATTTAGGTATAATATTTAATATGAGGAGACTAATAAGGTATGACGTATGTTATTTACTAAGTTTACTTTGTGTGGTGTTAAAGCGAGCTGGACCTCGAAGCTGATTCGAACCTTTGTATACTTTCAGTGGTAATAAACAAATCTCATTACCACTCAACGAAATCAATCCTACTTAAAGAGTAGAGTCAAGCCAAATTTTTTATGTATAATGAACTCTTTTTTTTTTGCAAATTTGTTCAAAAGTATGGACTTATTTTATGTGTGTGTATTCAATTTTATTTAATGATTGACCAAAATCCTTCTTCTGTAATCTCAACAAAATTTAAGCACAACTTCAAATCGAAGTTTAAACTCATGTAATGAAAACCAGTCGAAAATCCAATACTTCCATGACGGAACATGAGCCAATACTGGCTTTCCAAACTTGAGCAACTTGCTTGTCAACTGTTTCGTTCCAAATGTCACCGAAACAAACCTTAAATCAAACAATTTTATCAAAAAAAAAATTGATTTCTTAAAGGTTTTCCAATACATCATCTTTGCAAAAATTCTTCAATTTAATTTGACATTCTATTGGTGTGATTTACATGTATCTTCGTCTGACTTATGCAAAAAAAAAAGAAGACACAATATAAAATTTAACTTTTTTCTTTTGTTGGATAGAGAGAGAAGACAAAAATGCAGAAGATCTTCATACATGCTGATTATAGGAAGTGTAATGCAGATATGAAGACGGAAATGTTCATCTTCATGATGGTTCCCTTTCACACGCTTGGTTTTTTGACATACTTCTGTCCCGCTCTACTTTTCTTCATATTCGCAGATGGAGATAGATGGAAATCCAGCATATGGCTTGACAAATCGGGAAGAGAATATTGTGTTCCAAATAATGTCACCTGAAAGCCCCAAAATCTCATTTTCCCGAGCAAAAAATGTATTCCCAACAAATTCGGGTTATTAAGAGATTTTTTAATCAATCAAAATCATGGCATTCAATCATATTTGAATATTGTTGCCTATTTTGGAAATGTTTAAATTTCTTGGTCCCGCCGCCCTTTAAAAGTTGTGGCAGAAAGAATTATTTAATTCAAACATTTTCACCAACTGCTATCAAGATCGCTTTATATACAAGACTGAACGAGTCCACTTCACAACTACTACTGGCTTCGAAAAAGTCAAGCCAGTTTCGCCAGATTTGCACGAGTGGCACAATGTCCCTATTTAATTATTAAATAAAAAAATTCAAATTATTATGTTCTTAGTTTTAAATTCTTTGTTCATATAGTTACACGTTAGTCTTTAGAGTAAGCAACCCCCCCCCCCCCTTTTAAGTGTAATTTTATATTCCTCAGATGACTCGTTATTCAAAATTGGCCAGCGTTTTATGCTATTGCCAAAAAAAGTATATATTTTTTCCAAATTGTCAAACAAATTTGACACTTCTAGGATGTGTTTTGAAGCATCAACGACTGGTGCAGTGGATCGAAAAAAAAAACACATTTTGTTGTTGGTGTGTAGATTCGTGTATGAAAATTTTCACTTGCGTTAGCCTAAGTAGGTAGGTAGATATATGAAAAAAAGAAAGAAAACAAACAGAAATAATAGAGCAAAGGGTGAAGCAAAAAACTTAAACTTCCCATTGGAAGTTATTGTAATTGGTGTGATTTGTCGATTTGAAAATTTTGACATATATTAACCCAAAACCGGATCCAAAACGATTCCAAATCGGATCAAATTAGTATGGAAATTAGAATCACCACGGAGCCATTATGTGAATGTATTGTAAGGGAGAGAGTATTCCAATTCACCATACTCCGAGAAAACGGAGCCTAAATGGAATCCAAAACGGACCAACAAAAATGAATGAATCTTCCCCATCTAGTCGAGTTCCTACATTGCATACAAAAAAAAACAAACAGAATTATGTTCATTTCAAAACATTATATTTATTTATCAATTATAAAAGGTACATTATATATTTCCACAACTAAACATATACATATAATAAACAGTAAACTTGTATTTTTGGTTGGAAATTTCTTAAAGTTTTTACAAGAAAAAAAGATTAAAAAGCAATGGTCTTCGCCACGCTACCTACAAAACTGAATTAAAAAAAAAGGTGGTGGAAATTAAAACAAAATGACTGTACTCTCTCTATTTCTCCGTGCATACAAAAATTCTCTCGATTCTTGTTCTTCTTTTTACATGCGTACACAGAAAATTTGTTACTGTGTGTGAGACACTCACTTTTTTTGGATTCCCAAGTGATTCCAAATTGAACCGAGAAATCCGGTCCGTGATTTTGCTTGAAGGGTAAGAATCAGAATCCGTCGTTTTTAGAAAGATGTTTGTATGTGCCCTTCAAGCAAAATCGCGGACCCAAATTTCTCGGTTCACTTGGGACTCCAAAAAAAATGAGTGTCTCACACACAATAACAAATTTTCTGTGTACGCATGTAAAAAGAACGAGAATCGAGAGTATTTTTTTCAAGCATCGAGAAATAGAGAGAGTATAGGCGAAGTATACAATCATTTTGCCTTAATTTCCACCACTTTTTTTTAGTTCAGTTTTGTAGGTAGCGTGGCGAAGATGGTTGCTTTTTTATCTCTTTTTTCTTGTTAACACTTTTTAACATTTCCAATCAGAAATGCATGTAAATTTATATTTGTAGAAATATGTCATGTTTATTAGTGCGAAATAGTATTTAGAAAACCTTTTATGAATGATAAATAAAAAAAACTCTTGAAATGAAAAAATTCAATTTGTTTTATTTTTGTGGGCAATGGAGAAACTGGACTAGATGGGAAGTTTTTTTTTAATGCTTTTGGGTTGGGTTTGCCTCAATTCATTCATTTTTTTTGGAACCGTTTTAGATTCCATTTGGTTTCGGTTCTCCGAGTATGGTGAATTCAAAAACTCTCTCTCTCAAAATACATTCACATAATGGCTCCGTGGTGATTCTAATTTCCATACTAATTTGAGCCACAAAACGCAGTTTTTCGATCCGTATTTGGATCCGAATGCGAAGTCGTCTATACGTTGTTTGATACGTTTGCGGACCGAAAACGAGCTCGCTTGCTTGAAGGGTGAGTATAACGTACGTTCGGGTTTTTTTTTGTCACTGAATATAGATATCGGATTCGGATGGATTTTATTTTAAAGATTATAACGTCATAACGTGCTGAAAAGATTTTCTAACAAATCCAACATACCGTTTTCTACTACAGCAATTTGAAAATTTTCCTGCTAGTATATGAATTATAAAAAAAATTCAAGCTTATTCCAAGACATAAAAGGGGTCAGTTATAGCGATCAGTGAAAACCATCAGTAAAAATTTTCTTTTGGATAAATTCATGTGTTAACATAAGATTTGGAACATAAAAATGGTACGAATCGATGGCAAATCAATTAAAATATTTTTTTCTGGCAAAAAATAATACCAAGCAAGAATAATTTTTGTAAAAATAGCATGAAAAGCAAGAAAAGCTGATGACAATTCACAAAAAATAGAACATTTCGTTTTAGTTTCAGTTTTTTTTTAAAGCCCACGCCTCTCTTCCCCCCAGATACCTCATGCGCTGGGGTCCATTTTCACCGAGTACGACGGCAATTAGATTGCAAGTCATATCGGCACTTATTTAAATTATTGACTTCTCATTGGAAGTTATTGTTATTGGTGTGATTTGTCGAGTTAAAAATTTTAACATATCTTCACGTTTTGAGGTCTCTAGAATCAGAAGCCATCGATTTTAGCAAGATGTCTGTATGTGTGTATATACCTACGTTCGGGGTACTTTCTTCATCCAACATATCTCAAGAACAATAAAGATATCGACCTTGGATAAATTTTATTTTACAGATAATATTGTCATAAAGTGTTCACCTGTTTCAACTTTTACTGATGGTTTTTACTGATCACTATAACTGGCCCCTAATTCCTTATAAAGATCATTTTCTTATTTTGAATGAGGAACCCCCTAAATTACTTTAAATAAATTTAAAAAAATCTGTTAAATTTTACCTCCTTATATAAACATTAATCTGGCCCTAAGACGTCTGAAGTTTTTTATTTGAAATCCCATGTGTTTTTGTAAATCCAACTTTAAAATTCATAACTTTGGTGATGACAAAAAATTGAATTTTAACACACATGTAGTCACTTTTGTCACTGTATTATGAATATGTATTAGAAACAATCTATAAAAAAACAATTATACAACAGTTGTTTCTCTACTTATGGATATTAAAAAAAAATATTTCTATTTAATTTTATTTGAATTTTAATAAATGTTATAAAATGTTTACAAATAATTTTTTTTAAAACATGACTAAAGTGACTACATATGTGCCAAAATTCAATTTTTTTATTAATCATCATCAAAGTTATGAATTTTCAAAGTTGGACTTACAAAGATACATGGGATTTCCCATATAAAACTTCAGCAGTGTTGGGAACAGACTAACGGATATATAATGAGCTAAAATTTTACAGGATTATTTTTCATTTATTAACAAAAAATTAGGGGTGTGTGTCATTCAAAATAGGACAATGCCCTTTATATGGACCACCCTAATATACATATAAAGGGTGTCCCATTAACAATGGTCCAAACTGGAACTGGTGAAAGGCCAAGTCATGACCTATCAGTATTTAGGAACTTTTCCATACCGAATCATAGCGGTTCTCGAGTAACGGCTATTTTTTGAAATCTGAAAAACCTTACGTTGAACCAGTTTTTTGCTCACCCTGTCCATAGTTGATTTTGTTTTTTTTACATTTCTGCATTAAAAGATTAAAACATTGGTGTACAGTTTTACTTATTTTACCGAGTAAAATATTTTCAATTGGCATCACCATTTCCCTACAAATCATTAGTTACTCTTAAACTACTCAAACTTAATTTTTAACTTCAATATTCTGGAGAGCTCCCTGAACAAAATTCATATGACACACAATAAAGGTTTTCTTTCGAAAATTGCCTTTTCTCTGTAGTTTTTAAAAAAGTATAAAACTTGCAAAGCTATGCTTAGATAGAAAGTTATAACTGTTTGAACCCAATGAAACAAGTTCAAAATCAAACAAAAATAAAACATTTTTGTTCAAATATTTCGATAAAATTGGAATTTTACTTGAAATATAACTCCGAAAAATCTTCATTTACTTCATTTGAATGTGTTACGCATTTCTTAAATAAACACCTTAAATTTGGACAAGGACTTTTGATTTTGTGTGGTGAAAGCGGAAAAATCCAGTAGTTTTGAAAATTTATCAAAACCATCAGATTTTGTAAGAAGTGTCTTTGAAAACTTGTATAACCCTGTACTGTATAGTGTATATGTATATAAATATAAATATAAATACAACAAATAAAAAAAATTACTTGTACTCTACCTACCACCCACTACTTAAGTAGCAAAGGACGTCTACAATGATGTAGCGCATCATCACAGCTGTTTTGAATTGTAAATTTATTCGAGACGTGTTCAACGCATATGAAATTTATATTCGAACTGAATTTGTATGATAGCTGACTATAAAAAAGTTACAAAACCAGAAAAAAATTCTCAAATGCATTAAACTTTCCCAAAAAATTTCCATGGGATTATTTTAGACATGTTTATAGTTCGGCCATCGTTCATGGCCTGTGGAGGCGGCCCGTAAAGTTGAGTCAACTTTCGCCGCAGACAATTTTCTAACTGCAGCTACAGTTTCCCATTGTGTCGATTTATACCATTTTCGTATCTTTCAACTTTGACAGAAGTGTGTTCTTTTTCTTTCTAAAGTTAACTATAGTTAACTCTCGTCGTTCCTTTATTAACTTTGAGTAACTTTTTGACGTCTTAGAGTTGTTCCTAAACTCAAAGTTGAATTGTCAAAAAGTTACTTTTGGTAACTTTTTCCAACTCATTTCGTTGATATGAGTTGAAAAGTTAATCTGTCAAACAAAGCTGAAATTGGAATGTTTTCATTTTGTGGTTAGCTTGTGTTTGTTTTTCGTCTTTTAATTTGGAATTGTTTTCAGTTTTTAAGTTTTTTATTTTCAATTTTATTTTTATTTTTATCGATTTTGATATTTGGAATTGTTTTCTGAATAATTTACTTTCTTTCAAAATTGTATTCTTCCAATTTGCTAAATTGTTTAATAAAGAAATGTGTGCCGATAAAGAATGAAAGAAAAAATAGCAAAAACAAATTGAAAATATTTTGTTTAATGATTCGTTTTCGTGCAAAAATGAAGTTAATAGTGATTTATTTTGTAAAATAGAGGTATTTTAAAATGCTAATACAATTTTTTAAAATAAATTTGATTCAATAACAATTTGTGCTTGATTATTATTTCTCATTATTTTCGATTTTTTTTTTCAACCCCTTTCGTTTGACAGATCAACTATATTTTTAACTTTGATCGTTCGTAAATGAAAAGTAACCAAGAGTAACTTTTTTAACTATGACATTGTAACTCTTGTTTTTGACACACTATAACTATAGTAACAAAAAAGAACGCACCGCAGTGCTACAGATACTACATATGTAGTACATTCTCATATCTGCGTCTCAATATGTAAAAGATTTGTTTGTTTCTCGACTTTCCTTATCTAACTACCACATCAACATTAGAAAGAGAAAAGACAGAGATAAATTCGCGAAAAGCCGAATACCTATGTATTTTGAAGTACAATCGTTTCAGCTCTTCTTAAGAGAATCTCCATCTCTTTTTTCATACTCTCAAGATGTTAAATATTTGTTTCTCGACTTTCCTTATCTAACTACCACATCAACAACAACAAATTCACATGAAAATGAAACAAAAACTATGATCGGGTTTTGAAAAATCAAAACCGATTTCAACAAAAATCTAAACACGTACTAGTCACAATTTCACTCCAATATAAATCGTGAAAGCGCTTCGTGGTACGTAATTCCCTTTTTTTTTATTCTCTTATTTTGTTCTTAACAAATAAAAAGAGGGTAAACTTAGTTTTCTGTGAAAATTGTGTGGTATTGTTTTTTTCTTTTTTTTTATTATCTATGTGAGTTTTTGCGATTCATAGAAACATTTTTTTTTTTTATTAGATTTCCATAAAATACAATGGCACCACCACAGAGAATGCGAATTGCTAACGAAAAAGCCAGCAAGAATGTGGTTATGCGTGGAAATGTTCCAAAATCTTCGGTAAGTTTTTCTTATTTTAAAATTAATTTAGTAAATTTTCGAAACGTATGGAAACTCAATTTGTGTACGTAAAAATTTCATAGTCCATATTTCAATTAGTGCCACGGCAGCAGCTGATTTATAATAAAGAATACGTACATACATACCTAGTTATCACTCATTTTCTGACCCTACAACGCACGTCGTCATTATCATTATCACCATCATCAACCAACCAGACTAAGACTTAACTACTCCAATCTCCATTGAACTTAAATTGAAGACGTGTCATATATTCGTCGTACACGTCGCGGTTTTTAATTCAATATTCAACAAGCTCATTATTATTATTGAGTCAATTCTGTCTTCTAGTTTTATTTGACTAATTTGCGAGTGAGTTAACTTCCTGCGCGGATAAGGAGAAATGCAAACAATTTTGTTTTTCTTTTTCTATTCAAAATCTATTCGTCTCAGAAAAACACTTGTTCAAATAACGTAGATCTTAGGTTCATCAAAACAAAATATTTATTTTTCTATAAAATGCATATCACTTTCATGCTACCTACAAAAAATAAAAACTTGTAAAAGCAAAACATAATAAATAAATAAACAGTGCAGGGTTCGGAAAACAAAATGAATGCTCCGGATTTTTTTTAATCAACAAGTAATGATATTTCAGTACCGGTCCGTTATGTATTAACTTGGGTATTTGTAGAGGTGTGGGCGTGTTATTCCTCTACGAGTCGACTTTAATTATTGTCTACATTTCAACGTAGACAATCGGTCGACAGTGTAAACAATGAAGACAATGTGTCGACAATGTATGCAATAACTCAAATGTCACAAATAAAATCATTCTAAAAAGTCCTGCTACAACCGATAGGCAAGTGGTTGAATAATTTATAAGAAGGGAATTCATGGAACGAGATAATTTTTCGCTTTGCAGAAAATTATAACTTTCCGCAAGATGTTTACATGAACACCCCTTTCGAAGAATACTTGCGTTAACGTAGGAAATAATGAAATTAAACGTCACAAATGACATCACAGTTCATCTGGTTTATAAGAATTTGTTCTTTTTTAACATTTTTGTTCTTGGTTTGATAAGTGTTGGTAGGAAAAATTATGAACTATGATGGTTTTACGAATTTTCTACATTGTCGACAAATTTATGTCGACAATTGTGAATCAATTGTCTACATTGAATTGTCTGCATGTAGACTATCATGTAGTTTACATTTATAGTCTACATGGCACATCACTCGTGTGGCCCATTGCTATCTTTCTACTTGCCTATCATATTTAATTTTCCGTGTGGGTTCGCGCTGTAAGTTTAATTTTGTTGACCATAAAATGTTATCCCCATTAACGATCCTACGTTTTAATTCAGAATTTGGGATATACATATGCAGATACTTTGATACAGCGTTGTATAATATTCAACTAGCCGATTACAAATTACCCATTACTCTTTGTAATATATAATTAAATAAAATCTAATTACCCATTACATTTTCAATATGTAATTAGATAAAATCTAATTAACCATTACATTATTAATATGTAATTAGATTAACAGCCCTATTCTGCTATTCATCGGGTGGAATTTTGCTTGAATTTTCACTTGTTACTATTCTGCTATTCATTCAAGTGAATGTGGATTTACGTCAGCAATGTCGGTAATACGGTGTGGTATTCTCTTATTTACGTGAAGGGACTCTTTCTATACAATTCAGATCCGCATATAAAATGTTGCGGGTTTTCAATTGTTGGTTGTGTATCTGCTTAGTGCTTGGGAGAATGTGAGTAGAAACCAATTTTTTGTTTAATTTAGATTATTTGTTTTATTTGGAAGTGGGAAAAAAGTCCAAAACTGTCCATTTTTGTTTTTATTTCATTTTTAATAAAAAAATCAACCAAAACAATTTATTGAAACTTTTTAAGATTTTCATATGCACAGGGAACAGCTGTTTGAGTGAATTTCAAATTGGCTTGGGATAATGTAGTTCACCCGACGGATAGCAGAATGTTAATAAAGAGCGAAAGGGAATCGAATTGGTGAATCGGATCTATGGTTCACGGGAATAGCAGAATAGGGCTGTAAATCTAAATATTCTTTAATGAAATGTTACAAAAGTAATGGGTAGTTAGATTTTTTCTAGTTACATTAGGGTGGTCCTTATAAATGTCATTGTCTTATTTTGAATGACGCACCCCCCTTATATGTTCTAAATAATTAAAAACAAAATTCCTGTAAAATTTTAGCTCATTTTATTAACGTTAACTAAGATGACTGAAGTTTTATATGAGAAATCCCATGTATTTTTTGTACATCAAACTTTAAAAATTCATAACTTAAGTAAATGATTGACAAAGAAAATTGAATTTTTGCACACATATAGTAATTTTTGTCTTGTTTAAAAAAATTTATTAAACTAAATTTTACAACATTTATTAAAATTAAAAATTAAATAAAAAAGATATTTTTGTTTATATGGCTATAAGTAGGGAAATAACTGTTGTAAATTTGT
This sequence comes from Melangyna quadrimaculata, assembly GCA_949320155.1. Taxonomy (NCBI): domain Eukaryota; kingdom Metazoa; phylum Arthropoda; class Insecta; order Diptera; family Syrphidae; genus Melangyna; species Melangyna quadrimaculata. Next base: position 5,888,403 of record OX439486.1, read on the forward strand.
TTCTGATACATTTTTATAAATATGACAAAAGTGACTACATGTGTTCCAAAATTAAATTTTTTTATCAATCATCACCAATGTTCAGATTTTTCAAATTTGGATATACAAAAATACATGGGATTTCCCATATAAAACTTCAGACGTCTTGGGGGCCGGGTTAACGTTAATATAATAAGTTAATATACAGGATCATTCAAAATAAGACAATGACCTTTATAAAGACCTTCCTAAGTTACATATTACAAATGTAATGTGTAATTAGATTTTATCTAATTACATATTAAAAATGTTATGGGTAATTAGATTTTATCTAATTACATATTGAAAACGTAATGGGTAATTAGATTTTATTTAATTACGTATTTCAAATGTAATGGGAAATTAAAATGTAAATGTATTACAAATGTAATTAACTATTTACAACCCCGCCTAGATAGTTAGGTTAGGTTAGTGGGCTGACAGTTGTTTTTGTTACCGTCACACTTAGATCAGTGTAGATCCATTGTGGTACCCAAGGATTTTTAATCCTCATATAAAATATAAACCTATGATAAATCTTATGACATAGCCCCTAAATGGCGTCGATGAAGTTCTAACAAGCTATAGCCTGAAAATTCGTACCTGTTTTCAAATTAATTGATGGAGTGTATGTCGCTATATAAACACCGGGTTGAGGAGAGGTTGACGCACCATTGTCTTTTCAGGGCGTGTTCCTTTCCTTTACTCCCACTAGATGGATCATCGCCGCACTAGACCCGTAGGAGCAGTGGCTCCGTGCAACTTCTGGTGGGTGGGTTTGATAGATCAGTGGTTGGTGCAAGCGAGTGCTCAGTTCTGTTAGATTAGCCTACATGTGATTGAAGGAGTGTCCGTCGGCCCAATCACCGGATAGAGGAAAGGTTGTCTAGATAGTACTCACATACCTATAAAAAGAGTACGTTTTGGATTTATTAAAAAAAAAATGAGCTCAAAGTTTAATAAAACCTGACATACCTAGGAATATAACAAATTTGGGTCTTGCAATTATTCAGCTTCCTTGTTCTGAACAGTTGTAGCCTAAAGTGAGACCTATATTAGTCGGGAGTTCATAACAACAGTGAAATGAGAAATAAATAAACAGTTACATATCTTGAGATAAGGGGGATTAGACCGATTTCAATTTAATTTCGAGTGAATTGTAAAACCTGGATGCAAATGTTGTGCTGCGCGCTCGGAAACGCTTTTCCACTTTAAAATCAAAAGTAAGCGAAACTAGAAATCCAAAATCCCCAAAGTATAGGGGTGTTGTTTTTATCCGGCCACTTCAGTAAATTATTGTTTGGCTTGTAGATTACTTCGGTCCGAATTCCACACCAAAACAGGTCTGAACAGACTCTTATAAACCTGTAGTCGGTTTTTAACTTACATTCAACGCTGCTTAGGTAGTATTAATACTATTTCCGCGTTTAAAGTCGTTTCTTTAAATCGTGCTTGTAAATAAAGTTTTTTTTTTTTTTTATAAAAAATAATTGTCACTTCGCCTCGGTCGTTTATTTTTGTATTTTGTTACTATAATTGTTTTGTTTTTAAATTACTAAGTCTTAAATTCATTTTGTTTTTAGTTGCTTCGTTAAAACCCATTGACTCTTGTACTAACTTTTAAGTTCATTTCGTTTTTCGATTATTTCGTTTTAAATTAATCTTGGATTTAATAAATATTTCATAAGCAACCAATCATTTCGCCATCGTTATTTTTTTTTGGGAACAAAAGTTTTGCGCAAGAAAGAAAGGGCTACTTAAGCGATTTTGGCTATCGCGATTAAAACAACAAATTGGCATGTTTAATATTGCATCCTCATTGGTTTGCTGTTTTGTTTCTTAATTTGGTTTTTTTAATTGTCTAATTTCAGAAAGTAAAGGAAAGTCAATACCCGGTTGGACCATGGCTCTTGGCTTTGTTTATCTTTGTCGTTTGCGGATCGGCCATTTTCCAGATCATTCAATCCATTCGTGTGGCGTAAAGCGTTTTATTTAATTAATTTTTTTTAGCTCTATCATCTTAAAAAGCAACTCTCTGATGTAGCAACAAAAGATAAGCAAAAAGTTTAGCAGAGTTTCTTCTTATTTTAAATTTTCTGGTGACAAAAACAAATTTTGTATCCATTTTTCTATGCCAATAAATTTTTGATTTTTCTACTTAAGTTTTTTCTATATCTTTAGAAATTTGATTTGTGCTTTTAAATAAATAAACATTTTTTTACCAACTTGCTTGAAATGCATCCCACATCGCAAGACTTTTGTTGAAAGTTTGGTCCAAAATTTTAAATAGTTTTCAAAAAAACTCGAAAGTTTATTCAATTTCAGGATACATTCTTGGACGATGCCTAAAGTTCGAAACATTTAAACTGGTTGCTTCTGTTTCAGAATTGTTTTTTTTTAGCATTCCGTTGATGGGGCTGCATTTTTTTGTTTATTTTTTTTTTAATAACTTGTAAAATTGTTTTAAAAATTTATTTATTTTTCATACGATTTTTTGTATCATAACTAAATAAATATTTACCACCATAGAACCACAAATGGTGTATCTGTTTTTATATAAACTATATATAATGATGTATATAAAGTGAAATAAATAAAACTAAAAATAGTTCATTAAATAATTGTTAGAACTAAGAATAATAAAAATTATATAAAAGTATTGTACACATACAAAAACAATTAGTTGTATCGATGAATAATTTGTTCTGTTTTCTTTTGATTGCTCCCATATTTTTAAAATTGAATAAATGCTCTTCTTCGTGTACGATGAACTTTTTTGGCCACGCAGCTTAAATTTATCTTGGATTAATTCAACGACCATTTGTAATTAAAAGCAAAACAAAAAAAGAAGCAATTGGGGACCTCAGGATCCATCAACATCATTTGAACTCTTATTAAAAGGTATTTATACTTCAGCACCACAATTCCCAAAAACGTCTTTTAGACCGAAACAAAAATGGTTTGATAATGACTGCCCCAAGTAATAGATGCATAATTTAATATGCTTCATTTACATAGAAATACTTCGAATTTAACGATTAAGCATTGGTAGCCTATATATTTTGTGACTGGAATGGAACTTACAATTTCGTAGACCTTTAGTTTTGAGACTAGTTAACAGATCAAACTTGAAAACTAAAATGCTTAAAAAATTATTTAATTCATCGACATTCCACTGAATTGATGTGATCTTGTACGTACAAGGTACCAAACTACCTACATTTCTGTGGGCACAAGCAATAACCGCTTAAGTCTACGCAAGATGTATTTTGTTTAGTCATGTTCTTCATGGTGTATTACGCCTATGAGAAAAATCTCATTATTTGAATGGTTTTTTCACTAAATATCTCCGATAAAAAAAAATGCTGAAGTCGTTCTCTTTCTTAGCAACATTCAGCCCAATTCTTCGCTATTCAAAAATTAGGCCGTCATTGTGAATAGCGAATCGAACGTTCTATTGGATTCGAATGTTTTTCATAAATTTTTCGTTCAGTGTCAAGATCAGTCGAATTAAAAAGATGGAATCCAGTGGAGCTTTCAATTCGCTAATTATAATGAGGGCTAATCATAATATAAGTGTAGACCTACTTTTTGAAAAAAGTGAAAAATAAACATGTATGCTACGGAAACCAGCTTGCAAAAAAACAAAAACTGTTCTGACGGATAAATTGAGCCACCATACACAATTTTCAATTGTTTTTTTTAAGGCATGTGTCTTTCGCTTATATATTTATCTCTCACTTTTGTAATTTTTGGCAAAAGTAGGTGTATGTAGTTCAGCCTCAAGTATTCTAAAGTAATGCAATCCACTTTTAAATAATGACTTAAGTTGCTTTTCCATATCGAAAGCCCCTACACAGATACACTAAAGGGAATAGATGCGAGTGCATTCGCATTCTGGCAATCGCCGTGTCAGGACGTGTGTGACAGAGCAATAATATAGACCGTCAATTTCAACTACGTGTTTCATTAGTACAAAATTATTATCTACAATCGAGTCTTTTTGTTTTAACGAGTTTAACTAACAAATAAAGTAACATCCAAGTTTTAAAAATGAGAGGGGGGAAGATCCCCTCAAGAAAAAAATGATTCATACAGTTGGACCCCGAAGTCTCCCTTATCCGGTATAACAACACTAAACGTAAAAGACCTGATGAAGATTTCCCCGATATCCCTAAAATAATAAATAACGCTGTAAATATCCCCCGTTTTATTGTAATTTCGGGACTCGAAAAAGACAACAAGTTCAAACCCTTCGCGTCTTATAACCCATTCCAAATCAATCGCGGTTTAGAGTACATTTCAAAAGATGTTTTGGAGGTTAAGTCCATGCGTTCTGTGATCTTTTGGTAAAAGTTTCTAATTTTCCAGTCGCGGAAAAGTTCTTGCAATGCAAATTAATCGACAAAATCCCAGTACAAATTACTTCCCACACGACTTTGAATTCAGTTTAAGGTCAAATCTTTTCTAAATTGATATACCTGACGAAGAATTACGCAATGAATTAAAGAATCAAAAATTCATCGAAGTGAAAAAAATCTCAAAAGGGTTAATGAAGATACCCTCGTTCCAACTGGCGGTGCCATTCTAACTTTTAACTTGTTTCGCCGTCCAACAGACATAAAAATCGAATGGTTGAACTGTGAGGTGGAAGAATATATCTTAAATCACATAATATGTATTCTACACCAAAAGTTAGGACACCAAAGAACGGTGCACAAACGAATATGCGCTCCAGCTTAACATCTAGAGAGCCCAATTAGCAATCTAGAACCTGACCTTTGCCTTGAAACTCTGAAATACGAAATACAAATACATCTTCGAAACTGGTTATACCACAGAGTTGGAAATGAGCCACACTAATCCAATGGGTGCAATTGCAATCAATTCAATAATTTTTCATGGTGTCCGGTAAACTGGAAAGTCAGGGAACAAAATTTGGTCAGGGAAAGTCAGGGAATTCGGGAAGCGGCAGGGAAAATTTTTTCCATATGAATTTTTAAAAATTCAGTGAACTCCTTTTCACTTTCTCTCATAAAAAAAGGTTTTCTGATCGAACATTTCGTTTTGATTAAAATTATTCATTTCCTATCTTTTGACATGCCTGTGAATATGTCAAAAAAAAAAAAAAAAATGAGTGAAACGCAACTAACTACACTTTGTGTTATTTCGTACAGTAATGGCCGTGATCGGAAAATTATGGAGAGCTATCCAGATAGTTTCGTGTTGTTGGAATCCCGTGTGAAAAACAGCTGATGACAAAACAGCTTTTGCTGTTGGCATTGTATAAAAATATCTATAGTACTATCAAAAAACCAAAACGACGGTGGCGGTGCCACTGGCCTGGGAGGGCATTTGCTCTGTAGATAATGTAGAGTTGAAAACATTGAAAATCTCATTAAATCTCTCTAGCGATAATCACTCTACCTAAAGGCCTAGACTATCGTCCCGAAATTCGACTCATTAATAGTACTATGGGTTTTATATACAATGCTGTCGGATGCTATCTGAAATATTTTGGTAGATATATGTACGCTTCTATCCCAAGCGAAATGTCAAAAAGAACCAATCCGTTCGAAAACCTATATGGATACGAAACTATCTTTGGCGCCAGTTATAGCGATAATTAAAAACCATCAGTAAAAATTTTCTTTTGGATAATTTGCTGTGTTAAAAAAAGAATTGAAACATTAAAATGGTACGAATCGATGGCAAATCAATACAATTTTTTTTTCTGCCAAAAAATAATCCCAAGGATGAATAATTTTTGTAAAAAAAGCATTTATTTATTTTACTGATGGAAATTCGTTTTACTGAACAGCTGATTGTCAAAACCCAAAAAATGGAACATTTCGTTTCAGTTTTCTATGTTCCATTTTTTTACTGTTCCACTCATCAGTAAAAAAATTACTGAAGCATTTTGCATCATTAAAAATAAATAAAAGATTGCGGCTGTGGGTTTGACATTAATTTACTGATATAATTTTACTGATTGCTATAACCGCCCGTAAGTAAAAACTACCAGTTTTCACCTGTTTCAACTTTTACTGATGGTTTTTAATTATCGCTATAACTGGCGCCTTAAAATCGATTTACAATGCGAGGAAAAAAAAAGTTATTTCAGCTCCCGTGTTTAGGAAAACTTCACCATGGAATAAGAATTGTGTGGACTCAAATTAAAGGCAATTGCTTAGTGCTCCATTTGAGTCCGGAAAATTCTAATTCCATGGTGTAGTTTTCCTAAACACGGAAGCTTAAATAACTATTTTTTCTTTATAAATAAGGGGGACATTTTATAATATTTAAATTATAATAACATAATATTTAAATAATGAAAGTAATTTCAGTTCGATTTTTTCATTATTTTGAACGCACACTGCTCAGCAAGAAGAAAAAGAATAAATAATTTAACGCTACCAAAAAACTCGTCGTTAAGAAATTCTTCGCATTGTGAATTTGGAATCGATTTTATAACTAGAAAAAAATGACATCGAATCAAGTCACGCTCTCGTCGCGTTTACTCGTTCCTTCATATCGTATATAGGTACATGTTTATGCATACATTATCCGTTAACCGTTTGTCCAAATTCGCTGTGTGTTATTTAATTTTGAATAAAATGAGTTTTAGGGTCACAATTTTTTTTAATATTTTGTGTATTTTTCGCTCGATTTAAGCAATTTTTTGGAATTAAATTCTTTGAACCCTTGACATACTACCTGCAATTTTTCAGATTTTTAAAATGTGTTTACGGCAACCGTCAATTTTATGCAAAAAGCATTTTTTGGAGTATTTAATTTGTAAAAAATACAAATATTGGCTTTTAAATAATAGTTTTTATGTCAAAATCATCTCTGGAAAACAAAAAACAAATATTGGCCGCGGTCGGATACGTAACCAAAGGTATCTGGATTTGTTCGTGTTGTTGTAATGCCTAAGGAAAAACCAGCTGACGAGCCAAACAGCTGATGTCAAAAAGAAATCCAAAGCTATCCCAACAATTTTCGGATTTGTTTGGATTGTACTAACAGCTGACCTCTCATCTGTTCATTGCATAGGGCCAAAATTCTCTTATTGATCCTGACGCTTGGGGCAAAGAACACAAAGTCGGGCGCTTTTTTGTCAATCGGTTTAATGATGAAGCGCTTTTCTGAGAATGAAATATTCCTGATAATGTTTTGTGTTTTATATCGAAGAAAACTATGAAAAAAACAATTAAAATCTTTTTTTTTATGATCTATTATAAATAACTTACTTACTCACTCGCGAAAAACATCAGCTAATAAAAAAATGTAAACAAAAACCACCATTTTAATACAATTTAAACTGTTATAAACTAAAAAAAAATTGACAACTGTCAACAGTTGTATCCTTGCACTGTTATAATTTTCCTTCAATTTTCTTCAAGATTTTTATATGAATCCACTATCCAGTGTATTATAGAGATCAGTGATCTGACAGTACCCACAAAGTTTAACAGATTCGTAAGGAGCTCTATTGCCACCCATCGCACGACTAAACAACGAGCGATATAAGGTTTGTTTAATGAATAAAAACGAGATCAGTGCCTACGTTCTGTGACTTGGTCGAGAACTTCTCGCATCGAGAAAAAGTGGAACAGGAAATCTTCAAGTTTCTCGATCTGGAAAAATTGTCTGTTTCTGTATCTCGATGTGAGAAACAAACATTTTGAACTCGCATTCCACTGTCAGGGTTGCATAAGCTTGCTTTTATTATCTATATACCTATGGTGCGTTCTTTTATTAACCATAGTTAACTATGGTTAACTAAAGTTAACAATGGTCGTTCCTTTATTACAAAATAGTTACGATTTGTAACTATATGACGTCATCACATCGTTCCTAAATTCAGTTTATTAGTGTCAAATAGTTACAATTCGTAACTATTTCCAACTCATCTCCATGATATGAGTTGAAAGCGTTGATCTGTCAAAGCACATGTGAGAAGGTTTGTTTACAAAAAAATAAAAATTGAAGAATCGAAACAAAGCTTTTGGTGAAGTGAAATGAATTAAAATTGAGTTTTCTACCATTTGTAATAAAAAAGGAGAGTATATTGTAGAAAAATAACATGATTTTATGGTAATTAACGATGAAATTAAGTTTTCCAAAATGTTCGTGTGACAGATCAACAATATCTAACAATAAATCGTTCCTAAATGAAATGTAACAATTTTCAACTAAATCTAACAATGACACTTCAACAATTTTGTTTGGCATAACAACCATAGTTAACTATAGTTAATAAAAGAACGCACCACTACTAGTCAATAAAATATTACAAAATTTTGGTTGAACCTTGCATTTTCTGTATCACTAGATATTTTTAATTTTATGTGAAGGGGGGTTCTGTGCGAGTATATAATAAGTTTTCGGGGCCGAAAGCCCTCCGCATTGGCCGCCATCTTGGAAATAGTAGTGTAACAAGTTTTCGGTGATATCTTGAGAACCATTAACAAGATGAAAAATATTTTAACATAATTGCAATGTGTCAACGTCATGTTCCGAAACTCTGTGCAGCATCATAACATCCAGTTCCAGAAGAGGCTACAAGCGATCAAGCCAGAACCAGAAGCATTCAAGAACATCAATAAAATCGTTGAAAAACAGGCCATAATTCCGGAAATCCTAATTCACAACAATATTGAAGTATCATCAACACAGGACAAAGTGGAAATGTGTGCCAAATATTTCGAGGTTAACTTCACACCAAACCCACCTGATGATCCAGCGTTTCTGAACGAAGTCGAAGCATCCATTCAGCAAACCCTGCGGCCAAATCCGGAAAGCGTCGTTTTTAGTGACTCCGACCCAGCAAGAGACCCAACCAATAGCACACATCTCTGCAATATGGAGGAGGTAGCAGACATCATCGGGAATTCAAAGCCAAAAAAGTCAGCCGGACCAGACGGAGTCTCAAACTACATCCTGAAGAGGCTGCCACATGCACTGCATGATAATATAATCTTTTTAACTATCATTCCAGCATGACATCACCATAGCGCTCAACAACCATCGTGTCACCGTTGGATGTTTTCTGGATGTCGAGAAAGCATTCGACAGCGTATGGATTGAAGCCCTTATCCATAATCTTCGCGTATTACATTTACCTCCGTCTTTAATAAAAAATCTCTTTTCTTTCTTCCAGAAAATTCTATGTACAAATGGACAACTGCAAATCACAAGTGAAGAACATCAAAGCCGGAGTTGCTCAAGGTTCGAAGCCAAGCCCTTCCTCTACCAAATGGGGAAATGGGGCATCCGGATAAACACCTCCAAATCGGAGCTTGTGTGTTTCAGGAGACCCAGTAGAGGTAGTTGTAGCGCCGCCAAGTGCAGAAGTCTGGTTCTGAAACTTCCGGACGGATCTACAATAGCAGCCAAAAATAACGTGAAGTACCTAGGCATCCAATTCAACGAGTTGTTAAGGTTCAACCCGCACTCACGAAACATCCTCAAAAAAGCCAACTGGGCCTTTCACCGACTCCACCCATTGATGAGACGCAGAAACGGACTAAGCCAGAAGACGAACAAGCAGCTCCTGCGGCCTGTAATCTGCTATTCCTTCCCTGTCTGGTTCTCCATTTTTAAGACGGCCATGAAGGAACTTCAAATGTTCGAAAGAAAGTTACTAAGGATTTGTACCGGACTACATTTTGATCGGCAGCGAATGAGACATCACAGCAACGAGCATCTTTACACAGAAGCTAACGTCATCCCGCCGGACAGGTACATACTGCTTCAAGCAAAGAAGCTTGTAGAACTCACTAACAGGCACCCAAAGCAACTGACGAGAAGAATGGCCACTCAGCAGCGACACCCCGAGCCGATATACCTCAGTACGATGGAAATCCTGGTTGACAACATCATTACGGACAACGAGCCAGCAGTTTCGTTCTACGCTGACACAGGGTCAGCATATCACCGTGGCTAAATGCCAACACATCCCCCCACCAAAACCACAACTTGACAACCGGGACGGAACGCCCCAAGGACAATAAAGTCAGCCGACTTTTAGATTTAATTTTTTGACATGTATTTTATATTTTATAATCCTTTAAACTAAAGACAAAGTATAAGATTAGGCCCTCTATGTGCCAATAAATGTATAATATAATCGTATCTAACTACTTATTATAAGTCAAATTGTCAATATTATTTTGTTCAGTAAATATATATCTATCATACATCTATCATGTACTTATGGAAAAAAAAGCGCTTGTAAGTGTTGCATAAAATTTCTTTTTTATCTACTTGTCATTAATGAAATGTTGGCCGAACCTCACCTTTTCGGTATAACAAAGATATTTTTAATTATATGTAAGGAGGGATTCAGTGCGAGTATAAAATTGATTTTGCGGGGGTAGAAACCCCTCCGATTTGGCTACTATCTTGGAAAAAGTAGTATTAGCAATTTTCGGTGATATCTTGAAAACCATTAGTCCCACGAAAAAATTCAAAACACTAACTTTAGAAAATTGAATTGATTACAATTTATGTTAAGTCACTTTTAACTTTAAAATTGATTAAAAAAAATTTAAAAAAAAATTAAGAAAAAAAAAACAATATTTGCAAGAAAAATATCATTAATGGACTGATAAACGCCCCTATATACTGTGAAAATTTGAATGGTCCTTGACTAATGGTTCTCAATATATCACAAAAAAAAAACTGCTTACACTACTTTTTCCAAGACGGTGGCCAACGCCCAAGGCTTTCGACCACGAAAACTCAATTTTATACTCGCACTGAAACCCCCTACACATAAAATTAAAAATATCTTGTTATACCGAAGCTGCGAGGTTCGACCAAAATTTACTTGCTGACCAGTAGAAATAAAAGCAATTTTATACAACTGTGGCAAGCACTTTATATTTACCAAATTGTGTTAAAATTAGTTTCATGTTACTAAAGGATCTTAAGATATCACGGAAAACTTGTTAACCTACTTTTTCCTAGGTGGCGACCAATGCGGAGGGCTTTCGACCCCGAAAACTCAATTTTATACTTGCACTACACTCCCTTACATATCAAATGAAAAATATCTTGGGCTACCCAAAATTCAAGGTTTGGCCAAAATTTTGTAATATTTTATTGCTAATAGAAGCAAGTAGGGTGTTCACACTCATCGACAAGTCGATCGACCTGAGTCGTGTTGCTAGCGTTCACATTCGACGACAGCCTCATCAACTTCATTTGTAAATAAATTTTCAAAAAGCAAACACGGCGAATTTAAATTTTTGCACCAGTTTCGCCGAAATTCATATTTTCTCCCTTACTTTTGTGGTGTTACTTCTATTTCAACCCATTCTCTATGAATCTCACATAAAAATTAAAAAGAAACACTAAAATCCTAATTTTCAGACATATCGGTTGTTCAACTAGTGTTCACATTAGCTACAGCAGTCGTTCGACCGAGCAAAATTTCAAAAAATTTGAAAAACTTCCGACAGTCGTTCAACTTGTGTTCACATTACAAATTATGTGACGATTCGACACGAGTTGATGAACTTGTCGATGAGTGTGAACCCCCCTAATTAGAAAGAAAAGAGATAGAAATTTAATAAAGAAGCACAAATTGCCGCGTACTGAAGAGCCGCTGCTGTTTAAGTGCGGTATATCAAAAAAGTGTGGAATAGTTTCTCTAAGCTCAATAATTTTACATTTCTCACTTGATTTTTCTTGTCGAGTTGTTTTGACACTTCAGTCGAGAAATTATCTCTCGTTTTACTCACATATTTCCGGGCTCCTGAGGAGTTTAATTCCACAACGTTCCAAGTCGAGAAAATTAAACTTAGGCTCCAGTTATACCTTTCATTGAAAACCATCATTGAAACACAAATCAGTGATACAGTGGAATATTTTCTGACAAGTCGGTTATAGATATCATGAAATTTTATTTCATTGAAAATTCCATTCCCCATACAAAAAACAACTTTGAGGTTAGAGTCGATCATTGAACGAAAAACTGACAGTAGAGAACAGGAAGAGATAGGAATATATTTCATCGGAACGAATGTGTTCCACTTTTGGGAACAAAATATCAGCTGTTCATTGAAAACGATTTTCATCATTGAAAAACTAAAAGTGTTTTAATTAGAAAGTTAAAGCAAACTAAACATTTTTTTGACTAAAAAAAAAAAAAACTAACAACCTTCATTTTGGTACCAAAATGATGGTTGTCAGTTATATAATTTTTTTAGTGAAAAAAATGTTTAGTTTTCTTTACAACTTTCATATAAAATCATTTTTTGTTTTTCAATGATGAAAATCGTTTTCAATGAACAGCTGATATTTTGTTCCCAAAAGTGGAACACATTCGTTCCAATGAAATGTATTCCTTTCTCTTCCTGTTCTCGTCTGTCAGTTTTTCGTTCAATGATCGAATTTAACCTCAAAGTTGTTTTTTGTATGGGGAATGGAATTTTCAATGAAATAAAATTTCATGATAGCTATAACCGACTTGTCAGAAAATATTCCACTGTTTCACTGATTTGTGTTTCAATGATGGATTTCAATGAAAGCTATAACTGGCGCCTAAGGCGCTGATATTTTGTTCCCAAAACTGGAACACATTCGTTCCATTGAAATGTGTTCCTTTCTCTTCCTGTTCTCGTCTGTCAGTTTCTCGTTCAATGATCGACTCTAACCTCAAAGTTGTTTTTTGTATGGGGAATAGAATTTTCAATGAAATAAAACTTCATGATGGCTATAACCGACTTGTCAGAAAATATTCCACTGTTTCACTGATTTGTGTTTCAATGGTGGTTTTCAATTAAAGCTATAACTGGAGCCCTACAGAACCGGGTGAATGCGACAAAATGATATTTATGCATCGTTAACATCGTTTTTGTTCTGATTCGCGTGTTTCATGCGAGAGTTACAAAACGTAGGCACAGAACAGAACAGCACAGAACATCACAAACTGTCAAAACACGTTAGAACAGAAAAGTTCAACTTTGTGGTTAACAGTTTCTAATCAGCTGTGAAAAGTGTTAAAATGAAATTAATTTGGTTAGAATAAATTAAGAATAATTTTTTTTTTAAATGGATATTTCATCAGATACTTCTCGCTTTTTTATTTCTGAACTGTAGAAAGATACCAGCAGTTTTTTTCTAAGCTCCAAAGAATTTGACGAAAAATTCATCACCGAGGCATAGTAATAACTACCTACATATTATACAAAACGATCCACAAAATAGGTTTGTTTAATAAATCTGTTCGGAACAGAAAAGATTAGAAAAGTACAAGATTGTGTGTTCCATGAGCAAAAACCTTGCACTAAACTGTTCTACCTTCTGTCACTGTGTTCCATGAAGTTTTTCAGAACAGATTAGAACATTTTCCGCACCTACTTTTTAGGTGGTGCAAGTGAGTATAAGTAACAGCTGATAGATTTCTTTGAGCATGAAAAACAAAGTTTTAAATTTAGCTTATTGGAAGTGAAAATGTTATCACTGATAGACTCTTTCAATAGCTCGCGTATAGAATTGTCGGAAATTAGGCCTGTTCTGTTACATCTGTTATTCTATGAATATTCTTTTATGATGCATTACATGTCTCCACCAAAAATAAAAAAAGAAATATTTATACGAGCAGACCTAAAATCTGCTATCAAATTATCAGCTGTAGTAAATAAAAAAAAAATCAGCACTGACGAGTGACCAAAATAAAATTAACCTTTAAATTAACCCTTAAATGGTCGTTTTTTGTTTCGCGTAGCTAAATTATTGTTCTATGTAATTTGTCCCTAATAACTGTTTCTGTATTTAATATATCCTATTTAAAAACTTGTACGAAACGCACACCGACAAGATAAGCGAATACTTTTTTAGGTTTCATCCATCAAATGTGTTCTGTGCTTTCGTGTATTAAAATTATTTAATTTGAAATTACTTATTTGTGTTTGTTATTATGGATTTTAATATTAATTTGTTATATTTGTCTCCTTTTTAAGAACAATTTATTAACGAAAAAGTTTTTACTTCATACCTACATTGAAATCTGTAATGATAAAAGTCAAAAAAATCTGTCTGTTATTCTGTTATGGTTTATAACAGATTCCATAACAGATTTCGGACTGCAGAATACCAATTAATAAAAGAACAAAAGGTTTTTTGACAGTTCCAAAATTTGCATGGAAATTGATAAAAGAATAACAAAATAAAGATTGCGTCGAATAGGCCCGAATATATCAAGAAATATCATATCTAAAAATGAAAATTCTTAATTTATTCCAACCAAATTAGATTCAATTTTCCACTCCTTCACAGCTGATCGGAAACTGTCAACCACATGCACAATGTGCTGCACTTTTTTGTTCTAACTTGTTCTGACAATTTGTGCTGTTCTGTCCTGGGTCTGTTCTAATCTAGATATCGCTCATTAAAAAGAACAACGTCATAACTCAAAAAAAATCAATTTTGACCTAATGATACAGTTCAAACTCATTTTCTATAAATTTTTTTTTTGCAAAAAGACATTTCTAGAACTTCAAAATTAAAGGCTATAGAGCATCATTTGTCGTTATATACACTGTCACTTTTAAATGTTTTTTTGTTTTTGTGGAAATACTGTATTTTTTACATTTAAGCAGGGACCTTTGAAGTGAAAGCAGTCCAATAAATATTTTAAAAGTGGCATATTTTGCGATAAAACTTTAATTAATAACTCTACCAAGAAAAAAATAGATACAAATGAAGATGATTATGAAATACAGCCATGCAAACTTTAAATTGCGAATTCTGAAGTTTGAGGTTTTTTGAGTTATGGCATTGTTCTCTTTAATGAGCGATATTTTTCATTTAAAAAAATTCCTTCATTATGTACCTATGTTTTGACAATATTAAAAAAAATTAATTTGCTCATTCTTTTTTGATAATAATGACAGCAAAATTCCAACTTGTCACTCGTGTTAAGTCTGGCATAAAGGTAGTAACTGCGTTTTGTTCCCTTTACATGTACATATGTACAATAGAAGAAGAATCCCGTTTATTTGCAGCGATAAACATCACTGCTTATGAATAACCAGATTTTATAACAGAATTACAAATGAAAGCTATAAAAAGTAAAAGCGGCGATGGCGTTTTTTTGTGCCATCATTTTAAAATGACACAAGGCTAATAAACATCTCCCCTAATAAACTAAGAGTCGTATTATGGTTATCAAATAGCAACACGATATTTGATAATATTTGATAATTATCAACAAAATTGATGAATCGGTATTATGGTGATCAATTATCAATCTTTTTGATAAACTGTGAATTGTAAGATCTATTGTGAATAGTTTTACTGATAAAGTTGGTATTGCGTCTGTTTAACATATTGATATCCATCAAATATTCATCAGCCACAAATTCTTCGTTGACAAATGTATCAAATATTCACAGGTGGTAAAGAATTCCAATTTAAATACAATTTATAAAAGTTTTTTGGTCGTTTTTACTGAAAATACAAATTGAAGAACAAAATGTCTTCCGTAGAATTGTTTTTTGAAGGTAATTGTGATGAGAGAGGAAGTGTTATCGTGCAAGCCAACATACGCAGAGATGCTTCAGACCCACTGAACAAATTATAAATTAATGAATCAAAATTATCCAAATTAAAACGCTCACTCTTTGCCACTTATCTTAGCTCCCTTGTGGAGGCCCCAAGCTATTTAGTTCCAATGTTATGTCCTCCCATTTCTTGGTAAATACTGACTTATTTCCTTTGCAACTTCTCGATTTTCCACTATCAGTTTTATCAGCCTTTCAATTTGTTTTCATGTGCCTATGCTTACTATTCTACTCCTAAATAAACAAAATATTATTACGATAAAAAAATAGATACAAATGAAGATGATTATGAAATACAGCCATGCAAACTTTAAATTGCGAATTCTGAAGTTTGAGGTTTTTTGAGTTATGGCATTGTTCTCTTTAATGAGCGATATTTTTCATTTAAAAAAATTCCTTCATTATGTACCTATGTTTTGACAATATTAAAAAAAATTAATTTGCTCATTCTTTTTTGATAATAATGACAGCAAAATTCCAACTTGTCACTCGTGTTAAGTCTGGCATAAAGGTAGTAACTGCGTTTTGTTCCCTTTACATGTACATATGTACAATAGAAGAAGAATCCCGTTTATTTGCAGCGATAAACATCACTGCTTATGAATAACCAGATTTTATAACAGAATTACAAATGAAAGCTATAAAAAGTAAAAGCGGCGATGGCCTTTTTTTGTGCCATCATTTTAAAATGACACAAGGCTAATAAACATCTCCCCTAATAAACTAAGAGTCGTATTATGGTTATCAAATAGCAACACGATATTTGATAATATTTGATAATTATCAACAAAATTGATGAATCGGTATTATGGTGATCAATTATCAATCTTTTTGATAAACTGTGAATTGTAAGATCTATTGTGAATAGTTTTACTGATAAAGTTGGTATTGCGTCTGTTTAACATATTGATATCCATCAAATATTCATCAGCCACAAATTCTTCGTTGACAAATGTATCAAATATTCACAGGTGGTAAAGAATTCCAATTTAAATACAATTTATAAAAGTTTTTTGGTCGTTTTTACTGAAAATACAAATTGAAGAACAAAATGTCTTCCGTAGAATTGTTTTTTGAAGGTAATTGTGATGAGAGAGGAAGTGTTATCGTGCAAGCCAACATACGCAGAGATGCTTCAGACCCACTGAACAAATTATAAATTAATGAATCAAAATTATCCAAATTAAAACGCTCACTCTTTGCCACTTATCTTAGCTCCCTTGTGGAGGCCCCAAGCTATTTAGTTCCAATGTTATGTCCTCCCATTTCTTGGTAAATACTGACTTATTTCCTTTGCAACTTCTCGATTTTCCACTATCAGTTTTATCAGCCTTTCAATTTGTTTTCATGTGCCTATGCTTACTATTCTACTCCTAAATAAACAAAATATTATTACGATACGAAGGAAACAACGAATTGTATTTAATAAAAAAAAAATTAAATACAACGGGCCATCTTACTTTTCCTTCAATCACACACGGGCTGAGCAAAGCTGGCTGCAAAAGTGCAAATTGTGTGTACATGAACCGGCTTTAATTGTATTAATACTCAGTTTGAGAATCGAAATGTTGCATGACAACAGATTTGTTTATTTTGCCTAGAAACGAACAACTGTGTTCATATGTATTAGTAATTATACTTTGTTAGTCGGCTCGAAAAAAGGATGAAAATTTCAGTCGTTTCTTTTCTCATACTTCACCACCCTTGCCAACAAAATTTCATTTCCCCAGCTTAGTCTTGTTCAAAATTGAGCCAGTGTGTGATGGCCAAACCAAATTTATTATGTGTATAAGACCAAAACGCAGAAGCTTATGCAAATAAGGAACGTGAAATGTCATATGAAAGGCTATTCACAATTGGATTTTGATAAGTATTCACAATGGGTGAAAAATTATCAATTGATACTCATAATACCAAACTATCAATGAATTGATAGAAGTTATCAGCATTGTATATAAATATCTATAGTACTATCAAAAAACCAAAACGAGGGTGGCGGTGCCACTGGCCTGGGAGGTCATTTGCTCTATAGATAATGTAGAGTTAAAAACACATTGAAAATCTTATTAAATCTCTCTAGCGATAATCACTCCACATATAGGCCTAGACTATCGTCCCGAAATTCGACTCATTAATAATACTATAGGTTTTATATATAATGTTATCAGTTATCAAATAATTTTTATTTGATAGCCATAATAGGACTGTAAGACCGCTTTCACACAAGGAAACTAAATTGCCAGAAACCACTGATCTCTATATATAACTGGATAGCGTATCCATAGAAAAAGTTTGACTCCATTTGAAGAATTTTATAACAGTAGTCATGTACCTTACAACTGTTATAAATTATAACAGTGTGTAGTATAACAACACATGAACGTCAAAACAAAATCATATCATAACCTCAAAATGAATTTGTTGTGCAGCACAATATTTTTATTTTGTTTGCTTATAATTTTAGTTTTTTTGTTTTTCATTATTACGTAAATATAAATAAATAAATTTGAAAAACACGAAGAATAGAAAAAAATCATAATTTTCGATGATTCAAGTAAAAAAAAAGGAATTCAGAGTCCAACAAAAATTGTTTTCTTGCCGGTTTTCGAAAATTATTATTTGGATTTTTATCTTACGACAAAAATACATCAAACTATTATCTTTCGGGGGCCCATCAGGACCCCATGGAACTCTCGAAAGTTAATTTTGAATAGAATGTTTTTAAAACTACACTGCCTCTGAGGTCTTCGTCCAAGGACTGGCTGCTTTGGTAAATCGAGAGACGTAGAGAGTATGATTAGAGCACAAAAACAAATGTAAGTTCATGCCCAAAAACATGTACTCGACTCTAATTTTAAACATTCAAACCAAATTCTAGATTACAACGCTTTGAAAAAACCAACGAAATGCTCCTCAAATTGCTATGCCCTTAGACAAAGTCGCCTCAAACATGCTGGAGATGATTTCAAGAAATACGTCAAACTGCTGAATGAAATGAAAAAAGACTTGGACTACATTTTCAAGAAGATTCGAATAATTAAAACCAAATTGAGTACACAGAATTGGACTGCGTATGTCGAAGCCAAGCCTCAGCGAAATAGTTTAGCCGAAGAAGCAGAAGACGACGAAGATACTTCGAGTGTTATCGAGATACCAAAGCAAGCAAAACAAATTTCGGAGAAGAAATCCAAGCACATGACCGTTGAATACGTTCAGATGGACGAGGCCGTAGAAAATGGCAAACCCGTCGAGAATGATCTTATTATTAAGCTTAGTGTGATCAATTGAGTCTGCAAATCCGAATGATTCCTTCGATTGTACTTCTAAAGATACTGGTTAAGATCTTGTAAGATATTAAGGGGGAAAGTGATTTATGTAAAAATAATTTTAGATTCTTATTTATTTGTTGTTGTTTTAAGTTAGTTTATTTATGAAATTTAATTTCATTCCCATTGCAATGGATCTTATAGCTTAGTAAAAAAAACATTTCCATTGAAAATAAATAAAAATAATTCAATTAAAACACGTATTATTTAACCAAACTTCGGTTTCTTCGTTGGGACTTCTTCATCGGTGGTTTTACCAGGGGATTCTGGCATGATTGCGTACCTAAGAGTATGCTCCCCTGCTTTTTGGTTAATCATTTCAGGATTATTTTTGTACAAATCAGCAGCATCCCCTTGCAATGGAACATCTGGATTGGGATTGGCCAACAAGAGCTGAATAATGGAAAGTAAGATTGATTCCAATATAATTGCTGTTGCTTGATTGTACCTATAAGTTGGAGACATCTTTAACAGGTCAAGACATATCTACCCACCTAGGCATAAAGAGTTGAGTTTGACAACTTGCCGGTGGCATAAGGAGAACCATCCGGTCCAGGAACTGTGGCTTTTAAGTTGGAGAAGTTTGAATATTCTTTGGGAATGCAAGTTATGCCTATAAATTAAAATTAAGAAAAGCAGTATATTACGAAAAAATAGAACGACTTGCCATGTGTATCTTGGGTGTTCCACGTTCCACGGGTATTCTATTGGCTTCGATTTTGGAATAGGTACATTGTTTTCGCACTTTTTAGAGGCCAGACGACTGAGCATACCCTAAGCGGAGCGACGGAGTCGCGTGAGCGGGACTGAGAACCCGAAAAGGGGGTTAAAATCCTTAAACCCGCGAAGCGGGCCACCCAAGGTACTGTTTACTACAAAAAAACTTTGATAACAGATCCACTGACAACATAGGCGCCTGACAGACGACTGAGCATACCCTAAGCGGAGCGACGGAGTTGCGTGAGTGGGACTGAGGACCCGAAAAGGGAGTTAAAATCTCTAAACCCGCGAAGCGGGCCACCCAAACCTACTTTTTATGAAAAAAAAAATATCATAATTCGCAGAAAACTTCCCAACAAAAAATCCTAAAATAAAATCCCACACGCCATTCAACACTTATCATAGCAAAGTTGTTGAATAGTAGAACTGTCAAAATAATTGTATGATTTTTTTTATTTAGTGGCCTCAGATTTCATCAATTTTTTAACTTTAAATGTTTATTAAAAACTGAAATAAAAGTTTATTGATATTAAAATTATTGAATTAAATTATTTTATCTACCCAAAAAAAGTATTAGCCTGTGAAAATGTGTGCTATCTTAAGGGAAACTTGAGTAGTGTGAAAAAAAAGTGCCAAAATCGAAAAATTTAAACATTTTTTAATCATATTTAGGGGGTTTTCCTCACCGTAATATTTTAAAGCTGTTCTATAGAGACCCCTAGCTCACTGTAAAAAAAAATCAAAATTCTAGCCGTGCGCCCTTAATGGAAAGTCGACCCGCTTTTCTTTTGGTTTTGTTAGTCCCGGTCTACATTGAACGATTTTTCCCGTGCTGAATGGAAAAATCGGCCGAAACTGGAAGGATCATGTCGGCTGTACCTCTCAATCGCACACGATTACAACAACAATTTTTTGTCGGCACTGAAAATATCGTTCAATGTAGACCGGGACTTATAAAAATAATTCTGTCTGGCTACTTTTTACTTTCATAAAAAACACAGCATTGCCAAAGTTTTTTTTAACCATTCATATTTTATTTATGGGTTATTGAATTAATATGGATGTGATTTTTTAATTGAATTTTTATTATTTTTCGTGAAATCAACAAGATGCAGATTTTAGTGTAAACTTTTTGCAAAAAATATAAATTTTACTGCGCGAATTGATCACTGACAACTAACGACAAGTAAGTTAAATTTGTTGACGTAAAAAAAGACCCGTTTGGTAATTGATGATTTTCCTCTTTTTGATGTGAATTTTTCTAACAAATTCAGAAAAAAGTTCAAGATACCAAACACACCCCGTTGCAAGGTACATTTAACTTCATCTTCAAATGGAGTAAAAAAAAAACTGTTATACATATAGGGAATACACTATCCAGTGTATTATAGAGATCAGTGCCAGAAACTAGCTAGTTTGGGTGAGAGGGGAGATTTGTTCTTTCCCTCACGCCCTTCTCGCCAACAAACTCCCAGTTGCCGGCAACTCAGTTTCCTTGTGTGAAAGCAGTCTAAATATAAATAAATAAATTGGGTGGCGCAACGGCTCGTGTAGAACCGGGACCTAGTGACTAACAACTCGCAACCATGCCTTTGTGCGCGTGTCTACAGGAATGGAAGGGACCTACAATTTTATGCCGAATCCGAACGGCTAGACGAGAAGCACTTATTCATGACAATTTGACAATTGACACTCTTGGAGGATTTGTCAATTCCTCGCAAGAGGCAGTAGCTGTGAAAAAAAACTTTTTAGTTTTTAGGTGGACGAGGCTGGGAAGTAAACCCAGACCTTCAGCGTGACAGTCCAACGCACGAACCATTACACTACGGGCTACTAAGCTAAGCAGTCTACCACTTTATAAAGAAAAATAAACCTGTAAATTAATTGATTAAACATGTCAAACACTTTTTTAAATGTTTTTTTTTTTGCCTTTTATTGGCTAACACACAAAACACAATATCTAAAAAAAAAACACAAAAACATAATTTTCAATCTAAAAATGTATTAAATAATAGTGATAAGCTATATCTATCGCAATAAAAAAGCACAAACAGAAGAAAGTTGGAAATATATGGTCTTAGCAATGTCAAACAAAATTATTTGCTGTATGAAATGTATGATACATTTGAGGTTAAACTGCTGTTTGATGTTTATGATCAATTTTTGAGAAACAGAATCATACAACATTCCAATATTTCCAGTGTAATTGCCGGTCATACAATGTTGTATGATGGCGGATCATACAACAAATTTGAGAAATAGAAATCATACAACAGAACTGTCAATATCATACATTGTATGATGGTGTATGATCTGAGAAATAGGCCCACACCCAAACAACACGCTTATGCGACGAGAGCGTGTTGCGATTCACTCTTAACTAGTTATTAAATCGTTTCCCTTACGACGAGAATTGATTTTATGAAAAAAAAATTAATTTACATGATTTGGGTAAACAAAATCCAATCTGATTATCAATTAATTTATTTGTTAATTTCAGTTTGTCGTGTTTTTCGTAAGTACTTTTCCATTCTGTTTACTTGGAAACAAACGATAAAATGTGTTCTCTACAATTTTCCGAATTCTGGCGTGACGCGACTCGCATGCTTTCATTGTTTGACAACTACGACGACATCTCGGCACGCTTACGTCTCGTTATCTCGTCACGTTGTCAAACAGGCTCCACAGCTGGCTTTAGACTTCCGTTCTTCATTCGGTGTCCGTTGTTCAGTGTTCGTTCTTCTCTCAACAACAAACAACGAAGAAAGCATTATCATTAGAAAGTTAAACTCTATTTACAAAATTGTTTATTTATATAACTAGGCTTCTTTTGCCATTCAGTAATTAAAAAAAACTTCAAAATGTCCTTACAAGTTGCACGACACTCCAAAACAATTTTTATTTTAACAGTTTTCGCATTTAAACACAAGTTATTCGGGTAACAATGAACAACGAAATTTCTGACCTGATTTGAATTTGCACGTTCTTAGTTCGGTGTTCAGTTTTGTCATTTACATTTTCGTTGTTCCGCGTAAAAACAACAACGAACAACGTACACCGACGATAACACCGAAAGTCTAAAGCCAGCTTTATAAAGTGTCACAATTTTTTTTTTTGAAGTGAAGGTTCCTTGTATGTTTTCATTTCCGAATATTTTGGTTTGATTACTTTAATACTGCCCTCTGAAGAAAACCACTTCGTTAGCATATCCAGTCCAGTAGAGAAAACAACAAATGAAAAAAAAAACAACTTGACACGTCTTATTGGGCTTGGTTTTGTTTTTTTTTTTTGCTCGGGTATTCTGTGTTGTGAAACCTATGCTATAGCGATAGCAAGCTGTCGGAGTTGGACAAGGAACCAACTAAAAACAGAACCCACCAAATTCAGTCATCCAAAAGTTTGCTATCTATCATATCCATTACCCAGAACTAAATAAAATAAAGAAACAAAATCATAGTTGTTAGTGTTGCTGCTTTCGCTGGAGCAAACATTTTTGGTTTTAAAAGACAATCAAAAAATACAAAATCATTCCACGCAGACAATCCAAAATAAATAAAACTCAATAATTTATTTAGAGACAATGGACGAGACATTTATGCTAATTCTTCTGGTGTTGGTTATGTTGGTTGGCTCATATTTGGCCGGAAGTATTCCACTTGTAATGAAACTATCTGAGGTAAGATTCTTGGCGGTATTTTATAAATTCTAACCCTCATTTGATATTGAAGGAAAAGCTAAAGATAGTCACAGTTCTGGGGGCAGGACTCCTGGTTGGAACTGCGCTTACCGTTATCATACCAGAGGGTATACGATCATTGTACTCATCTGATATAATAGTTCCTGATCAACAGATTCTACAGAATAAGCAAATAATTGCCAGCTCAGAAGATCCATCTGTTGTTGTTGTTCCACCTGAAGCAGCATATCATCGTCATGTGGAAGTAGACCATTCAAGCACAATTGGTTTATCATTAGTTTTGGGTTTGTTCTCTTCGTCTACTGTATTGGAATACCTTTAACTTTTTGAGTTGTAATTTAAAGGTTTCGTTTTTATGATGCTTATTGATCAAATATCGCAAAGGAAAAGCGCTGCCAACGATCAGAATATCACAGCTACTTTGGGATTGGTTGTACATGCTGCCGGTAAGATAAATGTATGTTCTTGGGCATGTAGTTGTAATAAAATCACCACTAGAACAAATTAAGGCTTAACTACAATCACCTTTTTTTTTTTTTTGCAAAAAGTACAAAACTGAGAAAGAAATATATACAGTGTCGGACAAAACAAAAGCACTCAATTTTACTTGGTTACATTTTGCTTAAGTAAATTTCTAAACTTGAATATATTTAAGCGAATTTTATTTGGTTAATATTGGTATACATTAGCTCTTTAATCGCAAAGAAAAAAAATGTATTAGTTACACAGTAAAGGAAATCCAACAAAAAATTAAAAAAATTATGATAAGCAGTTGCGAAAAAAACTAAAGCACATAATTAAATTCTGTAGTTGTTTTCCAATATTTTGTTATGAAGCCACTATTTTAGATAACTGGTGCTCGACAACTACCAGGCATTGACTTAATCAAATTCCTTATGATTTCCTGGGGAATACTTCCAAGCCATTTCTGTTAGAACAAGAAAATCCTTGTTTTTACAGCTATCACGTTGAATCTGGCGATCTTCAATCTCCAATAGGTTTTTTTATGGGGATGAGGTCAGGTGACTGTGCCGTTCACTTCAAAACGTTGATTTTATTTTCCAAAAAACAATTTTGTATTAATTAAGCGGTATGCTTAGGATCGATGTCATATTGGAATGTCCATTTAAAGGGCATTTCTACTTCTGCGTGTGGCACCATGATGTTTTGAGGACGTCATCATACACAAAACGATCCATCATACCATCTATCTTATGACTTGGGCCGATTTTTTGAATAGAAAAATATCCCAAGGCCAAAACATTTCCTCCTCCGTGGTTTATTGTGGCTTTGTGAAACGTGGGTTAAGCCTTTTGCGTCATTCCCTCAGAACATTGCAGATTAAACATCTGGATTCGTCCGAAAATAACACAGGTTTCTATTTGGCAACCGTCCAGCTTATGGGTCCGATGGAATGAAGCAAGTCCGCAGAACGAAAGCCAAAATGCTAAGTCAACGTTTGACAAAGGCACAGTAAACCACGGAGGAGGAAATGTTTTGCCTTAAAAAAAAAAAAAAAACTTACAGTGGTATTTTTCGTATTAGTTGCAGAAAGTAGGTGATTGTAGTAAAGCCTTTATTGTAGTTAAAGCTTCATTATCATTAGTAATTAGGTCTATTTCCTTTGTAGTGTTAAATTTTAACAAACCCGTTAACCCGTTTTGGTACTCATAAAATTCGAAAAATCAGCTCTGCCAAATTAATTGGAAAGTTAAAAAAAAAAAATTTCGGCGCGTCTTTATTTTGACATTTCGATATTATTGTGAATTCTTGAAATGCGTTTTCGCAGTTCAATTTTGTTTACTTTCGGTATCATTTCTGATAAAAAACTCTCATTAAAAAATAATTTGGCCAACACTTAATAATTCGGGTTTTGAAACGGGCAAAACAAAGAAAACGCCAGCTACACCATACATTTCTGTATAATGTACTATTTTCAATCTTTTCAGTATTACAACCCACACAAACACTATAAAACAGACTGCTTTGGCCTTACAATTACAATATAAATATATCTTAACTTTATGACTTTAAGATCCTAGTAGAATCATTATTAGTTATGAATAATATAGTGTTTTATAGTAGGTATAAAAATAATTAAAATGAACATTAAGAAAAGCGATTCTATCATTTCAGAAATTATCTAAACAAACTAGAATATTTGAGTCATTTATAGAATTAAACCTAATGTAAATGTCAACTTAATATTTTCTTCTTTTTATTCAAGCTGATGGTGTTGCGCTAGGTGCTGCTGCTACAACCAGCCATCAGGATGTTGAAATGATTGTTTTCTTTGCCATTATGTTACACAAAGCTCCAGCTGCCTTTGGTCTAGTTAGTTTTTTGTTACATGAAAAAATCGAACGTAAACAAATACGAAAGCATTTGGCGATATTTTCTTTATCGGCTCCATTACTTACAATTCTAACTTACTTTGGAATTGGACAAGAACAAAAAGAAACTCTAAATTCAGTTAATGCAACTGGCATTGCGATGTTATTTTCAGCTGGAACATTTTTATTTGTAGCCACGGTTCATGTGTTACCAGAATTAACACAAGGCGGCCACAGTCATGGTGGGGGAGGAGGTTTTGATAATAGTCCAGGAGTTGTGTATACATCATTGGAGGACTCAAGTTCGAGTAATTGTGTTGTGAATCGACCTAAAGGTCTTAAGAACAGTGAATTGATAATTATGATATTTGGTGCACTCTTACCAGTGGTTATAACATTCGAACATCATCACTGATATAAAGTTAAAACGAGGGAAAAAGCGAGGAGAACTCAGTCTCAAAACTACAATGTTAGTGGTTAAAACAAATAATTCATACGATGCTGTTAATTGATTTGTACAGACTTAAATTATGTACATACAAAATAAATATAAATATATTACTGATTTTTTTTTATAATTTATCATTCTGTAGGTATATTTATGGATATTGTGTTTTTTTTTGCATTCAGCCTGAATATGTTGTGATTGTTTATTATAGAAATAAAATTTAATATTTTAAATCGAAATTTTTGTTTCTTTGTTTCTGTTACTGAAGCGGTAAGTCAAAATTAATTCACAATTTTGAAGGTATACTTCATAAAGCGACCATTGCTTGTGGGGAAGTCGTGAATGGATGGCAAGCATTTCCAAAAAAAACCTAACCCAAATTTGAGCCAGGGGCTTTTGATGACAGTGGGAAAAATAGGTTTTTGTAAATTTCTCAAATACTGAGCAAAAATTACTCATTTTTCGTGGACTAAAGTTTTTCTCACAAAATAATAAAATAAGTGGGAAAGAATAGGTTTTTGTAAATTTCTCAAATACAGAGCAAAAATTGATCATTTTTCGTGAACAAAAGTTTTTCTCACAAAATAATAAAATAAGTGTTAAAATCTTTTGTATACAGAATTTTATAAGCTAGAATTTCTTTACCGTAGGTAGGTACTTCAGGACAATTTAAATAAAGTCTAATTTCTGTTGCTTACCTTAAATGAATCATTATTTTTATTCGTGCTTCGTGGTTTTTTTCTAAAGTGGATACCGCAAAATAAAAGCTCCCTCGCACAAAAAGTTTTTCAATAATAACCCGTTATCCGCCATACGTTTCTACTTTCCAATCGTGTTGGAAAAATAAGAAATTAGATTTGCTGGAAAAGATGTTCATGGATTATAATTATCACCAAATAAACCAAAACCAGATAATGCATCGATTTCGTGCCAAACTGATTTGAGTGCTTTCGATGCTGAATCTAAAGAAATTCACTTCATTAAAACCTATGATGATTCGAAGAGTGGAGTATTTTTTCGGAGGAAATCTAAGCCACAACAACAACCACAATGGATGTCATGCTGGACAACTTTGATAATTATCTTAAGACAGAGTTTGATTTTGAGGTGTGTGTGAGGGTGTTTTTGATTTCTATTTGATTTTTTTGTTTAACTAGTAGTCCAGTCTATTTAGGTATTTTTTTTTCAAAACATATGGGGAAGCAATTTTTGTTTTAAATTCGTTAGAGTATCATACAGAAAGCTGGATTAGACGCACAGGTGAATTTAGTTAGTAACTATCTGTTGCGCGGACTTGAACTAATTTTAAACCTTAAGCTGTGAGAAGTGTTTGGCTTTTATTTTAAGCAAAAAATGGGCAAAAAAAAACAGTTAGAAATGGAAGATAGAGGCAAAATGGACGGCTACCATTCGGAAGGCGTTTCAATGCGGAATATTGGGAGGAAAATAGGAAGAAGTGAAAATGCAGTTCAAAACTAATTTAAAAAATACTGCCTCTTATGGAAATAACCAAAAAGGAAGGACCAAAACAGCTTTGACACCCCAAGAAAAATAATAAGAATGGCATCGAGTTCGGCTCACTCCACGAGCAAAATCAAGGAATTGGCGAGGGTAACTGCCTCGCAATATTCCGCATTGAAACGCCTTTCGAATGGTAGGCGTCCATTTTGCCTCTATCTTCATGCATTTGTGATTTTTTTCATTGAGAACTAAATTATCTTTCTCATTAATGCAATGGTGTAAGAAAGAAACGAAAGAAAAAAAATAAACTTAAAAAGGAAAAAATTAGTGCGTCTAAGCAAGCGAACCGCACTGTACGTTCTACAAATTTTTCCATGTTAATTTTTTTATAATTTGTTTATTTAACGATAAATCAAGGAATTGGCCTGCCTCGCAATATTCCGCATTGAAACGACTTCCGAATGGTAGGCGTCCATTTTGCCTCTATCTTCATGCATTTGTGATTTTTTTCATTGAGAACTAAATTATCTTTCTCATTAATGCAATGGTGTAAGAAAGAAACGAAAGAAAAAATTGGTGCGTCTAAGCAAGCGAACCGTACTGTACGTTCTACAAATTTGTCCATGTTAATTTTTTTTTATAATTTGTGTATTTAACGAGTTATTATAACAAATTTAAAAAAAATGGAGTTCACATTTTTTTCAAAGTCATATACTTTTTTTCGTTTAGTGTTTTGCAAAAATTTTCTTCTAAAAGTTGTTGAAAGCACTATCACCTACAATTTTTAACCAAAAATGTTTTTTGTCCGAGCTATTGTTGATTTACGCGCTTGAAAGCTTCATAATCGCATCTTCAAACGTAGAATCGAAACCATTTATTCAGTTACAAAAGTGTGTGTGGGTATCGCACGGTGCAGTGTTTAAATGGTATAATGTGTGTATCACGTGTGCATGTGCAGTGTAAATGGAATAGTTTCTTTTATCGTGTTTGGCGGATCGTATTCCGGTAAATCGCATTATTATAACTCTAGTTATCGTGTATGTAATTGAACAATAACTTTATTTATAGTTTATAAGATTATTATAAATAAATAATTATTATTGGGAGGCATAAATACAATATATATACGAACTCCCCTAAAAATGTGACTAACTTTAGGAGTAGTATGCTTACAATTTTAATTAAATTTATGAAACTCGATACAGCAATACACTTACTTTTGATACATAAAAATGTTTGGTTCTTTGCTGAGTTATTGTATATATAATATTAATATTATTACATGTAAGCACTTAACTCTTATAAGCAGAGTCCTAAAATTACCAAATTGTGAATTTTCTGGGCTCACCGTGGTGAACTGGAAGTTTTTCATCCAAAATTGAAGTTTAAAATCTCCATCATTCTTAAGAATTTCAATTTTTTTTAAATATAAAATTCAAAAGCTTGAAAAAATTTAACTCCAAAAGTTGGGGTTTTCAAAACTTTTCTGCGACTAGAATCAACACATACATACATCAAAATTTCCTCAAACATGGGTAAAATAAGTTTTAATTACCCTTACAAAAATATAAAATTTACTATAATAAAATGTCATCCTGATTTACTGCAAATTATTTGTAAAACGTCTACTTTCCCGTTTTCAACTTTTAAACGATCATATCTCGATGCCTACATTTTTTGGATTTATTTTGTATGTGTAAGACTTTGTTAAATTTTTAAGTCTATCGATTACAAAAACAAAAACTCCTGTACGGGGGGTCAAAAAATACAAACCAGCCTTAAAATCTATATAGCGGCAACCCTGCAAGGGATCCATGGTCTAAAACTTGGACTTAAGCTTTTTATAAGGTTATCTTACGATGCTCACAAAAAAATTGATTCCCCATATGTTTTTTAGATTCCCATAGGATCCAAATCTAAATAGACTGGACTATATATAGAAGATAAAATTGAAAAAAAAAAAAACAAAAAGTGCTGAAAATCTAGGATTTACCATTAGTTACAGCGCAGATGATTTCATGGCATCTGATTCGGGTTCATATGAGTACGATAATGAGGAATGCATCAAGGAGGATGGAAAATTAAAAGACGACAGGGAGTACAGTTTCTTAAATGAAAAATGTGATCCTAGTTGTAGGATTTATGTTAGCGATATTGTACCAAATAATTTAGCAGATCAAGATGGACGATTACGTCAGGACGATCGAATACTTCAGGTAAGTTTTGTACTATCTTCTTATGTATAAACCATATTTCGGTACTGATCATTTTAATGAACCAAAAAAACCCGAAAAAGTAGTAGCCCATAGCGTAATGGTTAGTGCGATAGACTGTCACGCTGGAGGTCTGAGTTCACTTCCCAGCCTCGTCCATCCAAAGACTAAAAAAAATTTTTCAGTGCTACTGCCTCTGGCGAGGAACTGACAAATCATCCAAGAGTATCACTTGTCATGAATAAGTGCTTCTCGTCTAGCCATTCGGATTCGGCATAAAATTGTAGGTCCCTTCCATTCCTGTCGATACGGCCCTGGTTGTTCACGAGCCGTTGCGCCACCCAATTTATTTTATTTTTATAAGAAAAAACCGCGCAATGATATAGTCTAAGAGCCAACAGCAGATTTGGAGTACGAAAGTGAACCAAAAAAAAATTATATGAGTCGAAAGGTGTATTAAGGCTGATAAAAGAAATGCAAGTCTTGCAGTCCCTGGTGGTGGCTGTTAGGTGGGAGGGACTTAAAACAGAAAAAAAAAATATTAAAAAACAACGGTAACATGTACAATGCCCTGTGAAAGGCCAGAAGTCCCTTGTTTCCTTTCCTTTTTAAATAAAGTTCTTTCAATGAATAGTTTTTGATATATTAATGTTTGAACTCAAAATTTTGAAAAAAAAAAAAAAAAAAATTAAAAAAATGGTAAAAAATATTTTTTTCGCAAAATTTCACGTAATTAAGTACTATTTTTTTGTTTCAAAAATTCAATGCTCTTATCAATTTGTAGTCAAAAACTGAAAACCGGATGGTTCTAGGACTTTTACTTTTTAAGATATTAAAAAGTAAATAAACCAACTTTTTCATAAAAATAAGACAAATCCGGCTAAAATATCATTTCAGCAAACAGTTACAATAGGACAAACATGCGGAAAAAAATTCTTACATATTTGAAACTTGGTGGGAATGTCGGATTAACCATAAGAATAAAGAATCAAAAGAGTCCATAAAAATATCTGTATCCCACGGGTGTTTTTTGGAGGGGGGAAGGGGGAGGTATGACTTATCGAAATTAAAAAATTATATTGATACAATTATTGGACATATGAGACATGATTTTATGGTATTTTTCAATTCTGAATCTAATGATATCAAAATTAAGGCGATACAATAATCCTAGAAAAAGTTATGGTCTATTTTATCCAGAGATGACTGTTTTTCAGTAAAACTGGTAAACTATTAAAGAATACCTTGAAAAGAATGGTACATTGATGAAAATTTGTATAAATATTCAGGACATTAATATAACAGGGCATTGTACACGTTACCGTTGTTTTTTAATAATTTTTTTTCTGTATTAATTCAATTTTTTAGAAAATTGCCCCTCCCACCTAATACTACGTTTTCATTGGAGCCGAAATGAGGTAATTTCGAAATTAGCTCATTTCCTATACAAATTTGACGTTTCAAACGAGCTAATTTCGAAATTACCTCATTTCGGCTCCAATGAAAACGTAGTATAACAGCCGCCACCAGGGACTGCAAGACTTGCATTTCGACTCGACTCATATAATTTTTTTTGGTTCATTTTCGTCAAATCTGCTGTGGGCACTTGGTCTAATATAAAAAAATAAGTATGTAAATATATGACTTATGCAAGTCTATTCAAAATTCGAATAGACTTAAAGTACTATCGATATTTCAAAAATGTATTTATTAATATTGATCTGTCAGATAACTATGAATTGTTTGTATTTGATAGAAAAGGCTTTGGGAGTTCCAAAAGTAACCATCATAAAATGAAATAAGGAAACTAAACTCTGTCCAACAAAAATAGACAGTACAAGGAAGATAGGAAGCTTGCCTCTCACTCTGACTGTAATAGATGCAAATAAGTTCGTACTGTTTTAAAGCGCTAACATGGTTGGCGTAGTAAGCATACTAAATTACCACAAATTATTTGTTTTCAAAAGCTTTAAAAAAGCATAAATCCACGAAGCTCCTTACCAAAAACCAATGAAAAAGCCTCAGCGATATATACATATAAACGTAGCAGTGGTAACTCTAGATGCAATGTTTATTTTAAAAGCACCCAAGACGAGGGTTGATTTGATAGCATGGAGGACGCACATCACAAGCAAAGCAGCAGCAGCAGGTTGCACTTGGATGTGTAGCTTTCAGCAGGTAGGTCATGGTGGAATATAAGCGAGTTTTAACAAGATTACAAAAACAATTTGTATCAAACTCAGCGGTTTTTTCAGTTGGAATTTAGCAACAGGCATCAGTGTATTGCATAAAGCTCTCCCATAAGGCCTGTACTGATTTTTTTTTATTGGACAGAGTATAATCAACTTTTGATATCACTGATGTCAAACTACTGAGCTTTACTCACTGATCTCTATAATCAAACTTTTCTTTATCTTTAGCCTGCAAATTAATTCCGTTGTTCAGCTACCAAAAGTAACTTTTTTTAATTAAAAATGACTATCGGTTCCATGGGGCTGTAATTATCGAGCGCAAATAAAGTTAAAAGCCTAACGAACCCTATCCAGGGATGACAATGCTGAACCCAAAAAGTGAATCAAATTGGCAAAAAACAGGAAGTAGATTTCAAAAATTTGTAGTAGATAATGAAAATTCAAAATAGAAAAAACGTTTTTTTTTAACAATGTTATGCGTTTAACGTGTTATACATTTAACAATGGCCGCATTCAGAAACCTATGCGATAGCCTATCTAAGATAGGTTCGTAACCATATAGGTTTCTGAACGTGTTGGTTGTTTTTGACATTTCGCATGGGGATACAAACGTATACCAAAATTTTTCGGATAGGTTGGATAGCTATCCAACAGCAAAAGCTGTTTTGTAATCCAGTTATTTTACACGGGATTACAACAACACAAACGTATCTGGATAGGTCTACATAGGTTTCTGAATGCGGGCAATGAATATACTTTTTAAAGAATAATTTACGTAGCTGCTACGTAGTTCACGTAGTTAAAACGTAGCAGATGCATAAAATAAATAAATGTAGTAGAAATACTACATATGTAGTAAATAGTCTACTCTGACCCTATCACGATGTTATAATAGAATAATATTTGTGATCGCTCAGAAAAGCCAAGAATGATAGCGCTCTCAACTATGGGGATTTTTACCGAATTGTCAAACTCAAAACTGACAGCCAAAATTTTGGGTTAATGACATTTGTGCGTTCTTTTTTTTCTAACTAGTTCACCTTCATCGTTCTTTTAATAAGAAATAATAACTTTGAGTTTTCATTTTGGGGTTAGATTGTGTTTGCTTCTCGTCTTCCGATTTGGAATTGTTTTCAATTTTATAATAATTAATTATAAATTTAATTGTTTTATTATTGAATTTGATATTTGGAATTGTTTTCTGAATAATTCACTTTTCATTGAAATTTTATTCATCCGCTTGGGTCAATTTTTTAATAAAGAAATGTGTGGCTCATAAAAAATTAACAAAAAAAGCAAAAACAAATTACAAATGTTTTGTATTGCGATTCAATTTCATGCAAAAATGAAGTTGATAGTTATTTAATTTGTAGGAACCATGCATTTTTGATAGTGAATTATTTATCAATAAATTTAAAGCAATCAAAATTTTGTCTTTTGTTTATTATTTTTTATTTTTTCGATTTTTTTTCAACCCCTTCCCATTTTATTAACTTTGATCGTTCTTAAAAAAAAGGAACTTTTATAATTTTGACATTGCCACTTTTGTTTTTGACCATAGTTACAAAAAAGAACGCGCCACTAATCCAATTAACGCCAAGCACTCAAACGTCATTAACCCAAAATTTTTATTTGACGTTTAGAAGCTATGAGACAGAGATATATTGCTTTTTTTCTAAAAAAGCCCTATTGGAAAACCGTCAAGTTAACCTGTGTGCACCTTTCAAAAAATATTTTAGTAAAGTCTGGTAAGCTTAAAGGCCGGGTCAAACAGAGAATTTGTCGAACTTGTTCTTGAAATTCAATTTTATATTCTAATTTTCGATTTTATTAAGTCGATACTTGCATATCTCCAACGCATTTTTTGTTTAATAAATAAAAGATTATAATTTAAGCGACTTGAAAACATAAAATAAGTAGGTACTTACATTCTGTTGTGTTTTTCGTCTTAAGTTGTCCTGTCTGGAATTATTAATTTTATATTTATTATTATACCTGTGCGAGGTCTCCAGCTAGCGCAAAAACTTTTTCAATTGAAATTGAAACCCGTTATCCGCCATACATTTCCACTTTGTCCCGGTCTACATTGAACGATTTTTCCAGTGCCGACCAAAAATTTTTGTTGTAATCGTGTGCGATTGAGAGGTACAGCCGACATGATCCTTCCAGTTTCGGCCGATTTTTCCCTTCAGCACGGGAAAAATCGTTCAATGTTGACCGGGACATTGAACGATTTTTCCCGTGCTGAATGGAAAAATCGGACGAAACTGGAAGGAACTTGTCGGTTGTACCTCTCAATCGCACACGATTAGTCCCGGTCTACATTGAACGATTTTTCCCGTGCTGAATGGAGAAATCGGCCGAAACTGGAAGGATCATGTCGGCTGTACCTCTCAATCGCACACGATTACAACAAAAATTTTTGGTCGGCACTGGAAAAATCGTTCAATGTAGACCGGGACTTACAATAATTTTCTGTCGGCACTGGAAAAATCGTTCATGGTGGACTTACATGTATCTGCATTTGGTTTCTGCACAAAAAAAGGGATGCCAAATACAAAATGTATATTTGTTAGATAGAGAGAAAAGATTAAAATGCAGAAGAACTTCATTTCTGCATTATAGGAAAGTGCTATAATGCAGAAATGAAGACGAACATGTTCATCTTCTTGATGGATCTCTTTCACTCACTCGGATTTTTTGTATACATCTGTCCTGCTCTACTTTTCTGCATTGTGCAGATGGAGATACATGTAAATCCACCATCAATGTAGACCGGGACATTAAACGATTTTTCCCGTGCTGAATGGAAAATCGGCCGAAACTGGAAGGATCATGTCGGCTGTACCTCTCATACCCCGTTTACAAACAGAATCGAGAGCTCGAGTTGGATTAGGGTCGGATTTTCGACCCAGGTGTTTCGTCGCTTGAGTTGAGAGCCCCATTTGAAGTTGAGTTGATATGGTGTTGAGATTACATTTAATGGAATGGCAACAATATATTTATTTTACACAAAAACAGTTCAAATTTAATGAATTTTAGTAAATACTTCACATAGCTATCAAAACAAATACATAATTTTACTCGCGCATGTGCAAAAACACTGTGGTGAACACATCCTTAAGACCGACTCTTCGACCCAGGTTTTTTATCAACAATTTCGACTCGACTCCGCTCCTGAAGTGGAATCGAGTCGGTTGAAGCTCATTTCAAGTCAACGCAGGTATACAAAGGGGCCAAGCCTTAGAAGAAGAAATAGAGGAACTGCCCTTGTTGGAAAAAAGTGAAGCAGTTTTTAAAATGGTGTGAGGTCTTACAAACACAAATGCATTACAGCAGGGACGGAGTGCTCTTTGAAGGCAACTCACTAGGGCGCCATCAGAATAGTCATTTTTGTTATTTTCCGAAGTTGTTTTAGTGGAATGTTCTAAAAAAAAGAAAGAGTACGTGCGTGAAGCAATTTGTCAATCTGAAATGTCAAATCGCTAGTGTGATTTTAAAAAAGGACAATAACAAAGTGTTACAAATTAAGACACATATATATAAAAAAAAACCCTTTTCAAGTGAATAAATAGACATTGTAGTTATTTAGCAATCAACAAAAACAAAAAAACAGTAAATAATTTAAAGTGAATTAGATAGACATTGTGGTGATCTTCTTATAAATTCAAAAAAAACATGAAGTGCATTGTTCAGGGGTGTGGAAATCAACAAAACAAGGTGGATAAAAGCTTTTCCTTTCACAGGTGAATTTTATTATATTTTTCTCAAAAAAAGTGCTGTAATGTTTTTGTCTTTAGATTGATGAACTATTTAACAATATATTTAGGATGGTTTATACTTTAAATTAAGTCAAGAATATTATAATTTAGTTGAAAATGTGCATATAATTTTTTTGTTAGAATTTAAGAACCAGAAATGTCAAACTGAAATTCTCGTTAACAGGTGTGCATGAGATTATATTGGAGGTTGAAAGGCGCAACTATCTGTTAAGCGCCCTTCTTATGAGAAAATTATTTTTTGTTATTAAATCGATTTTTTACGTTTTATGTTAGTAATAAAATATCTATTTGTTCCGTCGCCAACTTATAAGTTCATATTTCAATGTTAATTTGTCTGTTCAGTAAGGTGTCTATCAGTTCATATTTGGTTTTTCATGGCTCATGTTTAAAGTTTTATCCATAATAAATAATATGTTCCTCGATAGTAAATTAATCTACATAAATAATACAAACAGTTAACAGCACTTGCTTTGAGAAAAATATAATAAAACTTACTTGTGAGAGGAAACGCTCTTACCGCACTTACTGTTTTTTTGTTGATTGCTAAATAACTACAATGGCTATTTATTCACTTGAAAAGGTTTGTCTTTTCAAAGTTTTTTTTTATATATATGTGTCTTAATTTGTAACACTTTGTTATTGTCCACCACAGTGTTTTTGCACATGCGCGAGTAAAATTATGTATTTGTTTTGATAGCTATGTGAAGTATTTACTAAAATTCATTAAATTTGAACTGTTTTTGTGTAAAATAAATATATTGTTGCCATTCCATTAAATGTAATCTCAACACCATATCAACTCAACTTCAAATGGGGCTCTCAACTCACGCGACGAAACACCTGGGTCGAAAATCCGACCCTAATCCAACTCGAGCTCTCGATTCTGTTTGTAAACGGGGTATGAGAGGTACAGCCGACATGATCCTTCCAGTTTCGGCCGATTTTCCATTCAGCACGGGAAAAATCGTTTAATGTCCCGGTCTACATTGTCCCGGTATACATTGAACGATTTTTCCCGTGCTGAATGGAAAAATCGGCCGAAACTGGAAGGATCATGTCGGCTGTACTTCTCAATCGCACACGATTACAACAACAATTTTTTGTCGGCACTGAAAATATCGTTCAATGTAGACCGGGACATTGATGGTGGATTTACATGTATCTCCATCTGCACAATGCAGAAAAGTAGAGCAGGACAGATGTATACAAAAAATCCGAGTGAGTGAAAGAGATCCATCAAGAAGATGAACATGTTCGTCTTCATTTCTGCATTATAGCACTTTCCTATAATGCAGAAATGAAGTTCTTCTGCATTTTAATCTTTTCTCTCTATCTAACAAATATACATTTTGTATTTGGCATCCCCTTTTTTGTGCAGAAACCAAATGCAGATACATGTAAATCCACCATGAACGATTTTTCCAGTGCCGACAGAAAATTATTGTAAGTCCCGGTCTACATTGAAAGATTTTTCCAGTGCTGACCAAAAATTTTTGTTGTAATCGTGTGCGATTGAGAGGTACAGCCGACATGATCCTTCCAGTTTCGGCCGATTTTTCCATTCAGCACGGGAAAAATCGTTCAATATAGACCTGGACTTTCCAATCGTGTTGGAAAAATTAGAAACTAGATCTGTTCAAATATCTCAAAGGCAGATGTAAATAAAGGTAAGATCGCTCTTGATAATGAATCAACTACAATTCAGTAGTAAGAGATAAACAAAAAGTATTATTTACGTATACCTATATAGAATTTATTCAGTCATATATAATTGCAAACAATGTTTCCTTACACGCCGACCACACAGGCCATACTGATGTCCACATCAAGGCCACAATTCAATCAACAAACTGTCCATTGTTACTCACTGAGCATATTATGTCATGTCGTTCATTAGTCTTTCACAACTACTTGAAATGTCAAATCATGGCCAAACTTTGAACAGCGCTCATGTCTTGTTCAAAAACCTATTTTGGCGACATGTCGCTGCATGGACATCCATTTGGACTTCATTTTGTAGACATATTCATAATCCTGCCATCGTTCATGGCCTTTGAAGGCGATCCGTTATGCGAGAAACAAAAAAAAAATTGAACCAGCACCAGCACCAGCACCGTCACCAGCAACAGCAACAGCAGCCACCATTATTTTAGAACCTATGTATTTTACACCCCGACTCCACAGGCCATGAACCATGGTCTGACTATGGAACATGTCTAAAAAAAATCTAAATCCAATGGAGTCGCAAACATCCATGTCCAAACAGTGACATATCCATACAAATCCGATTGTGGAATGGATTGTAGATTGGATTATGAACATCGTTCATGGCCTGTGGAGTCGGGGTGTTAATGGCGCAGCACACATTTTCCCAAAGTCCTAAATTTGATGTTGCTGGGACATTGCTGTCAACTTTCCCACTACGATGTTCATGGTGGATTTACATGTATCTGCATTTGGTTTCTGCTAGAGAAAAGGGATGCCAAATACAAAATGTATATTTGTTAGATAGAGAGAAAAGATCAAAATGCAGAAGAACTTCGTTTCTGCATTATAGGAAAGTGCCATAATGCAGAAATGATGACGAACATGTTCATCTTCTTGATGGTTCTCTTTCACTCGCTCGGATTTTGTGTATACATCTGTCCTGCTCAACTTTGCTGCCTTATGCAGACGAAGATACATGTAAATCCAGCATCAGTTGCACCAGACTGCAAACAAATTTGATTGTTTGTTGCTGATGCTGGTGCTGTTGGCAATGTGTTTGAAAAATATTTGCTGGCCAGCGCCAGCGTGCTGTTTGCTGTTGACGGTGCTGGCGCTGTTGCTGGCATAATCTGTTTCTCGCATTAGTCCCGATCAACATCCAGTGCTGAATGGAAAAATCGTCCGAAACTGGAAGGAACTTGTCAGCTGTACCTCTCAATCGCACACGATTACAATAACAATTTTTTGTCGCCACTGGAACAATCGTTCAATGTAGACCGGGACATTGAACGATTTTCCCAGTGTTAACAGAAGCATTTGCTACTCTCGAACACCGCCGCAATGTTTCATGTCTTTAGTTGTTTTACCGTTATTTTTATAAACAATGCTCTACTGAAGTAGCCAGTTGCATTCCTCCCCCAAAACAATTCAACCGTAAAGCCATAACTACATAGACCTACTTTTGTACAAAAGTACAAAAGTGGCACTGATCTCTATAATACACTGGATAGCGTATTCGTACAAAAAGTTTGACTCCATTTGAAGAACTGTTATAGTTGAGCTGGCTTTTTTTGTATTACAGAATATAACAGTATAACGAAATATAGAGTGCCTGCTAGGGATGAGCGACATTGAAAAAACATCGATGTCAACATCGAAAAACCAACATCGATGTCAAAAATTATCGAATCAGAAAAATCGTTTTTAACATCGATATTTTTTAATATATTTGTTTGAAAAATAATAAAAGCACGTTCAAAAATCGATTAAAAATACATTTTATAATAAGTTCAAAATACTTATATTGTTTTAAAAATTCTGCGATTATTTTGAACGTAATTTTCTTTTTCGTTTTCAACAAGTGCAAGATGTTTTTGATTTTCGATCATCGCTCATAAGTTATTTTGCGTGAATGAACATCTAATTAGTCGTAGGTAAACAAATTTTGTGTAGACGGCGTCTTTCCATTGTGGACATCGATGATTTTAATCTTCAAACATCGATGTTAAATTTTTTAACATGAATGAAAGTCTAAAGCCAACCACACTTGTCTATCGTGTAGTGTTGCTATCGCTACAATGTTATTCATATCCATACAACCACATTTGTCTCGTATGTAGTGTGATCCCAACTAACAATTCAGCTTCTTTTAGCTTAAACATATTGATGTGCCGCATGTTTCACTTTATATAAAGCTTCGGTACGGCCTTCAGCGGAATTAAATTTCTTATACATGTAACGAGCTGGATAACTGCTTCTTTTAAGGCGAATAGAAATAAGAAAAAGAAGACTTACCGAGTTTGTGAGCTGTCACTCGAATAGGCTTCTAAAATTGATATTACAGAAAATGATTGAAGATGTCACTTTAAAAAGGCTGCATAAATTTTTTATATAAGTTGCTGCCTTTAAAAGTTTTCTGTAACCATTTTCAATAAGCTTTGTTGAATACTTCGATACGGCTTGCTAAGTCTTACTAAAGAATCATAAAAGTATTGCCACGTTCGGGCGGTAGGCACACATATGGTAGCATCTGTTACGTTTTCGAACGACCCAAACCGTGTATGTAACCAAACCAAATGAAAACCAAGAAAATAAACAGGTGAGATATCAGCTGTTAGTATGAAGTATCTCTCCCAAACCAACGCGAAAGCGGCACGGAACATTCGCCGACAGCAGTTTTTTTTTGTTGTTCAGCATTATTTATTTGTCATTTATTTTTTATGATTGTCAATGAGTCGCCCTGCATAGCGAATGTTCCACGTTGGTTTGGGAGAGCCTTAATCCAAACAGATCCAAACATTTTTGGGATAGCCTTATACCATGGTATAAAGAATACAAGGTATGCTGGATATGAGATGATTGTTCGCCATCTTGTATTCGTGTGACGTCATTGCGAGTGATAATCGGTTTTGATTGGTAGATTTCGTTTGCCAAGGTAAATATGCATACTTTCTTTCCTTTTCTTTCTCTCTGCAAATTGAGAACCAAAGAATACCATGATTGAGAAGATTCACTCGCGATGACGTCGACCCACTGATTTCTATAATACACTGGATAGTGGATTCATATAAAAATCGTGAAGCAAATTGAAGGAAAATTATAACAGTGCAAGGAAACAACTGTTGACAGTTGTCAATTTTTTTTTTTAGTTTATAACAGTTTGAATTGTATTAAAATGGTGGTTTTTGTTTACATTTTTTTATTAGCTGATGTTTTTCGCGAGTAAGAAAGTTATTTATAATAGATCATAAACAAAAAGATTTTAATTGATTTTTTCATAGTTTTCTTCGATATAAAACACAAAACATTATAGAGATCATCAGTGATAGTGTCCCATTATCCTTCCATGGTGAGATTGCTCTGGTGAAATGGACAGAACAGGTTGGCTTAACACTAATCGCAAGAGATATGAATTCCATGACTCTGCAACTGAAGGCACCCAAATTGCTGGGGAAGAATATTCCATATCTGCGAAGCGAACAGTATTCGTATCCATTAACCAGCAGTGCAAGTACTGCGTCTGTTGATGTTGCAAAATAAATAGGAATAATCAAATGTCTGTGGTTTTTGAAATTCATAATTTTAGTTTAAATTAAGATATCGCGACGCCAAGATCGCTTGCCACTCGAGTCTTGAAACAGAATTAATGAATCTTGAAATCGTCCTTTGAAATCAAATCACCCTTGTCAATATCTTCTGAGAGACCATCGCAACAATGATGTGTTCTGCAGATTCTTCAATGATACATTGTACCATAGGATCCGTTTTTTTTTGCCAAACGCTTAACACCTTCAACAAGTTTTGGAAAATCTTGTTGGTGCAGTTCTTCAGCCTCCAGTTTAGAGCACAATCTATCTTTCATGAACAAGACTGGCTAAGATAGTTTCAGTTTGTAAACACACGCATGCAATATTTCGAGATACTTTGATTTAATTAACAATTTTAATTTTATAACATTTTATAAGACGCGTACTACGGAAAACGAGCGCTCGGTATATATTTTATCTGTTAAATACGCAGAAATAATTCTTAAACTGAATTTCTTCAACATGTATTTAAGTTTGAGAGAAATATTACAATTTTTAATGAACACTTATTAAAATTAATGGAAAACAATAGCAAATTAAACAATTTTATTTATGTTTTGTTTTCGTTTGCGTTTGTACTACAAACAAACCAAACCAGTGCTGTCAAACAAACAGCTGATATCAATGCACGATTTTTTGTGATGATAAAAAACTATCTCTTTCTTTCCTTCGGTAAAAAAAAAGAGACAAAAGTGTGCAAGGATACAATTGTCAGATTCAATTTGCTTCAAAAAAAACTGTTATGCGTATAGGGAATCCACTATCCAGTGTATTATAGAGATCAGTGCGTCGACCAGAACTGTCAAGCATACCTTGTTTTCTTTATACCATGGCCTTATGGTGGATTTACATGTATCTGCATTTGGTTTCTGCACAAAAAAAGGGATGCCAAATACAAAATGAATATTTGTTAGATAGAGAGAAAAGATCAAAATGCAGAAGAATTTCGTTCCTGCATTATTGGAGAGTGCCATAACGCAGAAATGAAGAC
Source organism: Melangyna quadrimaculata (assembly GCA_949320155.1). NCBI lineage: Eukaryota > Metazoa > Arthropoda > Insecta > Diptera > Syrphidae > Melangyna > Melangyna quadrimaculata. Next base: position 5,930,456 of record OX439486.1, read on the forward strand.
GAACATGTTCATCTTCTTGATGGTTCTGTTTCACTCGCTCGGATATTTTGTATACATCTGTCCTGCTCTACTTTTCTGCATAATGCAGACGCAGATACGTGTAAATCCGCCATTATACTACGTTTCCACCAACCACTAAACCGAGATTTCGGTAATAAAAATTGTATGGTGTTTCCACTGCAAAAAATGAGGATCATCGCAAAACATTCAAATGGTGTTTCATTTTTTTGAGATGAAGTGGAAGTGAGATAGATAGTTTTTATTTACATTTCCATCTGTCAATAAACGAAAATGGGTCGGTTCCACAATTATTCTCCGAAAACAAAGTTTGTTTGATTTGACAAACATGCATCTTCAAAATTATATTAAATTAAAGAGCTGAGCGCCCTTTGCATATACATATTATATGTGGTTCAATACATATTATATGTGGTTCCGTGGAGCCAAATGTCTGCGAGACGCACTCATAGATTGAATCCTTGAGTACATCTTGCAGCCATTTGGATTTTTGGACAACACTTGGGATGGGACCCCATGGTCACTTCTGGGTCCTCAGCTCTTTAGTTTAATACAATTTTGAATTTCCTGTACTGCATTTTAAAGGCAACATTGGATACCTATCAAGGGCCCAGACTTTTATATTTGCATATAATGTATGTATAGTTAAGATCTACCTTAAAATAGTGTAATATTTTTCTAAGGGTTCGCAAATAAAACTTATTTCCTTTATTCAAACTGAAACTGCAATTAATTCACAAAATAAAACGTTTTTATTTCAAATACTTTTTCTTTCTTCTTTTATTATAACCAAGTACAAGTATGCAACTCTTTGTTCACACTGACATTTATTCATTCACTTTCAAAATCAAACTGCCGCTTCGGACTGGTGTGCCTGTATTTATACCCGAAAATAAAGGATTATAGAATTTTCTAGTGTCTACTAGAAAGTGCTTTCCAAAAAGGTTTCGTCAATATTCCAGTACGAATGAGGCTGGACACCAACCGTGACGGATTTAATTATTTATTTCACTCAAAGATGGCGCGGAAAGTTGCACTAATGTGTGGTTGTTTACATAACTAGGCATATTCACCACATTGCCCCCTCTTAGGATTGATCGTCCCGATTAAATCCATTATTCCCACCGTTATAACGATGTAAACGGTCACAGTGTACTACTTTAAGCTTATCCCTTACTCCTCTCTGAATGCGGTAAACCACATCATTGATTCGCTTCACAACGGTATATGGGCCTTGCCAATTTTGTTGTAGTTTTGGTGATAGTCCCTTTTGTCGGTGAGGATTGTAAAACCACACCAGGTCTCCTTCTTGGAATCCCATCGTTGTTGCACGGGCGTCGTACCGTGTTTTCATCCTATCACTAGCGGTTTTTATGTTTTTCCTTGTCCGTTGATGAATTTCAATGAGTCTTTCTTTGAGGTTATCCACATATTCATCTGACCTTTCCGGTTACATGGTATGGCATCCAAATTTGACTTCACTGGGCAGCCGTATTGTTGTGCCAAACAGGATCTCCGATGGTGTATGTCCTGTTGAACTATGAACCGCACTTCTATAGGCTATCAAGAACAATGGAATATGGCGGTCCCAGTCTCGTTGGTAGTCACCTACAACCTTGGACAGATGTTCTTTAACAGTCCTGTTGAATCGTTCTACCATCCCATCAGATTGTGGATGAAGCGGTGTTGTCCTCGTTTTCTTGATGCCAAGGAAAGAGCAAACCTCCTGAAAGATGTAAGATTCGAAGTTCCTTCCTTGGTCAGAATGCAGTTCCAAAGGTACGCCGAACCTGCTCACCCAATTGAAGATAATCTGATAAACAACTGTTTTAGTTTCTTGATTTGGGATGGCAAATGCCTCGGGCCACTTGCTGAAGTAATCCATGACTACAAGGGTGTATCGGTTTCCGCTGTTAGTCTCCGGAAACGGACCTGCGACATCTACTGCTATTCTTTCGAAAGGTGTGCCCACATTGTACTGTTGCATTTTACTTTGAAGCTTTCTACCTGGTCCCTTGGTAGCAGCACAAGTATCACATTTTCGGCACCAGTTTTTGACATCATCTCTTGCATGTAGCCAGTAGAACCGTTTTCGTATCTTCTCCAGCGTTTTATTGACTTCCAAATGACCTCCAGATGCTCCATCATGCATCTCTCGAAGAACGTCATTAACCTTTGACCTAGGCACTATCAACTGCATCAGATAAGACTTGCCATCTGCATATTCCCATTTGCGCCTTATGCTTTGAGAGCTGGACTTCTATCGCAGAGGTCACCCCTGAGCTACGGAGCTACGGAGCTGATGTTTATCCTGTGGTGTTGGCCAATTCCTCACAGTGTCAACTTTCTCAGGATCAGTCTTTACTCCTTGGGATGAGATGATATGTCCCAGATATTTAACTTCTGTCTTGAAATTCGCAGATTTATCTGGATTTAATTTTAAGTGTGCTTCTCGAAGCCTCTGAAATACAGCCTTAAGGTTTTCACAATGCTCGTCAAAAGTTTTTCCATAAACGATGACATCGTCCAAATATACAAGGCATGATTTCCAAGTAAGGCCTTGAAGAACACACTCCATCAGACGCTCAAATATTGCCGGAGCGTTGTACAGTCCCAATGGCATCACTTTAAACTGCCACAGACCATTTTCGGTTGAGAAAGCTGTCTTCTCTCGATCTTCTGGATGGATTTCTACCTGCCAGTAGCCACTCCTCAAGTCTAACGTCGAGAACCATTGAGCTCCTTCCATTGCATCCAATGTATCGCTGATTCTGGGCAGAGGGTAGCTGTCTTTCTTTGTTACATCGTTCAGCCTACGGTAGTCCACACAAAATCGGGTGCTTCCATCTTTCTTTTTGACAAGAACAACTGGTGACGCCCAAGGGCTTTTGGATTTTTCGATTAGACCATCTTTCTTCATTGTCGATATCATTTCTTCAACTTCGGTTTGTTTGGCCAATGGGAGACGTCTTGCTGGTTGTCGAATCGGTCTCGCATCACCTGTGTCGATTCGATGCTGTACCAGTTGTGTTCGACCATACTGCCCACTCGGTGAAGAAAACATATCAGTGTACTCATGAAGTAGGCTTCCAGCAACACTAAGCTGATGTTGACTTAGATTGGATGGCTTGAGAATTTTGGCTTTCATGGAGCTGAATTTTCCGGGGTACATTGGTTCTTCTGCGTTCATTTCTGTGATTTTAGCTATTGCGGTCACAGATTCGCATTTTCCAATTACTTCTCCTTTCTTGAGCTTAACCTCGTACGGTTTGATGTTCAGAATCCGTACGGGTACCATGTTGTTCTTTGGTTCCACAAGAGTCTTTCCTAAGATGATGTTTTGGGATGATTTCTCAGACTCTGATTCCACCACGAGGTATCGATGGCTACCTAAATCGCCCTCTATTTTTTCCAAACAAATACTTCCGAAGAGGGAGGCAAGCATATATCTTCTTTGATGACAGTTCTTAGAGTTGATGAGTTTTCGTTGCCATAAACCATAGGAATCTCTATATTTTGGTACTTCAACACTTGCTTACCGATATCCAGAATCGCTCCGTGCTCTTGCATAAAGTCGATTCCAATTATGCACTCATCACATAGTCTAAGAGCCCACAGCAGATTTGGCGTACGAAAATGAACCAAACAAAAATTATATGAGTCGAAAGGTGTATTAAGGCTGATAAAAGAAATGCAAGTCTGGCAAGCCCCTGGTGGCGGCTGTAAGGTGGGAGGGGCAATTTTCTAAAAAATTGACTTAAAATAAGGCGATACAATAATCATAAGAAAAGTTATGGTCCATTTTATACAGAGATGACTGTTTTTCAGTAAAACTGGTAAACTATTAAAAAAATACCTTGAAAAGAATAGTACATTGATGAAAATTTGTATAAATATTCAATTTGGCATGAGAAAAAGGGTTAAAAGAGTACATAAAAATATCTTTGACGAAAGGGTGTTTTTTTCTTAAGGGAAAGAGAGGGTATGAAATTTTGATCATAACACCTATCCCATGAATGGGATGAAATTTTTTAAAACTGTTTCATTTGTCGAATGCCAAATTGAATATTTATACAAATTTTCATCAATGTACCTTTTCAAGGCATTTTTTAATAGTTTACCAGTTTTTCTGAAAAACAGTCATCTCTGTATAAAATGGACCATAACATTTTTTTGGATTATTGTATCGCCTTATTTTGATGCCATTAGATTCAGAATTGAAAAATACCCTAAAATCATGTATCATATGTTCAAATTGTATCAACATAATTTTTTAATTTCCACAAGTCATACCTCCCCTTTCCCCCTCCAAAAAGCACCTGCAGGATACAGATATTTTTATGGACTCTTTTGATTCTTTATTCTTTTGGTTAATCCGACATTCCCACCAAGTTTCAAAAATATAAGAATTTTTTCCGCATGTTTGTCCTATTTTAACTGTTTGCTGAAATAATAATTTAGCCGGATTTGTCTTATTTTTATGAAAAAGCTGGTTCATTAACTTTTTAATATCTTATAAAGTAAAAATCCTAGAACCATTCGGTTTTCAGTTTTTGACTACAAATTGATAAGGGCATTGAATTTTGGAAACAAAAATAGTACTTAACTACGTGAAATTTTGCGAAAAAAATATTTTGTACCATTTTTTTTTAATTTTTTTTTCAAAATTTTGAGTTTAAACATTAATATTTAAAAAACTTTTCATTGAAAAAACTTATTTAAAAAGGAGAGGAAAGAAGGGACTTCTGGCCTTTCAACAAAATATAACAGGGCATTGTACATGTTACTGTTGTTTTTTAATAATTTTTTTCTGTTTTAAGTCAATTTTTTAGAAAATTGCCCCTCCCACCTTACAGCCGCCACCAGGGACTGCCAGACTTGCATTTCTTTTATCAGCCTTAATACACCTTTCGACTCATATAATTTTTGTTTGGTGCATTTTCGTACGCCAAATCTGCTCTGGGCTCTTGGTCTAACATTATCTGCTACCAAAAATAGATGCGAAAACTCTAGTTCTGCCAAACGGATCTTAAGACGAACTTCTCCATACACTCTTGCTGCCTCACCTGTCGCAGTTTTCAGAGGGTAGCTATTGGTGTTATGTAGGCATGTCATCTTGACTAAGTCTCTTCGTACAATGGAGGCTGTGGCACCGGTGTCAATTGTAGCCACTTGTTTCTTGCCATTTAATGTTGCGTCCACTGTCAGACTTTTATTGTTTGGTTTAGTCTGCGAGACTTGGATGGTGGTTCTGGGGCCATCGATACCAGAAACCAGCTTCTGCCCTTCGAAGTTGGTTCTTACTCGTTTCCCGGCTGGGAAAGAGGGTTAGCAGTAGAGTTGATGTTATTGCTTACCTGTTCGCGGGTATTATTTCTGCTTCCACAATGTTGACAGGTCACTCTTCTCGGTGCCAATCTGCACTGACGCTGGAGATGTGCCGTTTTGTTGCAATTCCAGCATCGAGCAGTTCCTTCTCGTTGCCTTCTTTGGAATTCAGCTATCTGGCAATAACATTCCTCAACTTCCAGCTCTCTTACCCGATGAATTCCTAAAGAAGCCTGTTCCGATGCTTCCATAGTGAGCACGAAGGCTAATGCTTCAGAAAGCGTGCGTTTTCCAGCAGTTCGTATTGCTCGCTGGAGATTGATATCGGAAACTGAACGGACAAAATCCTCTGTTGCTAGCTGGTTGGTAATTTCATCTCCTGCAGTCGGGTATGCTAGATGCGCCAACCGTTCAATGTCTGCTTGGAGTTGTTGTAGACTTTCTCCTCTTTTCTGGACTCTGGTATTGAGCTGGACGCGGAAGGCTTCTTGCATATGGCCATCCCCAAATCGCTTGTCAATGGCCTGAACAAGGGCACTGAAGTTGCCGTTCTTGTCTGCTGGTAAGGTTTGCAATAATTCAGCAGCAGAACCTCTAAGGGCAAGCGTCAGGGCAATAAACTTGTCTTCGTCATTCCAGCCATTTGTCGTTGCGGCTGCCTCAAACTGCTTCTTGTAGATTGACCATGAAGTTTGTCCATTAAAGGTTGGTGGATGCGTTTCCTTTTTCCTTGAGCAGTCGCTAGAACTTTCTCGAACCTTTACTTTTCGAACTTTTCTTCTTTTCTTCACTTCGTTGTTCTTCAAATCTCTCAAAAAGATTCTTTTGTTCACTACGTTGCTCTTCTAGAAGATTCTTTTGCTCCTTTCGTTGGTCTTCAAACTGGACGGGCAGCTGAGCCATCATATTGGTAATGTCAAAGCTTGTACTCACTTGATCTTCCGACATTTCAATTTCAAATAGAAACGTGTCTGGATTTTCACCGTGTTGCCTTAAGTCTTCCTGCAGACGAAAAATTAGGTCATTTTTCGTTCCAGCAGTAGGAAGACCTCGTCTGTTCAGTTCTGCCTTAAGTTCAACACAATTCAATGCATTCACAATTTTACCCATTTTGTTTCTATTTTTGTTCTTATGTTCTTGTATGTCACTTTTCACAAGCACTTTTCTTTTTTGCTTATTTATTCACACACTTTATCAATTTTCACCATTAATTATCTCAATGCACAGATAACATAAGTTTTATTCCACTTTACTGACACCAATGTAATATTTTAGCCAAGGGTTCGCAAATAAAACTTATTTCTTTCATTCAAACTGAACAACAATTTACAAAATTAAAAAATAAAACACCTTTATTTCACTTCAAATACTTTAATTCCAATATTTTTATTATAACAAGCTCAAATCTTAATTCACTATTTTACACCGACGTTTATTCGTTCACTTCCAAAATTAAACTAAAGTCTTCGGACTGGTGGCCGGTTATTTATATCCGAGAAAAAGCTACTAGAATCTTCTAGGGCTTGTGGAATATGCTGGAATTTGCTTCTCCTCCACAAGTCTCCACAAGTAGCTCAAAAGCTTTCGTTCAATTAATTATAGCAATTTCAGTGGTAAAGCTTTCGTTCAATTAATTATAGCATTTTCAATGGTTAAGGTATTGGATAACATGAGAGTGGTTTAGGTATTGGATAATATTAGTTAATCTTTTGTCCAAAGATGGTGCACATAATTTATTCTGTTATAGAAGAATAAAAGATGTCGGTGCTTGCATAAATGTGCATATTCACCAGAATATTGTAATTTCAAAGACTCATGTTGGCAGTATCTTCTTCCATAAGGGATATAGCTGAGCCTTCATCGAACATTACGAAGGTATCCATTTTGCTGTAGGACCATACAATGTAACCGGCAAAATCTTAAACAACTGACCGGTGTCACAATTCAAGAGTGGTTGCGCGCTTGATCTTTATTGGGGCCTTTCTTCATGAAGACATAGTGATGATGATATCTCCTGCATCCAGATATGCCACAGATCTTTTTGACACGGCAAACCAATGACCTGTGGCCTTTGTTCAGGCACGAGAAACAAAGTTGATTGGATTTAACTTTGGTCCAACGATCATCAACATTAAGATCATTCTTAAATTGTTCATTTTCATTGTTAAATTAATTATTATTAACATCTTGCTCTCTTTTTTAACACGCACAAACAAGAACGTTATTTATAAAATTTGTAAATTAATAGTTGGTAAAACTAAATAAACAAATATACAAAAATACAATTGGCAAGTTTATGATTTAATCCACAGTGGCAGCATTTGAATTCTTGAGCTACGGTTTCATTTGCATGCATTACTCTGCGCTGTGTCACTTGAGGAGTGGATCTGGAAGTACTTTGGAGTGGTGGTGGCATTTTCCCCATTATTCGTGCTAGTGTACTAAGCCAAGTTGAAAAGTCTTCGATCGATGCGTACGGCTTTATATCCAGACTGTGTTTCATCCAATCATACTGTTTACTTGTCGGCAACTTTACAACAAGTTCATCCAAAAGATTTGGATCTGATAGTTGTCGTTCGCATTTTGACGCTTTTAGGAATGAGACCACATTTCGAACTTTGGTTCAATATACCAAAATTTGATCGATTTTATTTTCAGGTATAACAGGTACTGCTTTTATTTTACTAAGCTGATACCTAACCATGTGTTCTTGTCTTCCAAACGTGAACTGTAGCTCATCGATGATTTTCGGCACTTCACTTGGATAAATTAGCATCGATACTCCAGCTTCTCTTGCTACACCTACCAATGATTTTTGGAGGCACATTAAATTTTGCCTGTTGCTGTATTTAAAGGCCTCGGTGGTTTCCTTAGAACTAGCAAAAAATAATGGCCATTCCTGGGCATTGCCAGAGAAGGTTGTCAGATCATAAAGACGTGTGATCGTTATATCACCTGCTGGAATAAGAAGATTATTACCTACCGGTGGCGTTGAGAAATGGTCAGCAGACGAGTCCAAGGAATCTCTGTTTTGAATGGGCAGCCCAACTAACAATTTTACTCCTATATTCATCCAAAGAAGCTATTTATAGTCGTTTATTGCACTCATTTAATCTCTCTTTAGTACTCCATACAGTTAAAAAGGAGAACATTTAAACTCCTATTGCACCTTAAAGAAAGAAATTCAGTTATGAAGAACATTCTAAGAGAGTTCGAAAGAAGTGCTGAAGGAGTAAGGTATAGTGTGAAGAAAACTAAAAAAAAGGAGGTAAGGCTAGGAATCGAACTCTGGATGCCTCGCATTTCTTGTCGAGCTCGCAAACCGCTCAGCCAATCTCGTATATGAAATAATAAGCATTAAAACCGATTTACTTTGTCAAAGAATTTTATAACTCACAATTTAACTAAAAAAAAATCTATTGAAAGCGTTTTCGCCTGCCGCACGTGAATTAATATAAGAGCCTAATGTTTTCATTGCACATAATTACTTATGCAAATAATAAAGATGCCCACATTTTTGCAAAACTAAAAAAGCGTTCGCTCATTCGCATTATTACAAATACATTATTACAATCACATAACACGTGTTACTTGAATTGCAAATGGTGGCAAAATGGAGTCATGGCGTTTGCAATATTAGACTTTCCATATTTTCTTATATAAACATTATAGCAACCCGAGCAAGATACTAACTTTAAGGATTGCATTAATATGTCTTTGGATCACTATTGGATATGATTAAAGAAACATCAGTTCATCGCAATGTGATGCCTATGTTATTACACCTTTGACTCCTATACCGGTTTGGCTTCCCGTCAGAAGGATTTCTGGATCACTTAAGAAACAAATGACGCTTTAATGTCTGAAATCGAAAGCAATTTTGTTAGTTGGGAGTGCTTCTACTTGGTGGCTCAGATCTCTGATGGCGGTTTGGCTCTCGGCAGTATTTTTTCGGAGTTCTTCGAGTGTGGCTTTTAACGCATTAATGCTGGAGACTAATCCTGCCATTATGGTGGCATCCATTAGCGGTGGTTCAAGATCTTTGTTTGGCCTTTTAATTTTAATATTTAATTAAATTGAAATTGTTAAATTTAAAGGGGAATATTCATAATCGCAGATAGACCCAGGTTTAACTAAAATAAAGTTTAAGACAATTTTGGCTCAATGAATACAGACCGATTTTAATTACAAATTGTTGGTTTTATATTTTTATAAGATAAAATAGCTTCAAATATTTTGAAATGATAACCTTAACAAAATAGAATCAACGTCCGAAAATTCAACCAAAGCTATGTTTAACTTAGACCCAGGTCTAAAATGACAATGAATATGCCCCAAAGTGTTTAGACAAGCGGCTGAAAAATAATGTTCCTTTACTCGTTAAGAAAAAAACTACACTCCTTTTAAAACGGTAAAAGTTTTTTCTTTTTCTCGTGTCTATTCTCTTTTAGGCGAACCAAATTTGTCTGTGTTGGCGAGAACAGCAAATTTCGAATAGGTGGCTGGGTGGGTAAATGAGACTCACTCCGTATCTTTTCCTCCGTCTTTGTTGGCGGTAACAGAGAAGTGTTTAAATTGGTATCGGGTTGGTGAGGCAACGTTTGTCTCTGATTTCCCTTCTGTTTTGGCGATAGCAGAAATTATTTTGAATTTAACGACGGCGTTGAGCGATACGTTTGTTTCTTTTGGCAATATAATATACTCCTGTCGTATGGCAACGACGACGAAGAGAAAATATTAATTTGAAGACTGATTCCGGATTCGTTCCTCATATTCTTACAATACAAGAAATGGAACTTAAGAGGCCATCTGAAATTGGCGCAATATAAGAGATTTATCTAATCCCTTGAAGTTAGATGATAAATTGTATGGATTTACTTGATTCTTTAGTTTTTTTTCTTTTCATTTATTTGTCTTTTGTAGCTTTGTTAAATAGTTTTGATTATCCAAGCCAGCCTCTATGGATTAACTTTCTGAAATTGATGGAAAACGTAATCGGGGAATAAGAAAATCATCCATTCCCAACATCCTTAAATTGTGTACCGCGTTACGACTCTGTGCCCAAGCATCATGTCAATTAAGTGTGGGAAATGATTTTTTTATTCGATTGGCTCAATCTAATGTATCCTTAATCTTAAAAGAAGTGCTAAGTGTAAAAGAAACACACTATATATGTATGTCCAAAATAAACGAAAGTAAAATACGCCAAACAAAAATGTATTCCCAGGAGTTATTGGGTGCATTAATAATAATAATTAAATATATTTAACTTATAAAAAAAAAACATTTTTTTAAATAAAAACACTCACATTTTGATCCCTACACAATTTTTAACTTGTTGAATAGACGACAACAAGCGATCGGATTTTCGATAATTGTCGAACGCAATCGACAACCACAATACCGATTTCTCAATTTTTATCGATCGACAACCGCAATAGGGGCCAATGTAAACAAATGGGTTTTGAGGAGTGAAACGTACGAAGGATTTGTGTGAAATCGGTGAGGGGGAAACGAAGGCGGCAGTCAATAGGAAAACATAAAGATTGTAGTGAGCTGTCATGTTTCATTTCCAAAATGTTGCATATTTTTCAATTAGATCATAATTTACATTATATGTCCCGTTCTACATTGAACGATTTTTCCAGTGCTTAACTGGCTGAACAAAAATAGGAGTGCCCCAACAAGAACTGCAGTCGCAAGTAGAACAGTTTTCAAAAAATATCGTACGCTCTATTTTCTATGTGCCCACAATGCAGCTATACAGCTTGTTAAATTCCAAAATATATCTTTTACTGCTAAATTCTTTTATTTTGTAAAACAAAATTATTTCTACAAACAAACACAACACAAAAACACTGAAAACAGAAATAATTTGTTTTCCGCGCGTTTTTTTTTTTTTTTTTTTTTTATTGAGAATGTGAAAACATGCAACAAAAGTTAAAAGTTGGTCAACTTGTGCGATGACGCGATAGCAGCTGCGACGCATTGTGTTCGCAAAATTGAATTTGTGTGTATTCAATTATTTTGACAAATACTGCAGCACCGATAGCAAATGCGGCTACGTCTTCATTGTGTTCAGCCAGTAATGGAAAAATCGGCCGAAACTGGAAGAAAAATGTCGGCTGCACCTCTTAATCACACATGATTAGCAATTTTTCGTCGGTACTGGAAAAATAGTTCAAGGTAGTTCGGGACTATGAGAGTTCAGATAGATTATGTACACATGAGTGAAAACTACAAGTATACCTTCAAGCAAGCGAGCTCGTTTTCGGCCCGCAAACACGTTTCCAACAACGTATGGACGACTTCATAATCAGGGGTGGAATCGGCTAAGGTGATAGTCGATTATCAATTGTGGTGATCGTCGTTTTGAAGATAGCTGTCTCTATCACATCTTAAGGCAAAAATAGAGACAGCGATCGTCAAAACGATGATCACCACAATTGATAATCAACTATCACCTTAGCCGATTCCACCCAGATCCAAATATGGTTCACAAAACTGCGTTTTGCGGCCTAGATTGGTATGTCCCTTTCACACAAGGAAACTGAATCGCCAGAGATTTTTGTTTGTTTCCAAATAAAGTCTTTTGGCTAAACCTTTGAGTATATATAATATGGAGTGCTTCGTTCCTATCCCTAATTCATTGTAGTACTTGAGCCTGTGATAGGGGTCGTGATTTCAATATAGAGATGGTATTTTGACAGCTGCAGCTATGACGGTGTTGTAAAAACCATCTCTATATTGAAAATTGAATTACTGCATAGATTACCGCGCCCCCTATGATGGTAACGTTTTTGGAATGTAAACGAGCACTCCATATTATTATATAATCAAAGGGCTGAACGCACACGCACGACAGTGTGAGAAGGAATGTGATAAAAATCTCCTCGGGGAGATTTTTTTCATTCCCCATACTTCTTGCCCTTCTCGCAAACAAACTTCCAGTTGCCGGCAACTCAGTTTCCTTGTGTGAAAGCAGTTTATGGAAATTAATAAGATGAAGAAATTTAAATATTAAAATATTTAAATTACTTCTGTTTTAAGTGGAGTGAATGAATAAAATTCAATTAAAAAGTACAAGTGACCTCAACTCCAGAAATAATTGTGTTTCGCCCAAGGTATAACAGTGGGCTCTTCAGTCAGTCTGTTATACCCTACTAAGACACACATTTTTGTCGATGTTTACCGACTCTTATAAAAATCACAGCAAAAAGATACTTTGAATTTTATTATTCTAGGGGAATTTGTTTAAATTCGTGCACCCAGAAAATAAATACCCTTGGTCAGGTTTTTTATAATAAGAAGATGAAGAAATTTAAATATTAAAATATTTAAATTACTTCTGTTTTAAGTGGAGTGAATGAATAAAATTCAATTAAAAAGTACAAGTGACCTCAACTCCAGAAATAATTGTGTTTTGCCCAAGGTATAACGGTGGGCTCTTCAGTCAGTCTGTTATACCCTACTAAGACACACATTTTTGTCGATGTTTACCGACTCTTATAAAAATCACAGCAAAAAGATACTGTGAATTTTATTATTCTAGGGGAATTTGTTTAAATTCGTGCACCCAGAAAATAAATACCCTTGGTCAGGTTTTTTTTTAATAATAAGAAGATGAAGAAATTTAAATATTAAAATATTTAAATTACTTCTGTTTTAAGTGGGGTGAATGAATAAAATTCAATTAAAAAGTACAAGTGACCTCAACTCCAGAAATAATTGTGTTTCGCCCAAGGTATAACAGTGGAAATTAGAATCACCACGGACCCACCTGCGCATGTATTGTGAGAGTGAGAGTTCACCACGATCAAATACCAAACCAAAATGTATAAAAAAAAACTTCCCCATCTAGTCGCAACTACATTGACTAGAAAAAAAAAACAAACAGAATTTTTTTTCATTTCAAGACTTTTTTATTTATCTTTTATAAAAAGTATTTTAAACACTATTTTGCACTAATAAAGATAACATATTTCTACAATTGTATATAATAATAAGGGTATTCATGTAACGAGATAATTTTTCATTTTGTAGAAAAATATAATTTTACGCAAAAGGTTACATGAACACCCCATTAGAAATTTTTGCGTAAAAGCCTAGTACGCTGCTGATGTGAAACGAAAAATCCCATACAAAAATGACATGACGAAATCATAAACGAAAAATTTCGTTGTACTTTTCGTTGTTGGGTACGCTGTTCGACCAGCGAAATTAATGATTATACCAAATTGTTTTGCCAAGTCTCCACTCTCTTTTCGCACAGAATTAATTGCCCGGACAGTTAATTGTGTGCGGAAAAATGACATTTGGGTTTGTTCGTGTTTTTATTTGTTGTTTTTTTAATTACATCACTGTTTTTGTTTGATTTTTTTCGTTAAATTTTCATTCATTTATTTGCAATTTGTGAAACTCTCCATGAATATTTTTCCGCTGTGTTTTCGTAAGCATTTCGTTATCTTTTTGAGACCACAAGAAAATTTCGTTTCGCATCAGCAGCGATAGAAACAAACAGCTTAGTTAAGTGAAATTAAACGTCACAAAGTTTCTAAGGGTTTTTTTCTACGCTTTTCGCTTCAAATTTGTGAGATAAAATTCTATATTTTGCAGAAAATTTTTCGCATACAAATTTTGACAGTTCATTTCTACCGATAGAAAATTCTATCGTTTTTAAGCTTTCTATTGGTTTTCTGCGTTTGCATGATAAATAAACAGTTAACTTGTATTTTTTATTGGGAATTTCTTAGTTTTCACAAGAAAAAAAGCAGTGGTCTTCGTCACGACGCTACTTACAAAACTGAACTAAAAAAAAGTGGTGGAAATTAAAACAAAATGACTGTAGATACAAAAAATGTGTGCAGGTGTGCGTGAGAGACTCATTTTTACAATAATCCAAATGGAACCGAGGAAGTTGGGTCAGTGAATTTGCTTGAAGGGAATGTAGTGTAGACACGCAGTGACTGCTCACTACGTAGTGAGCAGTCACAATCTAAACAGGGTGAGTCTAGAGCAGCGTTGCCCTCTACTACAAATGTAGCGTTTTTGCTACAATTTCATATCAGAAAATACAAAAATAATATTAAGATAATTGATATCGAGCACTATGCTTGACACTTAAATTCTCAATAAGCACTTTTTTGTATGTAAACGCAGAGCTTTCAAAATGAAATCTAGGTTCCACGACCCAAATTTCAAGCTGAATTCTATGGCGAAGGTTTTGGGCAATTTTGGATTAATTTAAAGAGAGCAAATAATTTTGAGGGAAAGGCAGCATTTGCAAATGTATGCACTAACATGCAAACACTATGTAGTTTGCCTCAAAACAGTGCAACTGCAGAAAGGTGCTTTTCAAGCCTGAACATAAATGAAAGACGATTTGAGAAATATTCTTAATATCTCCACTGTAGATGCAATAATGCAATCAAAAGCATTATTATAGACCCTGTTTAGATTGGGAAGATTGAGTACGGACTGGTGAGTACCATCGTGCTTACATTACAAACTGTGAGGCACCTCAAAATGCATTATAAAAAAAAAACAACATCAACAACTTCCACATTGAAAGAACAACAAAGCAGACTCACGAGTCCGGTTTGTATATTTTCTACATGCCTCACGAGAACTCTTACCGCGCACTTCTCTTTCTTACAAACTGGCGTGAGTCCGTACACAAACTTCCCAAATCTAAATAGGGTCAAAGGATGTCGAAGGCATTTTTAACCCGTCCGCTACATTAGTTTTCATACGCTCAAACATTTTCTTACCACAATTTTAACCACATACCTATTTTAGTTTTTAACTTTGAAGTTTTCTTATCTTATGTTCTTTATTTGTTATTTTCGATGGATGTTTTTTAATAAAAGATAGAATTATCGTTAAAAATATTGGTTTTATTTAAACAATTAGGATATCGCACAAAAGGATATCCTTTTTAAAAAAAACTAGGTTGCACTACATTCTAAATCCGCTAAACTACATTCTGTACCAGTTGGGGGCAGCACTGCTCTAGAGTGCTTTCGCTCCGAACTGCGCGGGTGTACGCTGAGTGCTGAATGTATCGGCTGAATGTATCTGCTCTCAGCAACAACAAATCCTATAAAATACAAGTACACTTCCACTATACTTTTCTTCTTCTTTATTCAAAATCAAAGTGGATGTATTTTTCTTTCTTCTCATCTTCTTTTTTTTTTTATTACGATACAATATACATAATAAAGAGCTATCGGCCTATCGGGTAGAATTGTATTGTCTTCGTCTCACATTCTCAACAGTTTGCGCAATGAATTCGGATAAGTTGCGGTATAAACGACGATGTTAAACATTCATTCTTTTTAAAAAAATATATTTTCTATCAATAGAAAAATATAGTTTTGCTAAAAAATCGAGAAAAGATTAATACAAAATAAAAGACACTTTAAGCAAAAAGGGTTACCTCCTTGTCTCGTCTGTTTGTGTGTGTGAATGCTGGTTGTGCGAGGAAAAAATTTCAACTCCTTGGTTGGACATTATTTTTTTTAAGAAGTGTAATATGAATGGAATGTGATACCTACTTCGAATAAACTCCGAGATACTTCGAATGGAAATTTTTATTTATTGTTTTTTTTTATAAAACAAATGTTTTTATTTGCATTGCGATATTAGCTTTAAATTTAAAAAATAACTCATTGGGAAGGGAATTTTGTTTTCCATCTAGTGTTACAGTAATACATCTATTGTTTTCTTCTACTTCTGGAATGTTTATTTTTTTTCTTGGCCTTTTTTCAAGACCATCATCATCTTGATCATAATATAGGTATAGCGAAAAAGGAAGAAAATGCAAATTGTAAATCGATGTCATGTATAAATGTTAATTTTTGGTTCTGCTTCACTTTAAAACGGACAGACAGACATCATTCCTTACCTACATAAAAACATAGGTAAAGTACAAGTGTACACAATTTATATAGATAACGTGTTTCTTCGATTTTTCCTTTTTCGAAATGAGTGTCTCTTTATTTCCATCTACTATTTGACACCTTTAAGGCAAAAAAAGAAGAAAAAATGTATCACAAAGCAAAGGTAAAAACAAATTAATATCTCTACCTCGTTCGTCATTCCCAAACCTCTCAACGAACCCCCCAAACCCCTCCCCAAAACCATATTATAGTGACACACGGGTTTTCTTCTTTAGAATAGTTATTTCTATCTACTGTGTCGGAAAATTTCGTGGAAAATTAAGGATTTTTCTGCCATCCAACATTGTGATATTTTGTTAGTCGTTTTGTTATTTCCTTTCTAAAAGATGTTATACCTTCTTGTTTACTACTGGCAGAACTACCTATAGGTAAACGATTATTTGTTGCAAAAATGTTAAAATACTTTATAGGTATGTACATATGTATAACATTACTGCGACTCCTGGAAATTGATATTTATCTCCTCCAATGAGCTACACTACGCTATACTAATACTGGGGTAAGGAGGTAGAGATTATTGCCTTATATGTTGTTTTCATTTCTTTGGTATATTTATATACCTATATATCATACCTATGCAAGAAAAAAAAATCAAAAAGGAAGGAAGTCCACACTTCTATGCCTCTGGCACCACAAGACAAATGATCCCTTAAGGAGTCCTTGTCCAGGTTGGCGTTTGATAATTGATATGGTTTCCAATAGGTGCTTTCCCAAATAAAATAATGCTAATTGTTACTAATTGATAATTTAAAATTTGAAATCCGAAGCGAATGCAGTCAGCAAATTGTTCATCTTTCATCAGAAGTTACAAAATGTTAATGAATGTTAATACAAACAAAAAATATGAACAACATTTATGATAAAAATTGTTTTTTTTTTTTTTTTTAATTTTGTCTTTATATTTTTCAGTTGTAACAAATAATTTTATACAAACTAAATTTAGATAAATAAATAAAACAAGTGAATGATCAAGAAAAACCCAAGCAATTAACCCAAAACCAAATCATCATCAAATTAACATTTAATAGATAAATAAAACCCTCGTTCTACAAAAACATAACAAAGTTAAACAAAAAAAAAAAAAAAAAACAGCAAAAATGTGGAAATTTTTACAAATCTGTCAGTTCTTTGCAATTTTGAATTTGTTCTTTAATTATGGATTAACATCTGGAAAATTCGCCAATGAGAATGACGATGATTATTTATCACAGAAAGGTGAGTTTTTTTTCTTGTTACAGTCATTAGCCATTTTACTTTTTTTACCTGTTTGGGGGGAGGGATGAGTAGATTGTGTTTCCTTTTCCTGTCAGCCTCGTGTGTATACAAATATAAGGTATGTGAACAACAAGGATTAACACCCAAGGTATTAGCAAGTTGTTTTCTTGTAGTTCTGTATTCATGAAATAGTCGTTATTTTATTGGTTTCTTGAAAGAACGTAGTAATGTTGTTGCTAATCATGTGAGGTGTAAGAAAAAATAGTCTAATCTTCTAACTTGTAGGATTTTGAAAAAAATAGAAACAGGATCATATTTTATTAAAAAACAGGCCGATTATTCAGATTTACTTGTTTATTACTTATTTACTTATGCCCTGTATAGGTAAATAAGTAATAGCTAAATAAAAAATAGCCTTGCAACCTTGTAAAAAAAATACAAAAGTCATAAATTATTTTATCATTTTTGTACATAGGTACCTACCTATTGAAAATTAAATTATTATAAAAATGCAACAAAACTAGTTTTAAATTTTACTATTTACCTAGCTAGTTATTGTTATTCTAAAATAAAAATACCTTATCTTTTCGCGTGATCTTAGAGTTCATGTTAACATAGTACTTCTGAAGCTAACCATTTCCGACCCATCTAGGTTCCTATTTACTTCCTTTATGGTGATAAAAAATGTCTTGATGCAGATACCTATTTCGACAGTCAATTCTCATAAAATGTGCTTGTTTTCAGTGGTAAGATATTAAATAGAACTAACCAAAATTGATAAAATCTTGGTCTATTCAAGCTTTATTCACACTTGCAAACTATAAACTTCTGCTATGGCTGCTTGGTAAACTTACCAAAGATTTATTGGTCCAGTTTTAAGTACAACCTTAATAGAAAACCTTATCTAGCACGGATACTCACACAACCCATTGGCAATGTTTTAGGCAGTAAATTGGTTCGCTAATTGCCTAAAAAAGAGGGGGGGGGGGGTATGATTTTCCAAAAAATTTAGTATTTTAATTTTTAATCTTGATTATTGAATTTAACTAGCTATAAACAAGTTAAGCTCATTTAAAAACATTGTCGCAAAATTTTAGTAGATTTAGTACGATGTTAAATCATTTTTAGTATGATACTAGGTTAAAAACTGTAGTTTGCTAATTTTAAACGAGTTTAGCATCGTACTATCTCCAAACATTTTACTAAAGTTAAAACCATGAAATGGCTATTTTTAATCGTTTTAGTATCGTACTATATGCATGACACTCGGTCGTTTATAAATGTCAAAATCAGGAAAAGTTTTGATTTTTTTGTACGAGCTGTCACTTTTTTGAACGTATTCATCTGAAGTTTATGAATGCATTTGGTTTAGTATGATACTATACTCTGTTCAGTTTATATTTTCAGTACAGGCATTATGGCAGAGCTTTTTTAAACATACACGTTCCGACTGGTGTTTGCATGGAACTCAACTTAAGAAATTGCCTGTGAATTAAAAACAGAACCCCTGACTTCCATTGAAATTGTTTTTGTAATATTCCATAAACCCACGTACATTCCACCACGAACTGTCTGCCTTCCTGGTTGTAAGGAGAGGAGGAGACTGATACAAATACAAGATACACACACTTTGCCTCTCGCTCGCTTAATGTGTTTATTAAAAAAAAAAAACACATTGATTCAGAGTTACCCACGTCCGCGGATGGAAATTCTAATTCCTTTTTCTTTGGTTTTTGCTATGAAGCTTTAAGAATTGAAGCTTTCTAAAAGCTTTTGAGAACATATATTTTATGTTTAAGGAAAAAAGTGTTGTCAACTCGTGTTTTTCTGCTTACATCTTTTCGTTTTATTTTTTTCTGGAAATCGGTTAAAATACTGGTATACAATATTTGTTCGATATTTTGTCTTAAGAAGAATTACTACTTGAGCAAGTTTTTGATGGATTTCGGTTCATTAATTAATTGCAATTTTGAATTAACAAATAGTTTTTTTTTTAACTTTATTGAACTTAATTCCATAGAGCTTGTTTGGCAAGCCAAAATAAGTCTTTTAAGCTGGCAGAAGTAAAAGATCTTCTAAAAGCAGGACTTGCGAAGGTTGACGCTGAAAAATGGCGAAGGTGTGTCCAACAGGTTGAGCAGGTGATCGGGCCAAAGATGTGGGAAATGGATGTTTTTACTGGAAGAGCAGTGGAAATTTAGTTATTAACTTAAATGAAGAGAGTACCAGCAGCAACTACTCGTCGGAGTGATAAAATGTTTTTTTTTGAAGTGAAACTTCTTTGGGCGCGTTGATAGTGAAATTTCAAGGTTGAATTTTTGTGAAACGAAAAAATGTAACGCCACATGTGCAACACTGAGATCATTGATTAGCTAAGTGGTGGGAGGTAGAGTTAAATTTAAAAAAAAAACTTATTGATAGGCTTATATATTTTTTAGTGCAATAAGTTTGGATTTTTTGATAATCTATATTATTGTAGCAGATAAAAGGGAAAATGTCCTTTTATGTCTTTTTTCTAATTTCGTTTATTAGAATGCTAGAGTTTTAGAGTTTTGAAATTTGTTTGGTGGATAGATAATGAAATTCTAAGAATCTTACTAGTTAAAGATTTTTATCTATCTCCTCCTGTTATGGAGATATAAATTATTTTAAAATTTTTTTCTCAAAATAGCCTAATTTCAAAAAATTGAATTAAATCAGGAGAGGCCGCTACAAATTTCAATTATATATGGTTGCAAAATACATAAAACCAAATTAAAGTTCTCATATACAAATTTTTCATTTTGCAGATATTTGGAGTGTAGGAATTTTTGGATATTCAACATTTTTAAAAAGTCAATTTTACCACATTTTTATTTTTATAAAATCAAGGAGGTGGCTTAAATTACTCAAAATTACAAAACGTATTACTATTTATATTTCTGATTTTTTGATACCAATATTATTTATTTAGTGCACCGTTAACTGGAGAAAGTAAGCTTTTGCAAAACAGCTAATAACTTTTTTCGTTATGAATCCTTGTCTTTGGTTCTTTTATTTATCGCATCAGCAAATAAGTGCGATCATTTTTTGTAACACGTATTTTTTAAACTGCTACGCTTTACTCTTACTTCTAATAAAAAAACAGTTAAAAATACAACGAAAAACGAACAAAATGCATGTGACTCGTTTACGTTTTAAAACTTACATATTTACCTACATTATTATGTACCTCGATATGTTAATACCTATCTTGATATTTATGTAGGTACATACATTTTAATCGTTTGTCCGAAAAATCTTAATATTAAGTAAGCAACTATAGATCTATACTGTCTATAACGTCACACATTTTTCCTCCAAACCACAAAAACAAAAACAATGGCGCAAAATTTTAGACGATTAAGTACGATGTTAAATCATTTTTAGTATGATACTAGGTTAAAAATTGTGTTTTGCTGATTTTAAAAGAGTTTAGCAACGTACTATACCCTATTATTTTACTAAAGTTAAAATCACCAACTGGCTATTTTATCTTTTAAGTATCGTACTAAATCCATATGAGAAATTTACTCCAGGTATAGGATGGACCCGAATGTTCCAGGTTCGAGTCCTGCTGGTACCCAACTTTTTTTCTTTTTTGAAGTGAAACTTCTTTGGGCGCGTTGAGAGTGAAATTTCAAGGTTGAAGTTTTGTGAAACTTAAAAATGTAACGCCACATGTGCCACTCTGAGATCGTTGATTAGCCAAGTGGTGGGAGGTAGGGTAAAAGTAAAAATTTGTATTGATACGCTAATATATTTAATAGTGCAATAAGTTTGGATTTTTTAGTAATATATATTATTGTAGCAGATAAAAGGGAAAATGTCCTTCTATGTTTTTTTTCTAATTTCTAAGAATGCTAGAGTTTTGAAATTTTTTTGGTGAATAGATAATTCTAAGAATCTTACTAGTTTGAGATTTTTATATATCTCCTACTGGTATGGAGATATAAATTATTTTAAACATTTTAATAATTTTTTGTTTTGTAGGCTATAGGTCAATGAAACAAATTTTGATTTTTTTATTTCGACGTTTCGGGTATGTTTATACCCTTCATCAGGACTTTATTAAAATAAATACATTATAAATCAACTTAAATACAAATTATAAATACTTACAATTAATTGAGCCTCAAATTTGTACATACATGTGTATGATATCGAATAATATTTAATTTTAAATTTAGAAAATTATTGAAAACAAAATCTACATTAAATAAATTTAAAAAAAAACAAGTTAAAAATTAAGTTAAAAATCCCTTAAATTTTATTTTTTCGCAAGCTGGCTATATATGTTGCTTAAGCCATCGCAATCCGAACGTCTGTTAACTGCATTATTATTTTTCTATATATGCAGCATCTCCATCAGCATTCTTTTTGAATAGTTTTTTTCAACTTCTAGAATTTTAATGTTGGCAAAGTTTAAATCAGCTCTATGGTTTTGTTCTACGCAATGTGATACTAATGCAGTTTTTTGATGGTTACCGTGTCTGATATCTGATTTGTGTCCAGCAATTCTATTTTTTAATGTTTGTTTGGATGTTCCCACATAGACTGAAGAACATGGAGATCCTCCACCTAAACAATTAATTTGATAAACAATATCACATTCAGTCTATGTGGGAACATCCAAACAAACATTAAAAAATAGAATTGCTGGACACAAATCAGAATAATTTAAAATTAAATATTATTCGATATCATACACATGTATGTACAAATTTTAGGCTCAATTAATTGTAAGTATTTATAATTTGTATTTTAGTTGATTTATAATGTATTTATTTTAATAAAGGCCTGATGAAGGGTATAAACATACCCGAAACGTCAAAATAAAAAAATCAAAATTTGTTTCATTGACCTATAGCCTACAAAACAAGAAATTATTATAATTTATAAAAGGTCACAATCATAATTAAAGAATTTAAACATTTTATCTTAGAATAGGTTAATTTCAAAAAATTTAATTAAATCAGGGGAGTCCGCTAAAAATTTGAATTATATATGGTTGCAAAATAAATAAGACCAAATTAAAGTTGTCATATGCAAATTTTTGATTTTGCAGAGATTTGGAGTGTAGGAATTTTTGGAAATAGTCGGAAAACCTACTCAAATAAACTGATTTATGGGTGATTCTCGACTAAAAGCTCCTTTTCGTGTCCCCGACCAAAAATGGTTCAACAAATAACAGCGCAAGCAAAGTTTCTAACTGGGTCACTTCTAAATTTAAAATATTTGCAGATATGTACTCAAAAAATAATTGTTTTTATGGTCCAAATGTCATTTCCGTCGCGTGTCTCCTCCTTGTTTCAGCACGGAAAAATGGATTTGTTGTCTGTTCTTAAATGAATAAATGGATTAAGAATATGTAATAAAAAATACAACTTCCCTAAAAATTAAATTTATTTATTTGAAACAATTAACTTATAAACTTTCAAACATGTGTCTCCATGTATTTGCATCATTTCCGTAAAAAAATGTTAAATGCTTATAAATTCAAATTAACAGCCGTCAGTTTATAGGATTTAGACTAAATGAAGAAACTCATTCATGCTTTCTTTGAAATATATTCAATTAAATGGGTGGGACATCAGTGGCGTGTGTTATTTTAAAGTAAGTGGTTGTATTCGTCACGTGTTTTATCAATTTCGTCATTTCCGTAGGTGCATATAATTTTAGTAAGTGATAGTAAAAAAAAAATATTTTGTAACAGTCTTGTGAGGTAATGCTGCAGTTAGTTATATAAAATTAAAAATTAAAAATAAAATATACTTTCTATTTTCCTTGTCTAAAAAGTTAAAAAACATCGATTTTCGTCATTTCCGTCGCGTCATTTCCGTCTTCTTTAGATGTGTTTTTTCTTAAAAAAATCAGGAATTTATTGCAAATCATTAAAATTTTTGTACATGCATTTAAAAGCACTAAAATGCAATTCCAGACCGTAAATCTGAGATAGGTGGGGATGCGAAAACGTAACAAATTATTTATCTTTACTAGTTAAATGTCAATTCCGTACCACACAATCATTTCCGTAAATCGATTTAATTTAGATTTTTATAATTTTAAATAAATTCCTGTAATACCGTAAATCTTTTAAATGCATCCTGAACTACACGGCCTTTGTTACAAGGAACATTTTTTTACTGGTACATTATCATTTCCGTAGGTATCGAAGGCGTCATTTCCGTGTCCAGCCCAAATTCTTAAAAACGCTAAAAATCAAGTGCACGCACTTTAAATCATTAATTATTCCATAATTTATAAAAACACTTGAATGTTCATCATTTTTTCTTAAATTTAGGTAGGGGACATTTTGGGTGCTAAAAAGGAGCTTTTAACAGGGAATCACCCTTATATCTTTTAAATATTCACCTTTTTTTACTTTAAATTTTCACCATATTTATTTAATTTTCAAGTTTACAACCCGAACACATCGATCATTTTGATATAGAACCCATAGCTGCGTCTTACGCATATAACCTTACATAATATCCCTATACATATCGAGATTTTTAGATAGCCAAAGAAGTTTCACTTCTGCCACGAGTACTGAGTTACACGCGCTCTTTTTTTTATTAATTCAATTTATTTTTTTATTTTGTAAATTATTAATACTTTTTTTCTGCGATTTATTTTTACGTTGAAAGAGTGGTGTGGGAAAAGATAGATTCATTTTTATTTGCATTTACTTTAATTTTTTTTAGATTAAGTTTACGATCTACATAAGGATGTTAAGGATTTCAATAACCTATCTCTTTTTTTATAAAGCTTTTACATTTTCCATAGTTGTCGCATCGCGCATTATAAATTGGCATATTTCTCTCTTCTCTCTCATTCAAATGTCAGTAGCGTTACCAACTGCTAATTTAGATTTCATAAACAGAAAAAATGTAGATCGTAAACTAAATCTAAAAAAAATTAATGTAAATGCAAATAAAAAAGAATCTATCTTTTTCCACACCACCAAGAGGTAAGATAGTAGGCGCTTTTTTTAAGAGTTCCCCAGAAGGCCTTACTTATATCCGGGATAATCCCACAGTTTTTTTTGAATGCACGCGGGTCAGCTTAAATTAAAAAAGGTGTTTTTTTATATGGAGTTTTCCAGGTATACTGGTATACTGTTGCGTTTTTCATATAAATTAAAACCAAACAATGTTTATTTATTGTTGCTTAAAGTTTTATAGCTTTGTTTGTGTTGTGTATGCTTAATTTTGTATGACTTTCAAGGATTAGGTTAGATTAGATCATAAGATTTATTTCAGGAAAAAGGAATAGTAATGCCTTATTAGAATTTTTAGAAAGGTAATAAATTTTATTTTATCAACCCTTGGTAAAATATTACCATAAACACGAAACCTTATTATTTTTATTTTTATGAAAAAAAAAACTATTTGGCAATTCAAATTGCAATTAATTAATTAACCGTACTCCCTCAAAAACTTGCTCAAATAGTAATTCTTCCTTAAAAAAAAATACCAAACAAAAATTGTATAACAGCTTTTTAACCAAGAAAAAAATAAAACGAAAAGATGTAAGCAGAAAAACACGTAGTGACAACAGTTTTTCCCTTAAACACAAAATATATGTTCTCAAAACCTTTTATAAAGCTATAATTCTGAAAGCTACATAGCAAAAACCAAAGAAAAATGTATTATGATTTCCATCCCCCGACGTATGGGAACTCTGAATCAATGTGTTGTTTTTAATAAACACATTAGGCGAGCGAGAGGCAAATTGTGTGTATCTTGTTTCAGTCTCCTCACAAGTCACAACCACGGAGCAGACAGGTCAAGATGCGATGTACGTGGGTTTATGGAATATTACAAAAAAAATGTCAATAAGGGGTGCTGTTTTTATTTCACAGGCAATTTCTTAAGTTGAGTGCAATGCAAACACCAGCCAGCACGTGTATGTTTGAAAAAGCTCTCCCATAAGGCCTGTACTGAAAATACGAAATGAACAGAGTATAGTGTTTATTTTTCCGAAAGCTTTTGATGCACTGATTTCAGACATTCCAGTCTTAACATGAAAATAACCGTCTTTTTTTTTATTATATTTGAGGTTAACCAAGAAACTCGAAATGGCATGAGAAACTCTTCGTGTGAGGCTACTGAGTCTTCACTTATTAAAAACAGAACGCCGTGAAGAACCAAACTGATTTTGAAAGTTGTGTTATGCTTGTTCCAAAACAGAATAATGAATACAAAGGAAATGGAGAAAGGTTATCAAAACAACTAACAAACTAATTTTTTCTCGAAAATAAAAGATCGTATTTGCAATATTCAATAGAGATTTGTAGAGGAATATTGTTTTACTTTAAAAAATAAATTGATGTGAACCTCAAATAAGGAAAAGAGCATTTTTTTCATTTTTGTTTTTAAGTCTCGAAAACCAAAAAAACACAACGTACTCGAAAAGATATAAGTTACTTCCAGCAATAACATCACTGTAAACCTAAGGTTATAAAAACAGTTGATCATTAGAACAAACAAGTAATAGAAATATTTTTCAAATTGCAAACCTATAAATTATTTTTTCCGAACTTAGTTGCTCTCGAGCTACCCAGCTACCTTTTTATAGATTTTGCTGTGGAAAACAATTTATCATCGAATTTGACGACAATCACTAATATATACACTTTTCCAAGAGGAAAGTAGGAGCAAGAAACACATTTTGAGGGGGGTCCCTCCCTGCCTACGGCCTTGTCGTGTCCTGAACTGTGCTTCATTCCATGAACTTGTCCTGCGCAGTTTAGTACAATATTTTCTTTTTCACAACTTTTGCGGTAGAGCCTGGAGTAAGATGTATCAAAACGTCAGCTGATTGTTTGTTTGGCAAAATAATAAGCAAAAACGTATGCAACTTTGAAAATAACAGGAACACAGTTTTATGAAAATTGTAAGCAACCGTTTTCGAATAATTAAAAAAACAATTGTTTAATCGAATTGTTGTTTATGCTCAAGATGAATTTCCCCTCTATGCTATATAAACAATTTTAAGCAAATTCGTCTATCCGTCTGGGTTCGATGTACAGTCGACGTGCAGACGGGCGAACAGACCGACTTTAGATTTGATGAAAACCTCAATTTTTGTTGACACAAAACCAATAGGTACCAACTCTCTCGGTTCTGGTATACAGCGCCCAGAGTTGGGAAAGAATGCAATCATTTTAGTATTGCAATCAATTGAATAAAAAGACTTATTTTTAAGTATTTTAACTTCACCCTAGTATTTAAACTTCACAGTGTAGTTCACAGTCAATTTTGAAGTCTTTTATATTGCAATCATTTTAAGCAGTTAAAAGACTTGAAGTTAAAAGAATGCAATACTAAAGACTTATTGAATTCTTTGAAGTCTTTTATAAGTCTTTTATATTGATTGCATTCTTGAAGTCTTTTGATTGCAATCAAAGAACTGCAGTCTTTTAACTACTTTGAAGTCTTTTTTGTATGTATTTTTAAACTTTAAACCAGAAAAAAACTCCAAGAAATAAAAATACTCCAAGAGGAAAAGACTTCAAAGTAGTCAAAAGACTGCAGTACTTTGATTGCAATCAAAAGACTTCATGAATGCAATCAATGCAAAAGACTCCAAGGAATTCAATAAGTCTTTAGTATTGCATTCTTTTAACTTAAAGTCTTTTAACTGCTTAAAATGATTGCAATATAAAAGACTTCAAAATTGACTGCGAATTGATCTTTGGAGTAAAAATTCTTAGAAAGCATTTAACTGCATTCGCAGAGATAAGTCAAATGACTGGGATTTCAAAGAATGAAGTACCAAAGTATTGCATTCTTTCCCAATTCTGGCAGCGCCCAACACGAATTCACTTTTCACACATTTTTACACACATTGAGTTGTTTTTGCATTTGCTGTCATCCAGTTCCTTATGGCTTTAAATACAAATAAACTTAAAATCAAAACCCTATTTGGTGAATCCTTATTTTGAAACGCTATTGGTGCCTAAAATAATCAATTTTGAATATTTTTAAGAATTATGCAAGTTGTGGTGGTTCACTTAATCTGTTATTAACTTCATCTCAGGCAAAGTTGTTCTTTCGATTCATGATTTTGGGTTATAAAATCTTTGCTTGGGATACCATCATTGCCCTTAACTGTCCTTTGAGGTCTTTCAGATCCGTTTGACTCCAATTGATCAATGCAAAGAAAAAAAAAATAAGACCAGGTATTACGATACATAAATTAAGTACCTTAGAAAAATTGCACATATTGATATTCGTTCAATAAAGCGTTTTTAAGTTCACTTTTCATATTGGTTTGTTGCTTACCGCGAGTTTTTTTTTAACTCCGAGTACCATTTTCAAAGCTTTTTCAATTCTTCCAAGTATTATTTCTACAGCCTTGCACTTATTAAGCTCATTTTAATGTCCGCACAAAAAGTTTTTAAAAACATCCAGGAGATTTTTAAAATGTTGTCTGGGCCTTGCAAATTATTTCAAATCATCAATATAGATATTTTATGCTCATTTGTATAACCATTCGACGTTTTATTTAGTATAAGTATTCTACTGAGAGGTGCTTGAAATTTGGAACAAAGCCAATTGTATGTGAATCGAATCGTATAACTGTGAGTCATCGCTACGAAGTGTATCTACATTCTAAATGCCGCATTTATCCTGGTAGAATAAATTCTTCTGTTTTCTTGCCATTTATCTTTAAAATATTCTTAAATCATCATCATTATATTAATACGTAAGGGTGATTTCTACCCGCACCTTTTTGAATGTCTTTATGGCAACATATTATATTTTTTGTTTGCTTTTTTTCAAAGATATGGGCAGTCACTCTACGGCAAACTTATTATTTTGTTTATATTTTGCCGTTAAGGCAGTTAAATTATTGTTTATATAGTTTTCGCTTCTACACCCCCTGACCGCGCTTGCAAACTCACCCCGCCACCATCACTTTTCGTTTGTGCAGCGAATTCAATATTCAAACCTTCCAATAGACGTCAGTGCAGTGGTAAGCAAGCACAAAGAAAAACCGAAAAAAAAAAACAACAACGACGCGATTTTAAGATCACACAGCGATGAAAAATCGTCTTTCAGCAATGTATCGAATGTTAAAAAAATAGTATATCGAATTGTACTTTTAGATTTTTTTTCAATAAATCAATTAGTCCGAGAGCTAGTGAACATTAACTGAAAGTGTTTTATACCGCTTCATCGGTCTGGCAGCGATATCGCGGCCCCAACACCATTAAAATGCACTTTCAAAGTGCAACAACAAAAATAATACCTCTAAAAGAGCTTTATACGGCTCCAAAATTTTCATCACTAAAGCCTTGTGCCTATACTAACTATAATCCATCGGTCTGGCAGCGATACCGTGGATCAAACACCCAGTAAAATATCATTTCAAAATGCACTTTTAAAATGCATTTTTGTGGTCATTGGTCTGTGGTATTGCTGACTGAACTAATATTTTTATTTTTCTGTTTTGTTTTTTAACAGATTTAATGAATAAGTTTTTAATGTTACTATTTTTTGTGAAATCAATATTGAGTTTATGTTTTTAAGACCTAAGTTGTTTTTTTGGAAGTAAAATGTTTTTGTTAAACATATAAAATAAAAATGCCAACGAATATCCAATATTTTTCTTTAAAAAAAATGTCCACTTGTTTGTTATTTTTTTAAGACCGAATTAGTCCTACCTCTCTGCATACTAACAGAAGCGTTTTTAATTCGAAAAAAAATCAGAACCATTTTAACGAAAATATATTCTGAATTACTTTTTTAAAAATATTTTGCAAATCCCGGGATTATCCCGGAATCAAATTTTTGAATCCCGAAATCCCGGGATTGAAAAATATTCCAGGATTGTAATCTCTAATTCCACCCCTTGAACAATTCAACCATAATATAATGCCTAGTGTTTCGAGTAAAAAGAAACTAGCAGCTTTTTACCCTAAACGGAAGATAAATCATATTTTGTAAGAAAAATTTACATTAAAAAAAACTTTTTAAAGAAGGTAGGTGTAGTGAAAATTTATTATACAAATTAACTAGGTAGGAAGAGCTAAAAAAGTAATACGTTTTATTCTTGTAAGCTTCTTTGAATTGAATAAAATCGAATGTGTATTGTTGAAGTAAATAGCTATTATGTTAGTGGCAGGGTTAAAGTGTACTGAATTTTATAAAAGTGTTTTTGTGTACTTTAGCAATGTCGAGTGAATCGAAAAAAGTACAATTGTACTTTTGCAACCGTGAGCCAGAGCAGGGTTGTCACGTTTTAAGAAGCGAAATCGCCAAAATTAAAATTTAAATCGCCAAAAAGTCGCCGAATTCAAAATTTTCAACCCAAACCACCAAATTTAAAAATGAAAAAAAAAATTCCGCTGTTTTTTTTTCATATCAAAACAAATTATATTTAAAAAAAAAAAAATTAAAAAAAAAAACATATAATAATCAATGGGATCCTATTTATAGCCTTTGCAACATGGCTAGATCTTACAGCATGCCGTTCAAAGTCAGTTTTGAGCGAACGTAAATATATCGCAGCCGCAAATTTTGCAATGTGCTAATCCATCTTTCTTTGATTTGGTAGCGATGAAAAAGATGTAAGGTTATAAGGATGTGAATTTGAGAAAAGAATATTAGGATTTCGATTCAAAAAATTTAAATCGCCAAAAACTAAATATATCGCCTTTTTTGGGGTACATCGCCAAACCGATTTTCGTGTCGCCAAATGAAATTTCAAATCGCACATTTGGCGATAAATCGCACAATCTGACAACCCTGAGCCAGAGAAGAAACGATTATTATGAATGATCAGTATGCTTTGGACATGCATAGTACTGCAGCCAAAAAAGGGGAGTATTTTGAATCAGTCATTTTGTTGTCTTCAAAAAAAAGTGTGTGGACAATTTTTTTCTTAAACTTTATTTAGAAAAAAAAATCCTCAAAAATAAATTCAGTAAAAAAAAAAAATACATAAATAAACAAATTATTAGTTCTACTAACAAATGTAAGAAAATATCTCTTTAATTATAAAATCTGTCTTATGGCAGATACCTAAGTTCATAGTAATATTAGTTTTAGAATAAAAATAAGGAACTTAATTGTAATCTGCAAATGTAAGATGTGTTAGGTCTTTAAAAAAATAGGAGTACGAATGTGAAAGGAGGAGTACGGGAGTACGATGGTGTTGAAAGTAGTAAAATACTCCTATGGGTGTATTTCCGGCAACACTGATGGTCACCATCACTTTTCGTTTCTTCAGCGAATTCAATATTATAACCTTCCAATAGACGTCAGTGCAGCAGTGCTGTCGGAATGGCTACTATAGTAGCATTTGGCTCCTTTACTGTTGAAATGTCTACTGTGCTACCCATGTCTCAGAAAGGCTCCCCAAGTCTCTACATTGGAAAGTTAATGAAAATATTTTTAAATCCTGACTCCTATTAAAAATTTCACATCTCTGTTAATTTGTGACCATATTAGGGGTATTCATGCAAACGTGGAAAACCTAAAGAAAGCTTAAAAACGATAGAATTTTATATCGGTAGAAATAAACTGTATACCCTTATTTATTTTATAAAATATCTAGAATCAAGGCTCTTCCAAACCAACGCGAAATCGGCGCGGAACATTCGTCGACCACAGTTTTTGTTGTAATCTAACATTGTTTATTTCTCATTTTTGTTATCATAGTGAATCGTTCGCCCTGCAGAGTGAATGTTCTTCGCCGCTTTCACGTCGGTTTGGGAGAGCCTTTGGCTCCCCAACTTCCCAAACTGCTCCCCAAATGTTATGAAAAGTGCTACTCTCTGAATTTGTGAAACGACAGCACTGCAGTGCAGTGGTTAGCAAGCACAAAGAAAAACCGAAAAAAAACAACAACAGCTCAGAGCTCACACAGCCACAACCAGGGTTGCCTTTGTCGCTAGATCTTGCGACATCCCAATTTTTTCCGCGACAAAAAATATTTTGATGTCGCTAGATTATTTCTAGCGACTTTTGTGAGTTGTGACACGCAAATACTATTTTTTTATGAAGTGGACCTGGTGATCTTACATTGCTGGCATTTAAATTAATTTGACATTTTCTATTTTCAATAATTGGATACTGAAATTCACCACACATAAAAACATATGCATAATGTAAGTGCGAGTGAGCACAGTAGTCCGATTTAAGCAATTGAAGGGCTTAGTGCAATATTATGATAAGCCACATTTTCAAAATCTCGAGATAATAGCATTTTAAGTTAAGACAAAAAGAATCAAATAATTTGAGCTTGATAACATGATAAGCCAGAAAAACAATAATACCGCTCATACCCCAGCAATTTCTGATGATAAAATCAGCATCAACAATACAATTAAACAATAAGATTAAAAGTGTATGTAGATATACTATGTACCAATAGATTTAGCTAAAAAACGGTGTTTTTAAAAAAGTGTGGCTTATCATGTGATTCAAATAAGCCCTTCAATTCATCTGTTTCAAATTTATTATACACCTAAGTTTTTTGTTACTTTACTTTAAATTTTTGAACAAAAATAAAAAGTTGTTTAACCCTGAGGCTACACGAGCGAGTACTGCTGGCTTACAAGTTACAATACATTTAAACTTTCTTACTAACACATACAAACCTGAGCAACTTGCTCGTCAACTGGCTTGCCATTTTCGAAGCCAGTTGGGAAGCAAGTAGAGAAGACAGTGGCCTCGTTCATACTTGTATATTAAGCTATATAGATAGATTTTCGTTGGAAATTTAAGGCAAAATTAAATATTCTTTCTACCACAACTTTTAATGAGAGGAGGGACCAAGAATTTCGAACATTTCCAAAATAGGCAACTGTCAAATATGATTGAAGGATGGCTATGATTATGGTGAAATATACGAAATCTCTTAAAAATCCTAATTTTTTGAAAGTATATTTTTTGCTTGGGATAAATGAAAGATTTTGGGATTTCGGTGATATTTGGAACATTCTGTTACCGTTTTGTCAAGCCATAGACTTGTCAAATTAAATTGAAAGATTGCTACGGAGATGATGCATTAAAAAACTTAAAAATATTTGAAGTTTTTGAGATTAAATTTTTTGCGAGGGAAAAGCCGATTTTGGCGCCTTTAGGTGAAATTTTGGAACGAAATATTCCTCGTACGACGAAATTTAGTTTCTTACCTATTTGTCAACGTATGAACTATCAAATTCCATTAAAGGATGGCTTCGATGTTGATGGATTAAAGAACCTAAAAAAAATCATTTTTTTAAATTATTAAAAATAAATCGAAATTTTTGAATTAGTTGAAAATGAATCTATGTTACTTTGACGCGACAGAAAAGTCTGTCAATGCAGCCGTCATCGCATTAGCAGTATTATGCGTTGACCATCGCAAGACTTGATGCAGAACTCGACGTCATTTTTTGTTAAGTAAGAAAAAAGAAATCGAAGTCCGATGCCAAAGCAAATTCAATAAAATTGTGTACCTTTTTACAATTCTAGATGGGCTGTCCTAGTAAAAGCTGAACGTGACCGCAGATACTTGAAAGCAACTTGCTTACAAGTTGCCTGCTGCCTACGTCACAGCATATTCACGTATACGAACTTGCCAGTCAATCTATGTAGCCAACTGGCTTGCCAGTACTGGCTCGTGTAGCCTCAGGGTAAATAGAAATTTCTTTTAACACTACTTATTTACCAATTTTTGTCTAGCGACTTCTAGCGACTTTTCGTCCGTTGAATTTCAGCCAATCTAGCGACTTTCGGAGGTCGGTCTAGCGACTTTTCATTTCAGCTTGCGGCAACACTGGCCACAGCCCCACAGCCAGAGTAGAAACGATTATGAATGATCAGTGTGCTTTGTGCATGCAATGAGGACGGTCATGGTGGAGGGTACGATATTTTGCAGGGCATTACAACAACAATTCATATACATTGTTCAGTGGGTTAGAATCTTTTTTTTATTAAAATACCTATTATATAGATAAAGAATGGTCGAATTTCGACCACTGGGCGGTACTAGGTTAATTATTTCACAAAAAATTATTTTTTAATTTTGGAAATGAAACCCAATAAGGCCACAACAAATATTTGCGAAAAAAAGATTGTGAAAAGAGTGTCATCAAACAAGTGACGGGCAAGATATTTGCCTTCGTGTACGTAGGTGATGTGTAATTTATTGAGGCATGGATGTTATCCTTTTTGTTTTGAAGATTGTCACTCTTATAAATGCCAAATAAATATTAGATACACGAGTTATTTGTTGCTATTAAGATTTTATATCAATTTAGATAGTTGGACCATTTGTCCGGTGGCAAAATTTGACAAACCAAAATGACAGAAATAATTACATTTTGTCACTCGGGTGAATGAGACCTAAGATTTGGAGACTGTTGTGATAGATGGCTGAAGTATGTTATTTAATTTCTTAAACGTCCAAAGTACCCACAAGTTCAATGTTGCTAAAGGAAATGCGTCATTGTTGTTGATGTTAGTTATTTAATGGATGGTCTTAAGAACTAAATGTCTAGAGAACAACACCATCGTTCCACCTTCATTGATGAGTATATCGTTTTTCTCAAATGACGAAAATTTCCGTTGTATAATATTAATAAGTTTATCCAACTACACACGTATGCATGAGGGTTTGATTGTTGTTGCTGTTATACCGACCCTGCACCATAAGCGTTTATCTATTGAGAATTCGTTTGCCAAACCTGTTTATCCCCCAAAACCTAAATTTAATTTGAAAGACCGAAGCAAACTAGTGCGGTTCGTGCGGAACCTATTTTTCTCTCCTCCTCATCCTCGAGGGTAAGACTAATTAAGTTTCCTTGTTGTATTATATTGATGCAGAGCAAATCGTTAGCACTGCCACGGTTGTTTTTATTTCTGTCTTTTGTAGTATGTTGAAGTGTTCCAATTTAACATTTGGTATTAGAATGAGGTTTTGTTATGCTTTGTTTTAGATAATGTTTGATATAAAATTGTTTTTTTTTTTGGAAAACTCATAGAGAATCTTGTATTCTAAATACGAAAAGAATTTAAATTAAAAACCATCGCGAGTATTAAAGTTAAAAATAGAGAATTAAGAAGGAAGATGAAAACTAAGTAAGATTTCATAAAGGAAACTGAAGCTTCTGAACTTCTAACATTTTAAAGAAAAAGAGAGGGCGGGCAACTCAGTACTCGTGACAAACTCTTGTGGTGATCATAACCTTGAACCTCAAGTTAGCAGAGCAAGGTCAGCAGAACAAAAAAAAATTGATTGCATGACATGGCACTTACTAAATGCTAATTAAGTTCCCAACAATATCCGAACCCTTGTCTTTAGTGCATAAGTTTATGTTTACTTCTTCTGTGTTTTGACCAATTTTTTGTCTTAATTATTTTTTATTGCTGTGTATTCACGTTCCAAAAATAAAAGACTGAATCTAATTTTTTAATATGGAATTCAAGTTTATTTTAATTCTAAGTTATTCTAATGGTTGCGGTAAAAGTCGACTGTTTTAATAACTGGCTATAGATCGAATGACCCCAAGCTTCCAGTAATTGTTTTCTGTTATGAACTTAATATGTATTTTTGTGGACGCACTAGTGTTGCTAAAGTGCGTATACAACATTTCCCCCTTTTAGCTAGCGACACGATCGGCCATCATCGGTAGTCCTCATATCTAGGCGTTTTGTTTGAACTCGAGCTCTCACTGCTTTAGGGTTGACTTCACTATCTTCAGCAGTAGTTGTTTGTTTGTTGCTAGGTGCATCATCTGCAAGCGGAGGTTTTTGTACGGTTGATGTAGTTGAACAAGTAGCATCATCATCATTCCCGCATTGAGCAGCTTCTTCGAAATCGAACAGGTCATTGATGCTAAGTGCGCTAGCTTCACTGTGTCTTAAACGCAATTAGTTTTCGTGTCGACGCCAAGTTTTGTTGCCCACTACGTCTGCATACATTACGGAGCCAATCTTCTTCAAAATTTGGCCAGGTAACCAGGGCGTCTGACGATTGTTGTAGTTCCTAGCAAATATAAAATCACCAATGTTAAACTTACGGTTTCTTACCTCATGTTTAAGATTGAATTGTCATTCCAAGTTTTGTTTTTTTGGAGAACCTCATTTGTTGATGGGCGTAATAAATTTTAATTTTTCTTCCTAGCATAGCTTCTGCCGGAGTAATGTTATTTGATAGCTGAGCATTTGGTGTTGTCCGGTAGCTCTGTAAAAATGTTTGAAGAGCTAAACGTATAAACTCTTCCCCCTCCAGTTTCTTTATTCCGCGTTTGAAAATGCCCACAAACCTTTCGGCTTGCCCATTGGATTGTGGTTGAAAGGGTGCCGTCCTTATATGCTCAATTCCTCCTTGAGCACAAAATTCTCCAAAATCGCGCGACGTAAACTGCGTCCCATTATCAGACACAATTATGTCTGGCAATCCAAATCTGCCAAATACCTCTCGTAAAATAGCAATTGTTGATTTAGAAGTTGTTGATTTCATCCAAAAAATTTCGGGCCATTTGGATAAAGCGTCCACAATGATTAAGAACATACGACCACGGAACGGGCCTGCAAAGTCCATGTGAACTCGAGACCACGGCTTAGAGGGGATGGGCCATGATACCAGTGGTGTCTTTACCGGAGCTACAGCTGCTATGGCACATCTGTCGCATCCTTGAACAAGTTGAGTGATCTCTTGGTCTATGTTGGGCCAGTACACAAAATTTCGTGCAATCGCCTTCATTCTGACAATGCCAGGGTGCCCTGGGTGAAGTTGTCTGAGCACTCTTTTCTGCAATGAGAGAGGAATCAATACTTTATTTTGGAGCATAATACAACCTTGAGTTTCGCTGAGAGCCTCTCTTCTGTTAAACAACATTTTGAGCATTGCATCCTCAGTATTTCTCGGCCATGAAGATCTGATGAAATTCAGAACTTTTTTGAGCAACGGATCCATGGCAGTTTTATCTTGTACCAACTTGGCTGTCACTGGCAAATTCCGTATTACATCTGACAAAACTCGATTTTCACCACTTTCGAATTTCACAGAAGCAATGACAAAATCCTCATTTGAAATTACTTTTTGGCGTTGACGAGACAGGGCATCGCATACCAAATTTTGTCCTGTTAATGTATTCGATGTTAAAGTCATATGCTTATAAGGTTAAAGCCCATCTCTGCAAACGGTTAGCTGTGTAGGCAGGTATGCTTTTTTTTGACCCAAATATGGCCAACAAAGGTTGGTGATCCGTCCGCAGTGTAAAATGTCTTCCGTAAATCATCCTGTGGAATTTGTTTACGCAAAATATGAGCGATAACGCCTCCTTTTCTGCTTGGCTATAGTTTTGCTCGGCCGGAGTTAGAGATCTTGCTGCATGAGCAACAGCCTTAGTGGAGCCATCTATAACTGAATGCATTATTACATCACCTATACCATCTTTCGAAGCATCGCCGGCAATAATTATCTTCTTGGTTGGATCAAAATGCACCAATAAAAGTTCAGATGACCGAACCTCTTTAGCCTTCTTGAATGCGAGTTGACACTCTTTTGACCAAAAAAATGTTTAATCTTTTTGAAGCAGCTTATCCAAAGGAGCCCTGATTTCCCGCATGTTGTTGATATATTGTCCATAAAAGTTTAGCATTCCTAAAAATGAGCGGAGTTTTGAGACGTCTGTTGGCTGTGGCATTGCTTCAATGGCTTTCGTCCTCGATGGATCGGGCCTTCTTCCATATTGGTCAATAATGAATCCGAGGTAGTTCACCTCTGACTTTACCCGGAATCCCCATTCCTCTAATCTTCGGATGACTTGGTTCAGTTTGGCTTTATGTTCTTCCAATGATTTTGACGCCATGATTATGTCATCGATATAGCTTTCTGCGTCCTCGATGTCAGCCAACATAGAATTCATTATGTTTTGGAACATGCCGGGTGCCCATTTAACACCGAATGGAACACGTGTATAGCGGAGCAACCCTTGGTGTGTGTTAATTGTCAAGAGTGGTTGTGATGATTCGTGCACTTTAACCAGAAGATAAGCATCTGATAGATCAATGACTGAGAAATATTTACCTCCCGAAAGTGTAGCAAAGATGTCCTCTGGCAGTGGCAGTGGAAATTGGGTTGACTGTAAAGCATTGTTCAGTCCAGTTGCAAAATCTGCACAGATTCAGACGTCCCCATTCGCTTTTTTCATAGCTACGATCGGTGCAGCCCACTCCGAGTACTCAACATGTTCGAGGACACCTTGTTTTACAAGTCGCGCTATCTCTGTATCAATAGCTGGAAGTGACGCGTATGGAACTGGTCTTTTTGGTTTGAATACTGGTACTGAACCGGGTTTAAGGTGTAGAACTGCTTCTGCCTTTGTACATAATCCCAAAGATCCATCGAAAACATTTGCAAATTTTGTTTTGAAGTTTAAAACTTCCTTCTGAATCCATGCTGAAGAGGACTCTGCTAATTGTTGATTTTCTTTGACTTGGGCACAAATAGAGTTGATCGGGACATCAAACAGCTGCAGACTCTCAATCCAATCTATACCTAGAATATTTAAATTTGGAATTTTAGATATAAAACACGATTTATTTATTTGTTTTCCTTTGAATGATATTTTGCAGTGCAATTCGGATGTCAATGGAAGTGATTCCCCGCTCGCATTCCGCGCTGAATGTACTGTAGGAGTTGCCTCCGGAGACCCAAGCTTTTTCCAGATCTCTTCCGATATTATAGTGATATCAGATGCTGTATCAATTTGTAGACGGATGTTGTTCGTGTTCAACCTTTGAAACTGAAAAAATGCTGTTCACTTTGGACTTTGAACTATTATGGGTATTTGTATATGCTTTCTTGCTCTTGCTCTTTTTGTGGAGCTTGTTGTTAACTGACTGAGTATTATTACAGAACCCCTCTTTGTGTCCAATTCTTTCACAGTCGGTGCACTTGTGCGTCTTATACCAGCATTTATCAGCGTAGTGCATGCCACCACAAAACCAACAGGCGTTTTTTGGGACTTTCTGTTTCATATTCGTTGTTCATTTTTGGACTGCTTTAACCTCTCCCGCCGAGTTCTGACCACCACCAACCATCTGAACATCATACTTTAACATAATAATACGATCACATTCAGTCACCAGATCTTTCTTGTCGGATTCAATTTTAGAGAGGAGTCGTGTTCTTATCTCTGAATCTGTTGCACTTTTCAAGCCACATACGAACGTGCACGTGGTCAATTTAAAATTTTGTCTGTTTATTATACCGGCGTATGTTTGGAAATCGTCTCCCACGTATTTTTCGATTTTAAGGCAGTTGTACCGAGTTGCAAATAAGGATGTTTTTCTCGCGAAGTACGTTGACAGGTTTTCTGATGTCTTCTTGAAATCGAAATTACGTGGCTTCTTTGGCAATATGAGATTTACATAACGATTATAAGAACTTTCATCTAGCTTTCTGAGAAGTAATCGCGAAGCATCATCAAATTCTTTTCCATCTTCAAGAAAAACATCCTCATTTCGGTTGTACCATTCTGTGAAGGTGACATCATGATCAGGATCGTAGACAAA
This sequence comes from Melangyna quadrimaculata, assembly GCA_949320155.1. Taxonomy (NCBI): domain Eukaryota; kingdom Metazoa; phylum Arthropoda; class Insecta; order Diptera; family Syrphidae; genus Melangyna; species Melangyna quadrimaculata. Next base: position 5,969,526 of record OX439486.1, read on the forward strand.
TGTTGAAATGCTACTCGACAGGGTTTCCATTATCTTCTCTGCAGAAGATTTAATTGATGTATGTCCTGCTACAGTTCTATTGGCGTTGAACGAACCATCAAGCATAGACTTCATAAGTTCCTGTTGCTGTTTCAGGAATTCCTCTTGCTGCTTTAGAAACTTCCCAAATTGTTTGTCGTCCATTTCACTAGACTGCTCTATAAAAAAAAAATTGACAACTTTTATTGCTAATTTATATGGGAAGGAAAAAAAAATAATCCTCGTCGCCACAATATGTTGTGTATTCACGTTCCAAAAATAAAAGACTGAATCTAATTTTTTAATATGGAATTCAAGTTTATTTTAATTCTAAGTTACTCTAATGGTTGCGGTAAAAGTCGACTGTTTAAATAACTGACTATAGATCGAATGACCCCCAGCTTCTAGTAATTGTTTTCTGTTATGAACTTAATATGTATTTTTGTGGACGCACTAGTGTTGCTAAAGTGCGTATACATCATTTATTCTCTTATTTTTAATTCTATTTGTTATTCTTGTTAATCAAGTGTTTAAAATTTGTTAATTGTTAATATAATAATAAACTGAGTCTATTAATCAAATTATTTTTGGACAGTTTTTTATCTAGTGCATTTAATTTGTGTTTTTATTTTCGCATATTTACTGCATTCTTTGAGTGACTTAAATTGATTGGCATTTTATTATTTCATTCTTTGTGCCTCATTTTTAACACAAGTTGAGTGCAAAACTTGTGGAATACATCATAAAGCATTGCATACCCCCAGGCGTACAACCTAATATTCTGTAATTATATAATTTAAATTCAGTGCTGACAATTTTGTTTTCTATACATTTCCAATAGAATGCCTTGTATAGTGTGTTCAAAATATATACTACCAAAAATGAAAAATGTATTTTGTGTGGTAGTTGTGGAGATGCTATTTATGTAAGTTGTGGGAAGAACGGCGTATACAGGGGGGCGGGGGTCATGTTTGTTATAAAATTCTCCACAAGATGACATTTATATAAAAAACTTTCTGATTATATATTTTTGATGGTATATAGCATTGAAGTCGGAAAAAATCTGTAAAAAAACAGAGTAGTTCTGAAGCACTAAACTGACAGCTACAAAATAGTCCAACCCCAATACAAATGTGAACTCAAGTACTCTATAGGGAAAATAAAATATCGAAACTCGATTCGAATCGGTCTGATAGTCTTGGCATGAGAGATAATGTTAATTAAGTGCACCGAGAATTTTTTGCATAAATGCTGGGGTCAAAGTTAGACATTTAAGCTGGTGCAAATTTTTGCACACATGCTTAGAACCCTCAACTATCGTCAAGTATCGTTATAATATTTATTTTTATTTTTTTAGTAACTTTTGTAGCCATTTTGAAGAGCAAATATCGTATGAAAAATGCTTTTTTATAATAAAATAATTATTTGTATTTAATGTACCGTTCATTTTGCCATCGTGGCAGTCTTAGAGACATACATTTTTTTCAAATCAGAAGCATAGAAATCACTCCTGAACTTGTATCTCACTTTTATTGTAAAGTAACGAGAACTTATCTTTGTATTCAATTAAAATACGCATTGTTAATATATTTTAGTTTTGCCACTATTGTATAAAAAGAGCAATTCACCCAAGTGTTAATTTTTGGAAATCAGAACTATTGTTCTCATTTTCAGCAGTAAATATTTATATTTAACTATTTACTTAAATTTTAGAAACAGAAAACAGTGCTCAGTATCAGTACCTAATGATATTTTACTAATTTTTCCTGCAACTTCAGTTCGAATTAGAACTAGCTGAAATAAAAACTTTGAAATACAAAATTCTGATTAAAATCCAAAACAAATGAACCAGCGAATCCAAAAACATTATTCCTCAGTATTTTGACAGCTAAACTGAGATGTTTTGTTCAGGCAATTGGAGATTGCCGTATGTTGTTGCTCAGGCCCTCCGAAACAAAAAATGAAACATTCAGGAATAGAAACGAAGAGCGCGTTAACTGGTTCAGCTAATAAAGGTTCGTTCGACTCAGTTGTTTAATATACTCTATAGATCGAGGGTTAAGCACTTGGTGGAAATTTATTTCAGTCAACATATTGTTTAATTAAGATAAATAAAACATATATGAAAAGAAAACACTTGTTTTTTTCCACAGATTTAATTTAATTTATTTATTTTTGCTATAGGCCAACGCGTTTCGTCTTCATGAGGACATCATCAGGGCACTAATTTATTATTCATTGAAGTGGGAGTGGTGAATAATTTTAAATTCTTCTTTCATTGTTACAACAATATTACATTAAATTTAAATTTAAAATGAACACATACAAAAGTATGTACATAAATACATAATGAAAATAAAACCATACATAAATATATTAGAAAACACATACGTTACTTTAATTGTTGGTTTAAAAGGGGGCTGTTATTAATTAAATCAATTTGGCAATTTAAAATGTTTAAGCATTTATGTCGATTTATTTCTAAAATTTTGTATTTGTCCAATACTCGTCTCGCAGGTAGGCTATGTAAAAGAGACATCATCCATAGAACGCCCGTGTCCAGTGTTTTTTATGTGTTGGGATAACCCAGAAGAAGGACCTTGATGCACTGAAGCTTTTAAGTGCTCGTGGATACGTTTGGACAACATCCTTGAGGTTTTTCCAATATAAATTCCATTGCATTCCTTACACGTAACTTTATAAACTCCACTTTTCGTTGAGATGTCGGTTTTTTGTTTGACTTTGTTGTTACAGAGGGCGTTTTTAAGGGTGAAATTAGGGGGAGAGAAAGCTTTTCAGAGACACCGGGGATGAAAGGAATCTTTCGCCAAAGTTTATCATCCTTCTCGTTTACAATCGGGAAAATTGAATGGATAGCCGTTGCTCTGGATTTAGTATGAATAAGACGGTAAATCATTTGGTTGTTGTATCCATTCTTCACTGCTATGTCTTTTATGGTGTTGAATTCTTTTTTGAAACTGGCTTCGTTTAAAGAAACCTTGAGAAGTCGATTGATCATACGATGAAACGCTGATATTTTTGTACTCCAGGGGTTGTAGTTGGTTATTTTACTTTTCCTTGGAGCCAAAAATGAGGTAACTTCTCTCTTCGCAAATACCAATATGTTTCATACTAAAGATTTTCCAAGCTTTTAAAATAGATTCCAATCGATAGCGTTTGTAAAATCTTCACCTTTTTTCGTGCAAATTTGTTTGAAATCATCTTATTTCGAAATATATACTTTCAACGAAATTGCATAACTTGCCGCTTACCGTAGTGAAAATGTAGTGAAAACAAATGTATGAAAACAAATATAAGGCACTTGAATCGCTGGCTCAATACTTTAATGGTCTATGTCATATAAAATGCACAAATACGTTTTTTTTATATCAAAATGTTTGTCTTTTTGTTGACTTTAAGAAAATGCATTATTAATTTTTTTCGTCAACAAATGACTTTTTTATAGCCCTTACAAACAGAAACATTCCAAAGATTCTTAGTTTTGCTCAGTACTTAAACGTTCATATACATATAAAATAAATTAAATCAATAAGTAAATGATCAGAAAGTATTGGCAAATGGGAAAAACTGTATTGATATACATTAATCTAGAATTCTGTAGTTTATTATGTAATTTTTAAGCATAAATAATAGTTTTTACGGTCTAACAATCGCAGAAACCAGTTTTTTTAATTTCACTGCATATTTTGTTCCATTTTTCTGTTATTATCCATTGATTTCTATATGTCTCCCTCAGTGCTATAATGTTCTATGTCCGACATAGAACAAAAAAACTTACAAAAAACTCAAAAAAGTTAGAAAAATGTTCTATGTTAAAATTGAAAAGTGTTAATTCAATCCATTTTAAATACAGAAAAAAGAAAGTAGGTCCTTAATTTAATAAAGTTTCTTAGAGGTTTTAAAATTTTAATATTTTTTTTAATAAATCGTGATATTTTGACACAAAATCAGCTTCCTTAAATTTTGCAAGCGATTATCTCTGAATAATGAAAACCTAACATAGAACATTAAAGTATTCAGCCAGCGAAATATTAGTTTGTGTTATTTTTTTTTTGCGTGACCCCCCCCCCCCCCAAGATGTAAAGCTGTATACGCCCCTGTGTGGGGAAAGTTAATCCTAAAACACGTGAAAAAGTTTTCCTATAACTTTCACCATTTTTGTGATAAATGTAATTTTCAAGATGCTAGTTTCCGTCGTGCTAAAGTTGATGAAAACAGTCTCAAATTAACTGAAATTCAAACATCTTTGAATTAGATTAAAGCTCTGGTTGCCGGTCTAGTCAAGGAGGCCCCTTTGACCAGAAGCAGCAAAAGAAAAGCTGAGAATACATCCGAGTCTGCGAAAAAAAAGTTGCATCCAACAACGAAGACTACAACAAATAAGGGTAATCCAATTCCACCTACCGAGGATTCTGTAAGCTTAATAGAGCTGAAGAAAATTTGACATCTATTGGAAAAAAGAGGAAAGATGTTCTGAAGACTATTGGTATAGAGCAGGAAAGTGCCACCGATATAACAAAACCATTAAATCCGGATATCCCAATGTGCTCTAAATCAATTCCAATCGATTCTCAAATAAGATCTTTAAGCCACCCCCTTTTACTTAGAGCTATTCCGCCCCTAAAGTCTATCGCGTTTAGATTCTTCGACTACCATTGATGATGTCTTAAATTATATTAAAACTTTTTCGGGTCTTGAAAACACAAACGGAATTAACATTTTGAAATATGAATTTAATACCGCTAGAGAAATCTCGTCATTCAAAGTAACAGTACCGCATTACTTATTTAATGTTTTAATCAATCGAACATGCCTGAACATGTTTTTATTCGAGAATTCGAACACCGTCCTCGAAAACCTCAAAGACCTGTGAAGTTAAACCAACCCTGGTCCATTGAATCCATTAATCTACCACAACACTAGTGGCATGAAATCTAAATTTATATAACAAATCTTTGTGCTCTGATTACTCCATGCGAAAACGTGGTCAAGCTATCAACTGTACCAGCTGTGATGACCTGAGAAAATGATCTTATAGGCCATGTCTCCAAGCTAAAAGATTCATCCTGATGAAATACCAGCCATTATTGTTCGACGTTACATTTTTGTTTTAGCTCGTCCTCTATGTTATCTTTTCAATTTATCAATTAAAACAGGTATTCTTCCAAATGGTTGGTAAGTCCTCATTTATTACGCCACTTTTTAAAAACGGAAACAAATGTAGTATATCCAACTATAGAGGCATTGCCAAGTTATCATGTATACCAAAATTATTTGAAAAGATTATCAATAATAATTGAAAAAAAAAATTCACATCAGCATGGATTTATGATGGATAAATCTACTGCAACCAATTTTATGGAGTTTTTTTTCGGATGTTGTCGTAAAAAATCAAAATGTTCAAACTGACGTCGCATACTTGGATTTATCAAAAGCATTCGACATTGTGAATCATACGTTAGTTTTGAAAAAGCTAATCACCATCGAGCTGCCAAAATGGTTTTAAGATTAGCTGGTCTTATTTAGGTTGCAGATCACAGTTTGTTTACTTTAAAAATAAAACATTAAAAAGAATAATTGTGCATTCCTCAAAAGAAGCCATTTAGGTCCTTTTTTATTTTTATTATTTATTAATGATTTACATACTGCAATCCACTATTCACAACTACTTTTGTTCGCCGATGACGCTAAGCTTCGATTACCCTACAAAAACAATAATGATGCTGAATTACTCCACAAAGATCTAAATAGTATTTGATTAATTGATTAATTAATTTTAACACCTTAATGGTTTCCCTTTGGTGTAAAGTCACTGATATGGAACTCAATGTATCAAAGTGCAAGTATATGTCTTTTACTCGCAAACGTGCGCCTTTCTTTAATGTCTTTACGATCCATAAGATCTGGGGACTTTTTAAGCCCAAGATTTAACAGAACAAATTATGGAATTCATGAACCTTTGTTTGCTGTATGTGCAGATTTTAATAAGTATTTTAATGTTATTGATTTTAATGTATCAAAATATTGTTTAAAAAGAGATTTATATAGAATTTTACAGTCTCAGAGCTAATAATTTGTTAAATTTGTAGCTTAATGAATAAATAAATAAATACAATTAAGTAGTCTAATACTTTTGGAGATAATTTATGTCCTGCTACATTGACCAATAATTCTCGAAATCGCTTGTACAAAACAAGGCCAATCTGCCAAAAAAATTCAAGTGAAGGTTTTTAAATGCAATTGTCTCTATTTTGACATAAGAAATGCTGTCGCAAAAGTACATTACCAAATCGTGTGTGCGTCAATAAATATCCAAGGTTAAATGTCGAAAATATCAGTTTTTCGCATAAAACTCGGAAACGGTAAATGCTATCGAAAAGTGTTTCATGCAAAACATGTAAATTATGTCATCAAAAAAAAAGTAATGACAATTTTTTTCTTACGACCCACAGTTAAGAAGATATCGACATTTCAAAAAACGTAAAATGTCGAAAATGGTCGTTTTTCACGTATAACTCCTAAACGGTTCAAATTTTTTAAAACATCTGAATACAAAAGTTTGTACATTATGTGAATCCCTATCAGAAAACATTATTATTTTTTTCTTAAAAACAACAATTTTAAAGATATAATTTTTTTAAAAATTTGAAAAGTTTTAAATTTAAATTTCTTTTTTTTGCTTTTTGCTCTTGACGCTCAGTTTAAAGACCATAATATTTTCTTACAAAAAAATGTGTCACTTTTTTCCATACGACTCATAAGTCACAAAATATTGTGACTTCAATAATTGTAACTGCCAACAAAATCGGGTTTTCACATATATCTTTTAAATTGTAAGCTTAATTGAAAAATTATATTAACAAAATGTCTACATTATATAACTTTATAAAGCATGCATCAACAGTTTTTTTCTAGAAGCCATAATTTTTATGATATCATTATTTTATAAAAATCACCAAAGGTCGAAAATACTGGATTTTGGCTCTTAACTCTTAAATGACTAATTTTTCGGAAACAATTTTACACCTATTTTGCAGATTTAAATATTCCCTAGAGGAAACATTATCAGACGTTTTTGCGTATAACGCATCAGTTGCAAGATATTGCGACTTCAAGAATGGTAAAATTTCGAACATTTTGAAAAAAAAAAAAAAAAAAATATTTTGTTTAAAATGACGTTATAAAGCCCGACCGTTCTAGACAAAATTTCACCATTTATCAAAGTCAAATGAAGTTTGATGCAGTTAGGTTGTAATGATGGAGTAGAATATTAAACCACAGTTTTAGCCCAAAATTTGATATGGCGTGTGTCCGGAATTTCGGATTTTGTGCTTTGACGATTTCCAGGCGTATTTTACAATTCTCGCTTAAAATAGTTATAACCAAACTTATTAAATGTTCTACCTTTTTTATCTAGACAATATTTTTGTGAAATAAGTATTTATTGCTTATAATTAGCAAAAAGTGATAAAATTATGATATTTACCCCGTTTTTTCAACTTTTGTACCATTCAGAATAAGTGAGACATTCAAATGGAAGTGTTATAGAAGACTTAATTCCCTACAACTTTTGTTTTTATAATGGCAGAGTGCTTTATATATAAAAATTCATTAAATATTGGCGAAATTTCCACCGTTAAGTAAAGGGGCAATCCATTCAGCTTGTTGGCGTTATTACACGAAAGATAAATTGATTTTGGCTGATCGTCGTCGAAGGCTCACATCTACTTGGAAATTTTAGGCGATTTCTTTGTGCAGTTCGAGAAAAGTTACACCGATGAATTCAATAAATACTAAGTTGAATGTCCACCAAAAAATTGAGATTGCAGTAAAGTCGTAAATAACATTGAATAAAAATTGTTGGCTGTGGACAAGATTGCTTCCGCCATGTGTCTGTGTTGATCGAGTTTCCGGCCGTGATCTAAATTTTCGTCGTACACAAATATTGTCTTTACAAAAGTTGTGGCGAATTTAGACTTCTACAACTGTTCCATTTAAATGTCTCACTTATTTTTAATAAAAATGATCCAAAAGTTGAAAAAAAAACGTGGAAAATGTCCTAATTTTATCACTTTTGGCTTATTATAAGCAATAAATAATCATTTCACAAAAAAAAATGTCTATATGAAAAAGGTAGACAATTTAATTATCTATAAGTTTGGTTATAACCATTTTTAACGAGAAATGCAAAATACGCCTGCAAATGGACAAAGCACAAAATCCAAAATTCCGGCCACACGTCGTATCAAATTTTGGCTTAAAACATTGGTTTCATATTCTACTCCATCATTGCAACTGCATCAAAATATTTTGTACTTCATTTATCTTTGATAGAATTCCTAGATTGATCGGGCATTAACGAACGAGCTACTCAAGTGCTCTACGAATCCAAACAAAAATTGAAAAAATGTTTCTTTTATTAAAAACAAAATATTTTAAATATTTTTAACGAATGCTAATTAAAAAAAAAATAAACAGAATAATTCCACGTGCAGGAAAACGTTCTCCAGTTCCAGTTCGGTCAAAAACTGAAAAAAACTGAATCGCAAAATTTCTTTTTTTTTATGAAATAAAACTTAATATTGAAGTGATGGATAAGTTTATACTTCTACACCAAAATAAGAAGCTATACCAGCCTGTTCTTGAAAAATTAAATTGTATTTCATCGAAAAATACGAAATGTTGTAATTTGGATTTTAACGGCATTATTTTTTGTCAGAACTGTTGGCATGTTTTTCTGCACGTGGAATTAATCTGTGTTTTTTTTTAATTAGCATTGGTTGAAAATATTCTAGACTTGGAGTATCATGCTTTTCCGTAGCTAAGCTACAACTAACATCCGTTTTTTCCATTATCTTTGAAGCAAAAGCCGTAAAATTTGAAATGCAACTCTGATAATTGTTCATCTTAACGCTTCAATTAGCCGAGCAACTACCCCCTTTCATATTTTATCCATAGCTCGTGTCAGAAAACCACCAACTAGTTTACAAACATCCTAAGAAATCTAAACTCATCTTATCGGTCTGGCTACTGCCGAACCGAACAAACCTATTTCTACGTATCTCATGTTTTCTCATTGAACGAGCTTCGTTAAGATCCTTATCTATCTTTCTTGCATTGGTTGATTGGCATCTTGAAATTGCGCGTCGAGACATGTTAAAAATTTAACGAGGCAACGACAGATATTTATTCAGATTGAGAGATACATTTGATTTACTTTGATTTTTATTAGAAAATACTGTTATTTTAAAATATCTATCTATTCCCTTGACCTTAATCATTAAATAACACATTAAGATAAAGTTTAAAATCGGTGCTTTTAATTTTGTTAATGGTCACAAAAAGGAGTGTCATTTTTTAAAATTCCATCTGTATCTATAAATGATCAATATGCAAGTGACACGATCTCCGGACCAGAATGAAGCAGGCGGCCAGCAGAATCCTCCAGAACAACAACAGCAGGCGCAATCGCAGCAAAGACGAGCCACGTGCAAAGTATGACAGAAGCCCTACAATGAAGAGATGATCCTATGCGATGGGGTATGTAGAAAATGGTTTCACTTTATTTGTGTAGGTTTAAGTAGTGGTCAGGCCGATGAGTTGTGTAGATGGGTTTGCGAAGACTGTAAAGAGGGATATGCCAATCGAGTAGAAATTCTCTGTAGGGAGGTTTTAGCATTAAATGAAGTCGCGCAAAAAACAATTGACTGCAAAAAAAGAAGAAGAAGCGTTGGAAAAGTTCAACAATGTTAAAGAGAAATACATCGCTCTAACTTGTAGTTTTGCTGACCAAAATGGAGATCCACTGCCAACTCCAAGGACAGAAGAGGCTCGCGAAATGACTGCCGGGAAGGACAACGGGTCAGAGGGACGCTCGATAACATCGAAATCAACATCTATGTCATCAGCTACGAGAATCAATTTGCGATTTCTGAAACAGCAAAGAAAATTATTGAAGGAACAGTGTCTAATCTTCAATTAGAGCACGATGTCCTTAAACAGCAGCAGGATCTAGTGGAACAAGCATCTGTCTGTGATCTTGAATTCGATGATGATGAAAATAACAGAGTAGAGGACATCACAGACTGCGTCAACAACATTACACTGAATCCTCGCGCAACTACGTTTTTCGTTCGGAAAAAGAAAACAAAAAATAGAATTTTAAATCTTTATTTAAATGTCTTTCTTTATTCACCGGTTCTTAAGAACTAAATTAATTAATAAACATAAATGTACTTTGAAGCTATTCTATTGTTTTGTGTGAAGAATCAAATATCATTCATTTTCTCATGACAAAATTAAATGTAAGCAATTCTGTTTTGGTAAAATCAAATGATATACATTTTCTCATAGCGAGAATTAGCAGTTATTTATGTGGAGTCAACAAAAGTGAATTGTTTAGTTTAATAATATAGTTACATACACTTTGTTATGATTATTTAACAGAAATGTATGTTACTAAAAATGTATGTTAATTAACAATTTGAGGAGTCGGCGGAAGTGCCGACGTGACCCCTCCCCTCTTTAAATCTATGTCTTGTTAATTGTTACTTTTATTGATTTATATTTATAAATTGTTAACAAAAATAATATTATAAAAAGAACAATTATTATAAAAAATACAATGAAATATATAAAATTGTACAAGGTATACTGTTTTTTATGAAATTTTAGTTCTTCGATAGCTTCCATGTTTTCTATTTCATTAATTACAATATCATCAAACGATAATGCACTAGTATTACCATTAAATTGATTATAATTAGTTTCTATTACAAAATTTTGTGTAAATTCCTCATTTTTTCCATAGTAAGTTTGATTCATTATTTTTATGTTACAGTTATGAAAATTTATCAAATAATTCTCATCTATGGTTACAATTCTCTCATCACATGAACTTTATAGTTTTGTTTTATTTTGGTTTTTGAGTAACATTGAATTTGAATTAATTTCGATAGTTTCTGATTTCTTATTTCTTATATTTGGTAAATACAAAGCTTAGATTCTTTTAGGTTTTTTTTTATTAAATCTCCATTAAAATCATAATGGATGTTATTTAAAGTTACAATTTCCTGGTGCTTAAAATTAAATTCTACAAATCGTTTATTACTGATTGGTGTAACAATAGAACGTCTAACTTTAAATATATCTTTAGGAATTTTTATTGCAAATACAATTTTTTCTTTTTTATATTCTGCAGTACCTAATCTAATGTTTTCTAATTTGTATAAATCTATATCATATTTTCTGATCTCATCGCTTGTTAAAATATTACTACTCATAAGATTCATCCTAGATGATGCAATATTGTTCTGTATATGTTCTATATTATCTCCTAGTATTTTTATTTTAATAAGTGTTTCTAGATAAATTAGCTCTTTGTAAATTTTGTCGTTATTTGTTTTTATATCACTAAATTTTTCTAGAATCTTGTCCCTATCTGCTTCTATTGTATCTTTAATTTTATTAAAGGTGTCGTTAAAATGGTTATTAATTTGTATATTTTTGTTCAAATTGTTAATTATGTTATGATTATTTTCATCAATGGTTTCTAAATGTTCTTCAATTTCTACTCTATCGTTATCATCCATTGAGCCGAAGAGCCATTTAAGTCCTGTCCCTACAATGTTTATTAATCCTCTCTTATATCTGTGTGGTAATAAGGATTTTACTTTTGTTCTAAGTGAATTAAGTTCATGTAGTAAAAGGTCTCTGTTGTCTATTTTTCCTAACTGTTTTATATTATTTTCAAATGTGTCTAATATGTTTGTTATTTGTTGGGGTTCTATTATATGTAATATTATGTTGTAATTATAAATAATTGGCACTTCTTCAATGCTAATTTCAGCAAATCCGTTATCGTTGTCGATTTTCTCAATTGTTAGAATCCCCTTCGTTGTGTGTAGTTGTGACAGTATTGTCATTAGCGTAAATAGTACTATCCAGGTGATCTGAAAATTTCGTAGGTCGTTTAATATTTGAAGGATGAATGTTGTCTAATTTAAGTTTTCTATATTTAGGTTCATCTTTGTGTCGTAGAGCCTTGTAATTTTTAACATAACCTTTTTATTTATTTTGTTCATAATCTTCCCTTTTTTCATTTCGTTTGTTAATAACTTTTTCTTTATGTTCTCTCAACAATTTTTCTAATTGATTTCTATCAACTTTTCCGTCTACTAAATCTATAGGTTTTGCTTTTATAATAGAATGAATAGATTTGTCATACCATTCTACGCACTTGAATAGTCTTTCCTGTATTGATAATTCAGATTTCTCAGTTTCCAAAACCCTAAGCTTTTCTCCTATGGAACTATGAAACCTTTCTATATCTCCGTTACCTGTATGACTATTAGGCTTTGTGAAATGAGTCTCTACTCCTTCCTGTCTTAAAAATTCCTTAACGTTGATGGAATTGAATTCATTATCTAAAATAACTAAATTTGGTTTTTCTTTAATTGAAAAATACAATCGTAGTTTTCCAACAATTGTAACGCTATTTCTGTCTTCTAGGATAAAGAGCAACTGCATGTTTTGAGAACTTGTCTATGAACGTTAAAAAACTATGTCTTTTATTTATATATATATCAAAATGAATTGTCTGATTTGTGCCGTTTGGAGTTTCAGTCAAATGAAATTTCGGTTTTATTGGATTTCTGTCATACTTTGCTTTTAGACAAGTATCACAGTTATTAATGTACTTTTGGATATATAATTTCAAATTTTTAAAATATATAAGTTTTTTTAAACCTTCATAATTTTCATTTATTCCTGCATGTCCTGTTTCATTCATATGGTATTTTGCGATATATCTGTATGTTTCATCTTCATTTGTCATATCTTTTGCATGATGTGTGCATTTATAAAATTTCAAACTTGTGTTGAATAATTCTATCAATTTTTGTTGTACTTTGTTATACTCGTGGTCTGAAAACTCAATAAAAATTCCTATCTTCCCTGATTTTAAAAATCTACGAAATATATCAGTCATATAGTTATTCTCAATGTCATCTGCACTAATATAAATCTTGCTTTTGTTTCCGATTATTTCGATTTCTTTTGTTTTAGTATGAGTTAAGATTATTTGTGTAAAAAACCTGTAAACAACTGTTTCTAATATTGGAAAGTGATCGTTTTGTTCTTCCTCTTGTGAATGTATTGTTGCGTCTGTACTCATGTTATCGTCTTGTTCTTCTAAATCTATGGCATTTATTTCTCCCGTATCTGCATTTATTCTAGACAGAAAATCTGCTACTTTATTCTCTGTTCCTTTAATATAATTAATGTTTATATCATATTCCCCAAGTTTAAGTAACCAGCGTTGTAATCTATGATTAATATCTTTACCTTTGTGTTTGCTCTGAAGCCATTTAGGGGTTGATGATCAGTAAGGAGATCAAAAGTCCTACCATATAAATAAGGGCGAAAGTAATTAACTGCCCAAACGATGCAAAGGAGTTCTTTTTCAGTTGTCGAAAATTTCTTTCCATGGTCGTTTAAAGTTCTGCTAGCAAAACTTAACGGATGGTCATCTTGGGTGAGAACTGCACCCAAGGCGAAGTCACTAGCATCTGTTATTAGTTTAAATTTCTTATTGAAATCTGGGTATTTTAGAATCTGTGCTTCAACAAGCAATCTTTTGAGTTTTTCAAACGCATCTATGTATTGAGGGTCATTTTTATTAATTTTAGAATTTTTTTTCAAGTATTTTGTCATTCCGTAAGCTACTTTTGAATAATCCCTTACAAATTTACGATAATAACCAGTCATTCCTAGGAATGACTTTATTTGTTTTTCGGTTTCGGGTAATTTAAGCTTCTGAATATTTTCAATTTTACTCATATTGGGCTTAACACCTTCTGTGGTCAGAACGTGACCAAGATATTCAGTGGTTCTACTAAAGAAATTACACTTATCTACCTGAATCTTAAGATTATGGTCTCTAAGTTTGTTTAACACTTTTTGTATATTTGTAGTGTGTTCTTCCAAAGTTGTGCTGAATATAAGAATATCGTCTAGGTGAACGACACATATTCGATTTATATGTTCTCTTAGAACTGAATTAATTAATCGCTGGAATGTCGAGGGGGCATTTTTAAGCCCGAACGGCATTCTCACAAATTCATAATGCCCCAGAGGCGTCGAGAATGCTGTTTTTTTTCTATCATTCTCTTTAACAAGCACTTGGTGGAAACCTTTGGCTAGGTCAAGTGTTGTAAAATATTGAGAGCGTCCCAATTTCTCTAATATATTATCTATATTGGGAATTGGGAATTTGTCAGACACAGAACAATCCAAAACGGCGAGTAATATGGTGAATTACTTTCCCTAATAATGCCCTGTGCCAACATTTCTTTCATTTGTTTACTTATTTCTTCTTCATGAATCTGTGGGTACCTATATATTTTGGAATATATTGGTTTTTCTGTTGTGGTTATAATTTCATGCTGAACTTCATGAGTGTGAGTAAGCTTTTGTCCTTCTTGGAAAAACTAATCTTTATTTTTATTTACTAATTTTCTAAGTTCCCGTTTTTCTTCTGAATTCATATCCTCACGTTCTAACTTTTCTAATGTATTCTGGTCAAAAAGTGATTCTTCAAATGAATATATTTCCTCATATTTAAAAGGACACGAATTAATAAATTTAGTTTTTACATTATTTATTTCTAGGTACTCCTCATCTAAATTAATAATTGCTTGTAAAAGCTTGAGAATATTTTGACCTATAAGTCCGTCGAATTGTTTATTATAGAAAGTAGTCAATTTCCAAGCCATGGAATTATTTTCGTTAAACTCGATTGGTAATTGCGTTATAATTTCTTTGTCTATTAAAGTTCATCCGGTAAGTGTACTAAAAGAAACAGCGTCTTGAAGTTTTATTCGTTTATATTGAGGTAGTCTGTCTGAGTCTAAAAGTGTGGTCGTTGACCCTGTGTCAATAAGGCATTTAATTTTTTCCTTTCCGATTGTCAGTTCAACTATCGGTAAGTTAGATGTTGGGCTTGTAAGTGAAAATTTGCTTCATCGGAATCTGTATTTTCGATGTGGTCTACTTGCATTGGATCGGTGGAATTGTTTCTTGTCTGTAAAGAATTTCTACTGTTGTAGTTGTTATGTGCTGTATTTTGTTTAGATTGTCTAGAATAATTCGAGTTATTATTTTGATAAGTTTGATTTTGATTTGTACTCTCATTTCTAAAAGGATTTGAGCTGTTATTCTGCCTGTATTGCCCTGAATTTGCATTTTTATTATATTCTGGATTTCCCCTATAGTTGTCATATTTAGAATAATCATATTTAGAATTGTATGAGGTATTCTGACTATTAGTATTATATGAATAACTGGTTGGTTTATCATAATGTCTAAGTATACCTGTTTCTTCTAGGGCATAATATGCATCTCTAAGATTTTGTATATCTCTGCTATAAATAATACTTGCTAAATTTGGGTTAATACCGTTCAAAAATATTTTTAATATAATTGATTCATTCGAATCAGGAGAAAATTCACTTGGTTTTGTATTATCGAATTCGAATTTCTTATTTAATTTGTCTTAGATATCTTTTAAGTTATTATAATATGAACTTACAGTAGTGAATTTGCAAGTTATTGCCCGGTGATGCAGTTTATGATACGTTTCTCGTATTCCAAAGTTTTTTTTTAGTTCTTCCTTTATTCTGTCCCATGTTGGATTAGGTCCTAATGTTCTTATACAGTTGAGAGCAGCTCCCTGGATTTTATTCCTGATGTATCTCTGGTACACAAATTCTTTTAATGGTGGATTAAAAAGGAGAAGTATAAGTTCCGCTTCCCGAATAAATGACGAAAGATCATATCTGCCATCGCCATTGAATTCTCTGATTCTTCCTGCTTCTTTTATAAGTTCGTTCACTGGAATACCTTCTTGAATCATGATTTTATAGCACTAATCACAAGTTATGTATATATAGGTTGGTTAATTTATTGATTGTCTTTAGACAAAAAGATTGAGTGTTTTAAATTCACTTTTGATGATTATTTTTATTTGTATTGTCTTTGGACAATATGAGTCACTATCTTTAATTCACTTCTATGGAGAAATTATTATTTTATTGTCTTTGGACAAATAAAGAACTCACTTGATAATTATTTTTCTTTTTCAAAAATTATTAATTGTATCTACTGTCTTTGGACAATGATATATATTTTTATATTCACTTCTATGGAAGGAGGATCGATTTAATCATCTATAGAAAATAAAATAACCGACTTCTTCGTTCGGAAAAAGAAAACAAAAATTTGAATTTTAAATCTTTATTTAAATGTCTTTCTTTATTCACCGGTTCTTAACAACTAAATTAATTAATAAACATAAATGTACTTTGAAGCTATTCTATTGTTTTGTGTGAAGAATCAAATATCATTCATTTTCTCATGACAAAATTAAATGTAAGCAATTCTGTTTTGGTAAAATCAAATGATATACATTTTCTCATAGCGAGAATTAGCAGTTATTTATGTGTAGTCAACAAAAGTGAATTGTTTAGTTTAATAATATAGTTACATACACTTTGTTATGATTATTTAACAGAAATGTATGTTACTTGATCATACTGGACAATGAACTTATGTTCTCCAATTAACAACTTGAGGAGTCGGCGGAAGTGCCGACGTAACCCGCAATCCGAGCGACAAGACACCCAAACAGTTGAATCCAAATACATATGAACCAACCATCAGCGGTGAATATAAACCACCATTCAACCAGAGGCAAATTGCGGCTCGAAAAATTATAGAGCACTCCCCACATTCACAGGCGTGTTAGAAGAATGGCCCGTAATTAAACGAATGTTTGAACAATCAACAAAAGAATGCGGCTATTCCAACGAAGAAAACTTAATGCGTCTGCAACAATCCCTCAAAGGCAGAGCTAGAAACGAGGTGGCAAGTCAACTATGCGAACCATCATGCATACATGCTAGCATAAGACATTATGGAATGTCTTATGCTAGCATTTGGACAGCCCACAATTATTCTCAACGCCCAGATTGATAAAATAAGTAAATTTTCACCTGTGAGGGGTGACAAGTTGGAATCCATAATCCAATTTTCGACAGCAGTCACTAACATGAATGCAGTTATGAAGGCATCGTCTTTAGAAAGTCAATATGATAATCCTTTATTGCTTAAAGAACTGTTGAAGAAATTGAAAAATGATATGAAAATGAAATGGGCTTCATATGCTTACGAAAGTAACGTCTCAGGGGTTTTAGCATTCGGGTCTTGGTTGAAAATAGAAGCAAAAAAAGTATATTCCTTATTACCATCGTTTGAGAGAGTCGAGAAGCAGCCATCTAAAAAAGAAAGTAGAATTAATGTTCACGTCATAAATGATTCATCCCATAAATGTATAGTTTGTTCAAATAAATGTAAATCAGTAGAATCTTGTGCAGTTTTTAATAGTTTTCCTTCAGCTGACAGGTGGGAAAAGGTCAAAGAGCTTAAGCTATGCCGACAATGTTTAACCGTCCATAGGATGAAATACCCGTACATTTGTAGAAAGGCTGTTAAATGTAATGTAGCCGGTTGTAGTCGTAAACACCATCCACTTATGCATTTAGAAGTTAACTCGCAAAATAATGTACCCGTAGTAGAATCTATGCAGAACAGCCATACGAGATTGGGTGATGAATTTCAGTTCCAATATTTACCTGTAATATTGCAGCACGGAAACAAAAAGCAACAAGTGATGGCGTTTTTAGATGGCGGTTCCAGTGGCACCCGAATTGAAGAAGATGTGGCTGAGCAGTTGGGATTAACAGGCCCGAAGGTGATTCTAAATGTGACACGTCAAGAATAGTCAACTAAGATTTCGGTACATATCTCCGGTGTGCATGAGGGTGCTAAGGAGTATATAATTCCTGAATCGCATACAATAAAAGAGCTCAACTTGCCAAGACAAACCTTGCGTTATGAAGAGCTGGTGACAAAATATAACCATTTACGAGGCCTTCCAGTTTGTTCATACAAATCAATGCAACCCAAGATAATGATTGGAATCAGTGATTGGCACTTGGCAGTTCCCATCAAAACACGA
The DNA here is from genome assembly GCA_949320155.1 of Melangyna quadrimaculata. Classification (NCBI taxonomy): domain Eukaryota; kingdom Metazoa; phylum Arthropoda; class Insecta; order Diptera; family Syrphidae; genus Melangyna; species Melangyna quadrimaculata. The sequence goes on from OX439486.1 coordinate 5,987,641, forward strand.
TTGGCTGGAGATAAGGAGCCTGTCGCGACGAAGTGTAAATTAGGATGGTTAGTTTTTGGGTCAACGCGAACATCCGACTACGAAAGTGTGAACTACCATGGTGAAGAACATCGCGATCCTGATGATGAGGCTCTGCATGAAAGTATGAAAAGGTTTTTCTCCATCGAGACTCTAGGGGTCAGAGTGCCCAAAGACGATTTGTCGTCCCAAGAAGATCGCCGAGCTACATCCATAATGCAAATTACGACAAAGCTTGTAGGAAAAAGATATGAAACAGGTTTGCTATGGCGTTGTGATGATGTGGACTTACCCGATAGCTATCCAATGGCTAAATACAGATTGAAGACGCTTAATCGACGGTTAGAGAAAAATCAACAGCTAAGACTTGTGATGCAGAACCAAATAGCTGCCTATTTAAATAAAGGCTACATTCGGAAATTGAAACAAAGCGAGTTAGAAAACCAGCACAAGCGTATATGGTACCTTCCTCTTTTTCCCGTAATTAGTCCAAATAAGCCAGGAAGAGTGCGAATTGTTTGGGATGCTGCCGCAAAGGTTAAAGGTGCTTCTTTAAACTCTTTCCTTTTTAAAGGACCTGATTAGCTTTCATCTTTGCTTGGAATTCTCTTTCGATTTAGAGAAAATTCCATAGCAATATGTGGTGATATTTCCGAAATGTTCCACCAAATCAAATTAATTGAAGAAGATCAACAAGCTTGCAGATTTCTATGGAACGACTGAGAAGATGAGGAGCCAAGCGTATATGTAACCCAAGTCATGACATTTGGAGCCACCTGTTGGCCAAGTAGTGCTCAATATGTGAACAATCTGAATACTTAACAGTTTCAAAGTGAGTATCCTAGAGCGGTTAAGGCAATTGTGGACAACCACTACGTCGACGACTTACTCGACAGCGTCGCCACAAAAGAAGAAGCAGTCATACTAGCTGAACAGATTAAGAAAATTCACTCGGCAGGAGGGTTTATATACATAAGTGGAAATCAAATTCTCGTGAAGTGTTGTTGGCGCTATAAAGTTCACATGATGAGATGACTGTGCTTGTCAATCTTAATAAAGAAGCAGAACAAAATACTGAAAAGGTTTTGGGTATGTGGTGGTACACACAATCAGATTCATTCACATTCTCATTGAAACTGAACAAAGATAGCAAAAGTGTTTTGAATGGCCAACATAAACCGACCAAACGTGAAGTTTTGAGAATTTTGATGTCAATTTTTAACCCTTTATAGTTAATTAATCACTTTACGAGTTATTTTAAAGTCTTGCAAATATTGTGCTCCAAAATAGATTGGGATGATGAGATTGCAGATGAGCAACACGACCAATGGCTGAAGTGGCTTCAACAACTTCATGAAGTCGAAACCTTCCATATTCCCAGATGCTACACAACCAAACCATCGATATGGGATGAAGAGAACACACAAATTCATATATTCGTCGACGCCAGCAAAGACACCAGTGCAGCAGTTGCACATATGAGAATCCAGACTGAGGGTAAAGTATCATGCACACTTTTGGCCTCCAAAACAAAGGTTGCACCGATCAAACTTACATCCATTCCGAGGTTGGAACTGATTGCAGCATTGATTGGAGCTAGACTTGCCTGCAGTATTCGACAATCACTAAGCAATCCAATTAGCAAAATCTTCTACTGGTCGGATTCGGTTACTGCATTAAGATGGTTGAGATCGGATGCTAAAGCAACGAAGGGCCAATTTGTTGCATTTAGAATTGCTGAAATACAAGAAATAAGCAACATAGGAAATTGGCGATATGTACCTTCGGATCTGAATGTGGCTGATGATGCGACTAAGTGGAAAAAGGGACCATCCCTCAACTGCAACCAAATCCAGATGTTGAAATTTTTGAGGCAGTTCACCATGTCTGCGAACCAACTATTAATATCGAAAAGTTTTCAAGTTGGTTTAAAATGTTACGATTCACAGCCTTTGTACATCGGGTATTCACTTACTATTAAATAAAAAACCAAAAATGTATTCGAAATTCCTAATGTCATATGAATATAAGCGTGCTGAGATCTCATTATTTAAACTAATTCAAAATCAGTGTTACAAAAATGAAATAAAGTGTTTGAAACAATATGGTAATCTATATGGTAATAAAAAACAATTCAACAACGAAATAATTTCTCTAAAACCATACCTAGATGACGATGGTGTACTCAGATCCATAAGTAGGATTGATAAAACCGACTGCGTCAGTTTGTCAACAAAACGACCCATAATACTCTCGCAGCATCATCATGGCACAAATTTGCTTGTTACTGATTATCATGAAAGGTTTCGACACATTAATCACGAGACAGTAGTGAATGAGATAAGAAAAAAATTCTACATTCCTAGACTGCGGCAGTTCCTGAAGCGAATTCGAACGACTTGCAATCGTTGCAAAATACTTCAAGCAACACCAGTAAACCCGGAACTGGCTGCATTACCAGTTGTTCGTATGACACCTTACACCCCTCCATTTACCTACACAGCAGTGGACTATGGTGGACCTTTCGAAGTGGTCAATGGACGAAAGCTGGAAAAACGTTGGATTTGCCTATTCACATGCTTGGTTGTACAAGCGGTTCATATAGAAATTGCCTATATTTGCAGCACCGATTCCTTTATTTTGTGTTATCGAAATTTTCTAAGTCGCAGAGGACCCGTAAAAAAAATATTCAGTGATCGGGGAACGAATTTCGTGGGGGCCGAAAAAATTCTACGAATAGACTTAAAGCAATCGACTCACAAATTATAGCCTCCAAGTTTGTTAGCGCAAATCTCGAATGGTATTTCCACCCTCCAGGGTCACCACACATGAACGGGTGCGTGAAAGTTGCTTGGTATGCTGTTAGCGACATCACCACTTACAAACCTAACGATGAGCTGTTCGAAGTTATTAGATGGAAGTTGAGGACATGATCAACTCAAGAACCTTAACTTACTTACCTTTGGACAGTGAAGAATCCGATTCTCTGACTCCTAACCATTACCTGCGGCAGTTAGCTGGAGGTTCGTCACCAATTCCACCATATAAATGAAAACGTAAAGCACTTTTGGAAGAGATGGGTCCTGGAATACTTACCAACATTGACCAGAAGAGAGAAGTGGACTAAGCATGATAAACCCCTTCAAGAAGGAGACATAGTTTTGGTTGTCGATGAGAAATATCCTAGCCTAAGGGTAGAATACTCAAAGTTCATGTGTCTAAAGATGATCAAGTTAGAAGTGCTACAGTTAAAACGGCAGATAGAATTTACGACCGACCAGCTGTTAAACTAGCCAAGTTGGACATATGTGAAGATGTACATTTAAGCGAAGCACTGGATCAATGTACCGGGGAGGCGAATTTCAGAAAACCCCCAACTAGTTTACATACACCCTAAGAAATCTAAACTCATCTTTTCGGTCTGGCTACTGCCGAACCGAACGAACCTATTTCTACGTATCTCATTTTTTCTCATTGAACGAGCTTCGTTAAGATACTTACTCATCTATCTTTCTTGCTTTGGTTGATTGGCATCTTGAAATTGCGCGTCAAAACATGTTTAAAAATTTAACGAGGCAACGCTAGCTACTTATTCAGATTGAGAGATACATTTGATTAACTTTGATTTTTATAAGAAAATACTGTAATTTTAAACTATCTATCTATTCCCTTGATATTAATCATTAAATAAGACATTAAGATAAAGTTTAAAATCGGTGCTTTTAATTTTGTTAATGGTCACAAAAAGGAGTGACAGCTCGACTATTTCTGGAGATAAATTGTTAACTAAAATTTGGCTCATAACAAATTATCTTTCGCAGATATTTTACACCCGATTCACTAAGTGCTTTTATTTTACCGTTTTTCTATTCCGTTATGGACTTTTCACGACCCATTTTCAAAACAGATCGTGAAAAACAATTTCAACTATCGATTGGCAATCAAAACAAGTTGATTAGTTAGCGCAGTCTGCCGTATAATCAAACTATTGCCAGTGAACCTATTCTAATGACCCGAAAAAATCGCATGATTCATGCATTTTCCAAATTATGTTTCTATGTCAAAATAAGTGTCAACAAATAGTCTTGCTATATACATAAAATAAAGTTGGGTACATTCAATAATTATTAAGATAGAAGAACATTAGTTTGTGAAAATGTGTGAACCTATTCAAATGACCGGCAGTGTAGGTATAGAAAATATAAACATAACCTTTGTATATGAAAACTATAGTAATATCATTAATATCGACGACTACTGAGTCACGTTGTGTCGAAATCCACCGACTTCTCTCAACACTTTTTGTTGAGGAAACAAATTTGAAAGTCGTGCTCTAACTCTCTTACTCCCTTACAATTTAACTAGACTTACTCTTCCTAAACATTAATGTCTACGCTGTCAAAATCATAAATCATGTTGCAAACACATGCGCCACCAGCCGTTGAAATCCAGCGTACATAAAAACGACTCCATAATAATACTATAGTTTTCATATACAAAGACATAACTGAATTTTGGACTGTTTAGAAATGTTAAGAAACCATGATTTACGGCGAAGACTGAGATTTGCAAATTGTGTCATTCAATGACAAGTGACCTGGCATTAGTCTTGACCACTTAAAAAAGCCTTAGCACAATATTGGGTTTGTTGCCGATGTTTTTAAATAATTTGTTTTCCATTTTAAGTATTTTGTTTAAAAAAATGCACCTACTGGAAATAAAGACCCTCCTTACAATTTGAGCACTGATTATCTTCTGAATGGTAACTTTAATCAATCAAAATTAATAATAATAAAAATATAAATTGATACCCCGACCACCATGATTATCGTAATCCTCTTTTAAATTGTAGAAGTGCAGCTAGATACATAATCTGTATGTTTATTAAGGAAGGGCCCTATAATTTTATGTCGAATCCGAAGTGCTAGACGAGAAGCACTTATTCATGACAAGTGATACTCTTTGTCAATTCCTCGCAAGAGGCAGTATCCCTGAAAAAAACTTTTTAGTTTTAAGGTGGACGAGGCTGGGAAGTGAACCCAGACCCCTTGCGTGACACTCCAACGCACTAACCATTACGCTACGTCCTACTAAAATCTCTTGCTCCTTTCCTTTTTTCCATATCTGGATTCGAAAGCCTTAAAGGATGTTATCTACAACATACAATAGGGCTTTTTAGATAAAAAGCAATATATCTCTGTCTCATAGCTTCTAAACGTCAAATCAAAATTTTGGGTTAATGACGTTTGAGTGCTTGGCGTTATTTCGTTAAGTGGTGCGTTCTTTTTTGTAACTATGGTCAAAAACAAGAGTGGCAAAATTAAAAAAGTTACTTTTTATTTAAGAACGATCAAAGTTAATAAAATGGCAAGCGGCTGAAAAAAAATCTAAAAAAAAGAAATAATAAACAAAATTTTGATTACGTTAAATTTATTGATAAATATTTCATTGCCAAAAATGCATGGTTCTGCACATTAAATGACTATCAACTTCATTTTTGCATGAAATTGAATCGTAATATAAAACATTTGTAATTTGTGTTTGCTTTTTTTGTTAATTTTTCATAAGCCACACATTTCTTTATTAAAAAATTGACCCAATCGGAAGAATAAAATTTCGATGAAAAGTGAATTATTCAGAAAACAATTCCAAATATCAAAATCAATAATAAAACAATTAAATTTACAATATTAACCCCAAAATGAAAACTCAAAGTTACTTTTCTTATTAAAAGAACGCTGAAGGTTAACAACAATTAAATTTAGAAACAAAAAGAACGCACAAATGTCATTAACTCAACATTTTTGGCTGTCAGTTTTGAGTTTGACAATTTGGTAAAAGCCCCCATACAGCCACTTGATTTGTATATGTTTTCTCATTGCATTTACCAATATTGTAGTATATTCTCTGGTACGTAATTTCCAATAGCTCCGTATTCTAATAGTCTCCACGGACAATGGACAAACCGCGCTGGAGAGAAATTTGGCTTTTACAGGATACTAGCCACCCGCAGAAAAAGTCGCTCCGCAGACTTACAAACAATATCTAAAAAATAGTCACCCGTGGCAAACAGTCACTTCGCAGTTTTACACTCTGTATCTGAATAGTACCTTTGCATATAGTATAGTATAGTATTTCTGTCGAATGCGTTCTTGCTTGTTGTTTGTAAGTTTTTCACGTAAAAGTTCAGCTTATTGTGATCTTTGTTTAACTTTTAACTTAATAATAATGTGATTTGTACCTATATATACATGTATTGTATATTGTATATGTATATGTATTTATGTAAACATTAAATTTGTTTGCAAGATTTTGAGGGTAATTAGGTATTTTAGTTGACATGAAATCTACAATTGGGGCTTAAACTAAGCGTCCTAGCGAATTAAAAAAATGGCATATTCGTGAAGGCTGCCTTTCCATCGATGTATCGCATGCTATTATCTTTAATCTTTAAACGCGATTTACGGCTAAACTAAACGTCCTAGAGGTTTTAAAGTTGACACTTTTTCTAACTTTAAACTCGATTTGCAGCACAACTACTTGTCCTAGTGGCTTAAAAAAGGCATATTCCTGATCTAGGGAGTACCACCTTTCAATCATTATATCGCACGACACGACAAAACTATTTCTCAAAATCAAAACATTTTTCTTTGGTATTCGCTTCTAAACTAATCGTCCTAGCGACCAGTCACAGTTTATTTTTGTATTTAATAAAATAATTTTCTATGTTGTATAGCCTTACATCTGATACCTCATTTATGAATATCTATCACAAAATAATTGCCCAGCTATGGCCATTTACGTGTATATTTTTCCAAAAAGAAACAATTTGATCGACCTATTAACTGAATTTTTGATAAATTTTCCTGTCAATTATTCTTACTCAAATATTTGTAGAAGAAATTTACACCTTTAATAGTGTATCATTATTAGTTTTTTTTTTAATTTTTAATTTTTGTATTATTTTTTACCAATTTTCAAAGTAAATACACTCAAAAGGTATGATTTTGTCGCTTTATTGCAAATTCTTTCTCTTTTAACAATTTATTTTTTTCATGAAAGTGAGTAATTTATATTATCATAATTTTCTATGTCTTATAACCTTTCATTTAATACCTCGTTTACAAATATCGAAAAAGTATTGCCCAAGTTATGGCTATTTATTTTTCGAAAAAGAAAAAAATGTATCGACCAACAGACTAGATTTTTGCAAAATTTTTCTTTCAATATGTCTTTAAAATATTTTTTATATACCAAAATAATTGTTGATTGGTATAAATTATTACTTAATTTAAATTTCGATAATCGGTTGCATAAAAAGTTATAATATTCACTATTTAGTCAAAACAATGCTATTTTATCAGTTTAAGCGTATTTGTCTTTAAAATTGTATCTATTAATGTTTTGTATGTATATAAATAGTGAGACAATGACCTCTGCATCGACATCTAAATTCTAAAATTCGGATAAGTACTTTCCGATTTATAGCCAATTTTGTGCAGACAAATTGACAATTTTAAATTTTTTTCTGGATTTTATCTGTAAAAAATATTTCTAATTTAAAATTTTAATATTTGAAATTATTTTGTGAAGCTTGTGAGCAACGCAACAGTTATGTTTTATATATCAAAATGTTTATTAGACTTTTAAGGTTTACCATTTTGAAATTTGAAAATATTTTATGGGCGTGGTGAAAATATAAAAATAAAAGTCGTTGAAAAAGCGTGATCGATTTTGCATTTTTTTGGGTAAATAAATCAATAAAACTAATTTTAGAGTGGCTTTTGTTGAAATTATCAGTGAACATTTATTAGCAATGTTTTGGAAGAGACTAAGAGCAATTAGTATGTTGTTTTTTTTTTTTCAAAATTTATCAATTTTTTAGTAACTTTTGCATTTAAAGTATCAAAAATCAATTTGATTTTTCAGTAAATCACATTTTTAGTATACATTTTTTTAAGATTTTGCAAAAATTTTAACACAGAAATTAAGATTATAAATTTCTACTTTAAATTCATCATGTATCATTTGTTATGAACTTATAATTACTGAAGTTTGAAACCTCCTAAATTGCGTTTTTTTTTATTTATTTTATTAAATTGCCCCTACTTTTTTTTCCCGTTAGGTTTACAAAGACAATATTGCACAAATATTTGAAGAAGAAGGTGACACCTATAAATGTGCATCATTAGTTTTTCAAAATTTATAAATTTTTCATTAACTTTTAGCAATTTTCTAAGTAAATACACTCAAAAGGTATGAATTTTTCGCTTTATGGAAAATTCTTTCTATTTTAACAATTTATTTTGTCATGCAAATTAAATAATTTTTATTTTAATAATTTTCTATTTCTTATAGCCTTTCATTTGATACCTCACTTATAAATATCAAAAAAGTATTGCCCAAGTTGTGGCTATTTACAGGTATTTTAAGTATATTTTTCCAAAAAGAAAAAAATGTATCGAAGACTGGATTTTTGCAAAAATTATTTTCTTTCAATTATGTTTAAAAATCCATATTAAAGCTTGTGGTTATCGTAGAAATATGTTTTATATACCAAAATAATTGCTGATTGGTTTAAATTATTACAAAATTTAAATTTTGATAATCGGTTGCATAAAAAGTTATAATATTCACTATTTAGTCAAAATAATGCTATTTTATCTGTTTAAGCATATTAGTCTTTAAAATTGTATGGACGTCTATAAATGTTTGTTATGCATTTAAATAGAAAGACAAATGACCTTTTCATAGACACCTTAATTTTGAAATTCGGATAAGTACTTTCCGATTTATAGCCAATTTTATGCAGACGAGTTGACAATTTTAAATTTTTTTCTGAATTTCTCTGTAAAAATATTTCGAATGTAAAATTTTAATATTTGAAATTATTTTGTGCAGCTTGTGAGCAAAGCGCATTTATTTTTTATATATCAAAATTTTTATCAGATTTTCAGGATTTATAATTTTTAAATTTGAAAATATTTTATGGGCGTGGTGAAATTATAAAAATAAAATTTGTTGAAAAAGCATGTTCCAGTTTGCATTTTTTTGGTATATAAATCAATAAAACTAATTTTAGAGTGGCTTTTGTTGAAATAATCACTTAACATTCATTAGCAATATTTCAGAAGAGAATTAAAGCAATTAGTGTGTTGGTTTTCTTTTTCAAAATTTATCAATTTTTGATTAACTTTTGCATTTAAAATACCAAAAATCGAATTGATTTTTCACTAAATCACATTTTTTGTATAAATTTTTTTAAGATTTTGCAAAAATTTTAACACAGGAATTTAGATTATAAATTTCTCCTTAAAATTCATGTATCATTTGTTATAAACTGGTAAGTTTTACTCAAGTTTGAAGCCTCTAAAGTTGGGTTTATGCAGCTTTACTGTGATTTATTTTATTAAATTGCCCCTACTTGTTTACCCGTTAGATTTACAAATACAAAATTACTCACATAAATGTGCATCATTATTTTTTTGAAATACATACATTTTTCATTAACTTTTGAATTTAAAGTACGAATAATTGTGTTGATTACTCATTAAAACACATTTTTAGTACAAATTTGTTTAATATTTTGCAATAATTTTTACACACAAATTTAAGTCATAAATTTCTTCCTAAATTTCATGTATCATTTATTATGTAATAGTATAGTATTACTCAATTTTGAAGCTTCTAAAGTTGTCCAAATGTAGTTTGTTTTGTGATTTATTTATTAATTTGTCTATACTTTTTTTCCCGTTATATTTACAAATATAAGAATATCCACATATATGTAGAAGAATGTTACAGCTATAATTGTGCATCATTAGTTTTCTGAATTTCGAAAAAATTTGACGGGTCATTTACATACCCTTTTAGTATGAAATTTTTCACCCCCCCCCCCCCCACAATAATTTTTATACACAAATTTAGCCACATCGCATAGCTAAACTTTGAGATCTTAACTTTAAATATCGGCCAATTAGAAATGAAGTTATGATTTTTCATTATATGAGTCGAAAGGTTTATTAAGACTGATAAAAGAAATGCAAGTCTTGCAGTCCCTGGTGGCGGCTGTTAGGTGGGAGGGGCAATTTTCTAAAAAAAATGACTTAAAACAGAAAAAAAAGTTATTAAAAAACAACGGTAACATGTACAATGCCCTGTTATATTTTCATAAAAGGCCAGAAGTCATTTCTTTCATTTCCTTTTTAAATAAAGTTCTTTCAATGAATGTAGTAGCCCGTAGCGTAATGGTAAGTGCGTTCGACTGTCACGCTGGAGGTCTGGGATCGCTTCCCAGCCTCGTCCACCTAAAAAATTAAAAAGTTTTTTTTCAGGGCTACTGCCTCTTGTGAGGAATTGACAAATCCTCCAGGAGTATCACTTGTCACGAATAAGTGCTTCTCGTCTAGCCGTTCGGATTCGGCATAAAATTGTAGGTCCCTTCCATTCCTGTCGAAAGGCGCACACAGGAATGGTTGCGAGTTGTTAGTCACTAGGCCCTGGTTCTTCATGAGCCGTTGTGCCACCCGATTTATTTTTTTTTTTATTTTTATTCTTTCAATGAATAGTTTTTGAAATATTAATGTTTGAATTCAAAATTTTGAAAAATAATTAAAAAAATGGTAAAAAATATTTTTTAGCAAAATTTCACGTAATTAAGTACTATTTTTGTTTCCAAAATTCAATGCTCTTATTAATTTGTAGTCAAAAACTGAAAACCGGATTGTTCTAGGACTAGTACTTTTTAAGATTGCCCCTCCCACCTAACAGCCGCCACCAGGGACTGTAAGACTTGCATTTCTTTTATCAGCCTTAATACAACTTTCGACTGATATAATTTTGTTTGGTTCACTTTCGTATGCCAAATCTGCTGTGGGCTCTTAGACTATTATGTGTTTAATTGTTAGTAGTGATGGATGTGTCTATGAAACAGAAATAGCAAACTATGTGAACGATAAACGTCTTAATTTGATTTTCATATTGGTAAGCTTTGCAGTTCCTATATGAACAATAATTGAAAAATATACCGTCATAAATGTCGTTTGGAGTCGACGTTTTTAATTACTCGGTTTGCACACATTTTTCATTCATACTTTCGAGTCTTGATTAACGATTAACTTTTTCTGAATGTTTTTTTGTTCCAAATTTCACTAAAAGTTTTTCTTTGGATTACTTGTGAAAAAGTGATTAATGCTTAAGGAAGTCATTTTTTTAAATTTAATAAAAAAATTGGAAAACGATATTTTCTTACTCCATTGAAATAAAAAAAAAAAAAAAAATTGAACCTAAGCTCGACTCTGCTCACGTGTGAACGCTTCTGGTTTTGATTATGAAATCAATATCAAATCATTCTGACATTAAATTCTAACAATAAATTCTTTAATATGCCTACATTGAAAACTGACAAAAAAAAGGAAGAGAACAAAAAATTAGTTTCAGGACGAAACTGCATACTCCTTCCCCTTTTCAACATCTTCGCCTACGAAGAACAAATCGGACATAAATTGGGTGGTCACTTGTCCCAGTAAGTTTCTTTAAAATCGATACAAATTATTAAGGGTATCGATTTAAAAAAAAAGAAACATAATTCCAAGAGAAGACCAAAAAAATATCAAAAAAGGTGTTCGTGTGCCATCCTTGTGTATATAGGCTAAAAAATGATTTAAAGGTAAAATACAACAAAATGATAGCCTATGAGGGGCGCTTTAATGGAATGTTACGGTAATTTTTATAACGTGATTTTTATAATAAACCAAATTGAATGGTTCCAGTTAAAACCCTATTTATAATGTAAGATCTAAATGTTGGATTTTCAGCGTTGGGGTTTTAAAGATAAAGGCTAAATCAGCTTTATTTTGCAAGTAAACTTTGTTACGAGTTGTCCAATTGTTATACATTAAAAAGAAGCTAGTTTTTAAGGTTTGTAATTGTAACTGCTTGTTTGACTTAAGTTAAGTTAATTTAAATAATTAATGTTCTTAATTTTTCAGTTTGTAGGTATTATAATATGCTAGACCCATATACTGTGTTATATTGAATTTAAATAATTTTTTTTTATGATTGTAAATACAACAATAAAATAATATTCTTGAATTTTTGGTGGGGAGGGTAGGTTTCTTTTGTTGAAAAGAACTCTACGTGCTATTGTAGTTTTAAAAGCTGAGTAGCGCGTATCTTCTAGAAAATTTTCTTATTATTTTGCAAGCTCTACTCAACAAGATTCACACCACACCAACACCTGCTACTGCCAATTCTTGTGCCGCAACTAGTGCTGCCACTTACCCTATAAAAACAACAACAACAAAAAAACGGATACTCGCTTAACCCAAATGGTAAATAAAAGTCAAATGGGTTGCCGTTATTGGGTGCATATGTATGTGTAAGGGAACACGTATGTATATCAAATGGTGGTTGACTGGAAATAAGGATAGGTATATACTCGTATATATACTGAAAACAAATGGAAAGATGAACCAGAAACTTTTAAGCTAAAAGTTTTTTTCAGAGTTTAGCATTGAGGCTGTGGATAAGGATACAAATGTCTGCTCCCTCATTCCAGTCTAACTGAATGTTTTACGATTTGTTTGTACAGACAAACAAAAAATACCACAGTCCCTCCCTCGTCCCTCATAGTGAATGTAATGCTAGACCTTTTGACCACACGTCCATTTTGGCTCAATAAAATAAACCCCTTTTTTGTCAGTTGAATAGTTTGTGCCCATTGTCCCTTAACGTAAGTCTATAAGCGGACATGTGTATGTATGTAACTTTGGATACACAAATCCGTTAATAGATAGTAGTCTTTATAAAGATCAAGCATATTATGTATGTACATTATAACGGGGTCATCGCAGTACCGAAATACTTTGGTGGAAAAAGTTCTCTTTGCACTCCTAACAGCAATTCCTTCGGCTGGTGGAAGTGGTATATTTTGAACCGATTTTCGCTTCCCGATTTAAGGAGTGCACTCTGAATTCACTTACACATTCAAATTGAACGTACTCGTATCATCGGTAAAACTATTGCAGTCATATTTTGTACGAAAACGACATGACGTTTTACTTTAGAACACACCTACACCTTACCATAAACTCAACCGGATGGTGTCCTTATTTGTTATCCTGTTTGGAGTAAATTCCACGACAAAATCAAATGGAAAATGACATAAGTGTTTATTGGCAATTTGGGATCCATTTTGTTCCATCTAACTTTGTTACTTTTTGTATTCAGCAGTGATAGGACATACATATGTATATAGTAAAGGTAACAGGAGTTTAAATCTTAGTATGTGTGTGACTTGATTAATTGAGCAGACAGTTGAGAAATGTGAGAGGAAATTTACTTCACATAATCGGCCAGACAGAAATTTCAGTATAATTCTTTATGTGCCTTAAAGGAATTTGTATACAGGATGTTGAATTTTTTCTGATTCTAACATAATGGGTTTAAACAAAATATCTATACCTATATATATTAGACTGGACCTTAGGCACCTAAAAAAAAACACACTTCTCCACCCGTCAATAGTTTATAAATAATATTCATATTAAAAATAATCGAATAAAAAATAAATTTGAGATAACGGGTCTTTGTAGTGGTTGACGAATTTTGCCAATGAACAATGCGGAGCATTTCTATAGATTTTATTCGATTTTTTATGAATTTTAAAAAATCAATTGTGGCGCTAATATAGGAGGTAGATTAAAAAATGAGGTACCAAATTAATGGGTATTCCATTGAGATTAAATATAAGAAAAAACTAAATCAATCCATGCACACACTCACATGTTATTAAGTAATATGTATAAACAATATTATATTGTTAATATCTCAGCTCAACGGTACAATAGGAATATAATTTTTACTTATACAAATTTCTAGAGTATATAGCTATATTTCATTAGTACATTGCAAACTTGTACGACAGTTTATTAAAAAGATATTAATAAAAAATCAAAAAAAAAACAAATTTCAAAATGATTACTCTTTCATAAATTTGTCAAATGATAGAAAGATAAAATGTTTACCATTTAATTGCTATAAAATTAATCTATAAGATAGTAAAATTTGAGATTTTTCCAACAACCCATTAAAAAGATAAAAATCAAATACTTTGAGAAACTGTTCAAAAAAATTTACCTTTTTTCAAAAATTATTTTGGGTAAAAAAAAATCCTGTCAAAAATTCCTTAATTATGGATAACTTATTTTTTTATTATCTTTAAAAATATGTAAAAATATTTTTAAAAAAATGTATCCTTATACAACTTTTAAGCACTTTTCGTAACGACTATGTGTGCCTATTTCAGTCTTAAAACGGGTATATCTGGGTGATTTCGATTTTTAAAGTTCGAAATAAAGTTTCTACGACGTCGCGTTTAGAAGTTAAAAATCCGACTTTCCCCTACATTTACCCTCGTTTACCCTATTAAATATGCGAATATCAAAAAATCCGATCTTATCGCTCACCTACATAAAATTTGCAATCGTATAAATTTTAGTTTGAATTTGTAGGACTTGTAGTTTATGCTGTAGCGTGATTTGTAAAAATGGTCATATTTAGTACGATTAAAATTTTTTCTTTTATATAGTATAAATAATAATAATAATAATTAATGGGAAATGGCTGGCAAATATCATTATTATAGATCAAGAACCCACAGCAGATTTGGCGTACGAAAATGAACCAAAAAAAAATTATATGAGTCGAAAGGTGTATTAAGGCTGATAAAAGAAATGCAAGTCTTGCAGTCCCTGGTGGCGGCTGTTAGGTGGGAGGGGCAATTTTCTAAAAAAAATTACTTAAAACAGAAAAAAAAGTTATTAAAAAACAACGGTAACATGTACAATGCCCTGTTATATTTTCATAAAAGGCCAGAAGTCATTTCTTTCATTTCCTTTTTAAATAAAGTTCTTTCAATGAATGTAGTAGCCCGTAGCGTAATGGTTAGTGCGTTCGACTGTCACGCTGGAGGTCTGGGATCGCTTCCCAGCCTCGTCCACCTAAAAAACTAAAAATATTTTTTTCAGGGCTATTGCCTCTTGCGAGGAATTGACGAATCCTCCAAGAGTATCACTTGTCACGAATAAGTGCTTCTTAGTTTATAAATAGAAAAAAAAATCCCCTAATTTTTTCAGATTTTTTCCCCTCCCCCTTAGTCGCCCTGTTTTCAATTAAAGATTGATATATATCAAAATTCATTCAGCCTTAATACGATTCAAAATTTCAAATTATTATTTTTTTTACTGTCACTGGATAGTTTAAACTATTAAAAATTAACATGGAAAATAATTATATGTGAGGAATTCTATTTTAACAGACATTTAATTAAAATAGTGAATTGCTATATTTGTTCTATGAATTTGAAGAAATGACAAAAATAGAAATTTACTATTTAAATTAAATGTCTGTTAAAATAGAATTCCTCACATATAATTATTTTCCATGTTAATTTTTAATAGTTTAAACTATCCAGTGACAGTAAAAAAAATAATAATTTGAAATTTTGAATCGTATTAAGGCTGAATGAATTTTGATATATATCAATCTTTAATTGAAAACAGGGGACTAAGGGGGAGGGGAAAAAATTTGAAAAAATTAGGGGATTTTTGTTTACTATTTAGAAACTATTGACGGGTGGAGAAGAGTGTTTTTTTTTTTAGGTGCCTAAGGTCCAGTCTAATATATACAGTGCTTTGCATAAGTTTAAACGCACCTGTAAAATGCATTTTTTTGAAAACTGGAAATAGAAGTGACACCTTACTATTTTTTTATTTAATGGCATCAGTAAACAAGTGAATTGGGCAAAAAAAAAGTCCCGTTATTTTCCCTAGCGTTATTTAGAAAATAAAAACAGATTTTTTTGTATTGCAGAAGTATAAACGCATCACGCAAATCTCGTTTAAGCTTCATTTAATTATGAGTTTCGAGATGACAAACAACGAAGCCGCGTGGTATACATTTAAGCGATACGGAAAGGCCAAAATTCAAGACTTTTGTTCAAGTATCCTAAGATGTAGGGCTATTCTTAGGAACATTTCGAGATTGGGTCGTTTTTCCGTAATTTCGTACAAGATCCAGAATCTTATGGAACGAAAATAAGACCCGGGGGTCCGCAGATGCTGACAATTTGGTGCAGGCCAAATTTTCTATACAAAAATAGATTGAACAAAGTGCCATGATTTCTTCTATTTTGCTGATTTGTGTGTTTGAAAATCGATCTAAAATTATTTAGCATGAATGAACTTCTAACAAGTCGTTTATACAAAAAATCATGTGTAATTGCTGCTTGAACATCGATCTTAAGTAATTATTAGGGCTCGGATTTCCATGCAAATGCATGTTTTTTCTCATAACAATTAGAAGGCTAAGACCAAATTATCTTAACGAATCATGCGATTTCCTTTAAAATGACATTCAATCGTTAGTGCATATTTTGCATATTTTATGCAAAATGCATATTTCTATTATAAATGCATATTTTCATAATAAACCCATATTTTGAGTGCATATTTTCAAATTTTTCATTCATAGTTTTCAATTAAGTGTCGAGTTTATAATTGTGACGAAAAACCTAGGTCGATGAGTTGGTTTAATAGATGGAGAACGTGGATAGAAGTAATTACATAATATGCAAAACATTTTAAAGAGATCCAATTCGATGGTATTGAAATTGTATTTATTTGCTGAAACTACAATTTTCTATTGGGCACGATCACAAATCTTGAGGGTAGGAGCATAATGAAAAATCAAATCGATTTAGCTGATGGAAATTTTTCCAAAAATTATTTCTTTTAAGGCCCTATTGGTGCAATTATTAAAAAAATTAAGAAAAACGAAGGCTATTGTAAATTGTTAACTAAAAGCAAATAATTAATTGAATTATCTATCTATCTATCTACCAAGGCTATTCTATAATGAAAATTTAAATAAGTCTGCAGTAGCCCCTAGCGTAATGGTAAGTGCACACACACACTGGAGTTCTGGATTCACTTCCGAGCCTCGTCCACCTTAAAACAAAAAGTTTTTTTTTCAGGACTACTGCCTCTTTCAAAGAATTGACAAATCCTCCAAGAGGATTTGTCAATTGTCATGAATAAGTGCTTCTCGTCTTGCCGTTCGGATTCGGCGTCAAATTGTAGGTCCCTTCCATTCCTTTCGACACGCGCACACAGAAATGTTTGCGAGTTGTTAGTCACTAGGCCCTGGTTTTTCACGAGCCGTTGCGCCACACAATTTATTAATTTTTTTTTTTCATGTCTGAGATACAATAACGAAAGCTGTTTTAATAATCTTACAATAGATGAAATTTGTGGTCCAAAAACCGCTCTCTTTACGTCCCATTGAATTCAATTTCTTATAAATACTAAATAAAAATATTTTTTTTATTTTTTTTTTTTTTCTAAGAAAAGTAAGGTACAAAATGTTTTTAAGTGCATATTTTTTAAGGGCATATTTTAAGCGTAATCCTAGCCCTAGTAATAATGCATCAATGAACATCCAACAAGTCGTTTATACAAACAATCATGTGTAAATTGGTGCCTTAGCTTTCTGAACATCAATGATTTTAATACTTCAAAAGCTAAAATAAATTGTTCGTCCAACATCGATGTTGAAACATCGATGTTTTTTTGTCTAACATCGATGTTTTGCCAACATCGATGAACGTCTTAACAATTTTTGTTCATCTCTCACAATTTGCTGTCAAAACGCTTGAGTTAGTTTTTTTTATTGACATTTGATTTTAAATGTATATGTGCTTCTTGAGTGGATTCTGATTTTAAATCAAGAATCGAATTTCTCTTCTCAGAATCATCAGAAGCGTACTTTTGTACCAATGGAATGGTTGCAGAAGTATTCCGGACGCTTATGGACGCTTCCGGACGTCCAAAGGAAAACGGCATAACACATTTTGTCAAAAAACATTTTCTTGTGAATTTATTACAAATCTTCACTGAACAGATTTATTCCACGCTTTCTTGTCCTTTTTTTATTCAGTTTATTTTTTTTTAACAAATATGTAAATGCACTACCGTAAGGAACGATTCGAAATACCAATGGTTGTAATACAATCAAAATCAGAGCAAATCATAGCCAAGTATAATGAGATGCCAAACACTAAAGTTCTGTTGATGGATGCATAAAAGGCTGTCTAGACTATCCCACTGAGTTTTAATACATGTCAACAAAGTGGGAACAAAATCTTCTAGAATAGATCTCCTGAACACGAAGCGTATCGGAATAGATACGTTCTAGGCTTGTGTGCATCTTGTGTATAGGACACGTTAGTTTGAATACAAAATCGCATTATTTTACATGTTTGTTTCCACTTTTTGAGATGTATTAATACTCAGTAGCATTGTCTGGAGGGCCATTAAAGTAGTAAACAGAAGGAAAGCAATATTAAAGGATGAGCTTACACTATTCCGATTTTATCTGAATTTATTCCTAGTATTTTTAGTCCAATTGCACTTACGTCCCTTCTTTCCAAAGTGATGGAAACGCTGATCAATTTTCAGCTCAAGAAATATCTCGAAGAACGAAAGCTTCTTAATGACCGGCAGTACGGCTTTCGTAGCAATAAGTCCACTGGTGATCTGATGGTATATCTCACCGAACAGTGGAACAAATCTTTACATCGTTTTGGAGAAAGAAAGATTGTTGCGCTTGATATTTCAAAAGCGTTTGATAGAGTTTGGCGTCAAGCTCTCTTATCGAAAATGCGCGCATTGGTCTCCGATGAATCTCTTCTTCCTTGGATTAGAAATTACCTTCCGGACCGTTCAATACAAGTCGTATTGAACGGTTTCAAGTCTGAAATCCACAAAATAAGTGCTAGTCTGCCCCAGGGCTCCATTTTGTCTCCGAATCTCTTCCTTATTTTTATAAATGATCTT
The DNA here is from genome assembly GCA_949320155.1 of Melangyna quadrimaculata. Taxonomy (NCBI): domain Eukaryota; kingdom Metazoa; phylum Arthropoda; class Insecta; order Diptera; family Syrphidae; genus Melangyna; species Melangyna quadrimaculata. The sequence continues at coordinate 6,006,555 of OX439486.1, forward strand.
TATTCTGCAACTTCTAATCCATTAAACTGTTTTGCTGACGACATCGACAGTACCCTCAGCTTCTCATATTCGTTTACAGATTCTCATCCATGTTCTCCGGATGTGGAACTTGAACGGCAGCGTATGATAAGCTCATTAAATTCTGATCTCGACAGCATTGTCCAATGGGGAATCAAAAAACGCGTAGAATTTAATGCTTCAAAAATTCATTGCTGTCTCCTGGTCGTTAAAGCGATACCCTCCCCCAATGCCGCTATCCATGGGCGGCATATACATCGAGGAAACTGAACAGCTCTCAGCTTTCGGTATGTGTGTCACAGACCACCTTTTATGGAAAGACCACATATTTGATGTCGCCAAAAACGCTGCTATAAGTGTTTAGGTTTTCTCCGTAGATGCAAGAAGTTTTTCTCCCCTTCTGATCTGGCTGTGATCTACAAATACTTTATTCATCCAAAACTTGAGTATAATACTCTTTTTTGGGCAGGAGCTCCAAAAACTCACTTATGTTTGTTGGACAGAATACAAAAGAGAGCTTTAAAAATGATAGGATGAAAGATCCATAACGGAAACAATTGCATCTCTCGAAGACCGACGTAATGTTTCGTGTCTTTCTCTATTTTATCGCTAATCTTATAATCAACCAGTGTTCTAGTGGAATAGCCAGTTGCATTCCTCCCCTTAAAAAATTCAACCGTAATACTCGCGCTTCTAGGAATGCCCGTCAGTTTACTCTCGAGCCCAACTACTTTTATGTACAGAGATTCTTTCTTCAGTCGCACCACACGAATGTGGAATGCTTTACCCGGCCCAGCTTTCCCATCTCATTTCGATATGCAAACATTCAAAACCAATCGGTCAAATCCTCTCCTACTTAATATTTCGCTCGTGCTGTTAAAACATTTTAAGGGTATTCATAACCCCTTTTGTGCGCGCGGAATATAAAAAAAAAACAGTGTTTTTGCCCGTAGTGCCCTTTTCGCAAGAAATTATCATTCAACACTTTTTTAATATAGCACATGCTGAGTTTGAGGTTGAATAATCAGTGGTGATTTGCCGGTCTCAATTTTTAGTACGTAGTTGGGTGTCGTTGATTTATTTCTAAATTTCGATATACTAATTTCATTTCGCTACATTTGTTTGTACCAAAGCTTTTCTTCGGTACACAGTACAGAGCGTTAAATTTCGCTACTGTACCGGCATTTCGGTACAGGTACCGTATAAAGCACCATTACACATCAGAACAAACATTTTTTATGTGGAAGAAACTTGAAACAGTATTTAAAACAAAAATTTGAAGTTGCATTTAAAAAAAAAAACATACACTTTTGCCCTCAGAAATATATTTTTACCTATTTTTTAAACTAAAGGAACACATACAGTTTGCATACTAAGCCCGTTTTATATTAATATAACGAATTCATTATTGAGGATTTAACATTATTTTATTTAACTCAGAATCTTGTTTTCTAATCGGATCTGAGCTTTAACGAGATATGTTTATCATATGGTTTGGTTTGATAGGGCATTCAGTGTAGATATCAAATATGAAATTATTTTCTTTAAAAGTTATCCCCGGGACTGGCTATGACAATTTAATTATTTGTTATAGCAAGGTGTTTTTTTCATGTATACAACATTGATGAGGCAGTACAGAAAAGAATAGTAATTGATTACAAAACGTACCTACATATCTACTTCGCAAAAGTTTCGCAAAACAAAGTTTCTATTAAGACAAGGCTTCGAAAACTATTTTTCGAAAAAACTGATTTTGTAAGGCAATGCTCAAAAATACAAGCTTTCGAAGACAAAAATTGTCACAAGTGTGGCGGACGCTATATTTTTTTTTAGAATTTGAAGTAGCAACAGTAAGGAGGAAATAGGTCGAAATACATGTGCCTTGAATGTTGCATTTTTTTTAATGCAAAAATGTGTTAATTGTTAGAAGTTGGTAAATTACTAGTCTCGTCACTATATTAGAAGTACTCTTATCCAAGAATTCAATTAACAAATTCTGGAATAAATTATGAAAACATTTTGGAATTTCACCACTGCCGTTGAAAAATTCATAGTTTTCCCGTTTTCGTTTTCATTTCGAAGTTTTAAAGTATGTAAGTATTGGGTTTTCCAATAAGAGGTGTTATTTTGAATAGCCCGCTATGTCAACAAGCTAAATTGTCCCATCTGGGGCAAGGAAAACCCAAGATTTATTGTTAAAAAGCCTCTCCATCCTCAGCGAGTAACTGTTTGGTGCGGTTTATGGTTCGGCGGGGTCATTGGACCTTACTTTTTCGAAAATGAGACTGGAGTAACAGCTACGGTAAATGGATTGCGTTATCGAGAGATGATTAATAGTTTTGTATTTGCTTTCAACAAGACGGCGGCGCTACGTGCCACACAAGCAACGAAACCATCAATCTTTTACAGGAAAAGTTTTCGGACCGTGCTATCTTTCGAAGAGGTGATCACAATTGGCCACCGAGATCTTGTCATTTAACACCTTGCGAATTCTTCCTTTGGGGCCATGTGAAAGACAAGGTCTACGCCAACGGCCCAGCGTCGATTCAAGACCTCAAAGATGGATTTCGTGATGCTATTGAGGGCAGGTCTTAATTGTTCATTATTATAACAGTATGCGAATGATTTATAAGTCGTTCATACGCACATACTATTTCCTCAAACTGTTGTCCGGTATGCTTATATGTAGGTAACTACTTTTTTTCGAAACTGTTGAGTAACGGTATGGGTGATAACCGCCATTTTATGAATGAAGACAGAAACAACTTGTGACTGCTGATTTTAGTGAACCTATTTAATAACATGAATCAACCACAATAAAGAGATGTGCCCCTTTATACTTTTTTTATATGAAGAAACACTGCCGCAAAATTTTAAACATTGCTGGTTTAAGGAATAAAACCGGCTCTAGTTAACGTAGTTGTTTAGTTTTGAACCCTTGTCTAACTATTTTGTAATTTTAAACACGTTAAACAACTCTTCTAACTAAAGTGGACTCCGCAACGTAACGTAAGCAAATTAAGGTTGAACAGTCACAAATTTGACAGATGAGACAAGAAACACAACAAAACAAAAAATGTTAAAATAAACAAACAAGTTCAGAACAAATAATATTGATATAATTATGTGTGTGTCACGTATAAAGGTTTATGATTGTGTTTTGTTTTAATGTTTTTGTTATTTATTTAGTGGAAAAGAAGTCTAATCGCTCTTGCATTATTCCTGATTTTGAAAAAACTCAAGCGCATGGACAAAGTTTAGACATCTCTGTAGGTACCTATTTGTATGTTGGTTGATGTGGCTGTGTGATTGATGTTTGTACTCATGTTTTCGCAGAAATAGTGAAAAATTCAATGCCGCCGAGCTCTTTAAATTCTTTAATAAATAGGTACCTACTTTTCATTTTTAACAAAGCTCTGAGTAGGTATAGAAAAATTAAAAACAAAAGTTCGGAATTAATTTTACCAATGAACCTAAAAGTATACTTTAAGAAGTTAAACAAACGATTTGCTGCTTTTACAGTTAGAGGAGTGGTTTATCGTTAAACTATACTTTATGTCATTTAAAATTACGAAAGAGTCCACTCTCGCTTTAAAAAAGATTTTTTAAAGCCGACTCCATTTTAAAAGTGACTTAGAGCTGGTTTTAGTTGTTAAAAATTTTGCGCCACTGTGTTTACAAAAATTTTAAATTGTCATATCCAGTCCCGGGAATAACTTTTTAAGAAAATGATTCCATATTTGTTATCTTCAATTAATGTATGACTTTTCTTAATCGAATATGGGTTTTTCGCCCATAAATTTTTGGGCATTCTCCTTTTTATGGAGAGTATCACAAATTTTAAATAAATAAAACAAATTTTATCGAAAAAATCAAACAAAAGCCATTCTGTAATGAAAAAAATAAAAACACGAACAAACCCAAAATGTTATTTTTCGGCACACAATTAATGGTCCGGGCAATTAATTCTATGCGAAAAGAAAGTGTAGACTTGTCAAAGCAATCTGGTATAATCATCAATTTCGCTGGTCGAACAGCGTACAACAGAACGAATAGCACAACGAAATTTTTCGTTTATGATTTCGTCATGTAATTTTTGTATGTTATTTTTCGTTTCACATCAGAAGCGTGCTAGTAGTCCAGTCGAATCGTCATTTGACCTTCCGTTGATCCGAACGGTCTGTTTTTTTTCATGAATCGATAGGGGCTTACAAGAAAAGCTTAACCCTAGATTTGCACCACCTGTCAACTTTGTTTACCAAAGTTATTCGTAAAAACGTACTTTTTGACTTTTTTGGATTTTTGCAAATATCTCGGCTCCATAAATTTAAATACGTTTTGTTTGTTATAAAATTATCTAGCATGAAGTGTTAAGCTTTTTTGTTTGAACAAATAAGTAAGTAGTTTTTGTAATTTTCTTTTGGTTTTAAGTAGTTTTTGTAATTTTCTTTTGGGTTTAAGACGGTTTTTCATTATTATTTCGAAAAAAGCTTATGTGTTGGTTAGCATTTCTTTTTTGTTTTGTCTAGCTGTTGCTATTCCCTGCAATCTAAAAAAAAATGAGCTCTTAACTCCAAACGGGAAATCTATGAATGAACACAGGCAAGTAGGAGCCCCCCAAAAAAGACATTCTCTGTTTTTTACGAATATCTTGGCTCCAGTATATCGCAAAGAAAAAAATGAGGAAAATATTACTGATTAGAATATTAGCTATTGTTTAAATATATAAATATTTTTTTTAACGAATAAATACAAATTAACAGCTAGTTTTAGTCAGTTTTATTAATTTTTTTTGTTTAGCAAATACTTTTGAGTTATAATTTTGATAAAGGCTTGTGAATCAGCTTAAATAATCACTTATTTATAGTCCTTTTAATTTCTTAAAAATAAAAAAAAAAAAATAGCTCCCTACGACAAACTAGAGCTGAGCAATGAATGAATGAATAAGGGCAAGTCGTACAAAAAAAACCTATTCTGTATGATAAATAAATAGTACAGTAACTATTATGTACATTAACGTATGCGTCAAATCTGGTATTTCTGATTTTTTGCTGAGTTTTCAGGATATTGGCCTAGTAAATAACCTAAGTTTTCGACCTCGAGCGGCGCGGTGACCGCTTCATGGTAAAAAATCAAAAAAACCACGATTTTTTCGCGCTGTTTTTCAATTATTGGTGATTTTAGTCCTAAATAATTAATTTTAAATAAAAGCATTGTTCTAGGATTTCAAAGTATCTTAATTTGATTAATATTGAGACCAAAACCAACTCTGTAGACCCAATGGTTTCCAAAGTACAACAATTCAAAATTTAGCGATAAAAAAATGCATATAAAAAGTAGTATTCAATTAAAAATTTGTGTCTTAGTAGGGTATAACAGACTGACTGAACAGACTAATTGAATTTTATTCATTCACTTTACTTAAAACAGAAGTAATTTCAATATTTTAATATTTAAATTTCTTCATCTTCTTATTATAAAAAGTAGTGTTGTCAAACAGTATAATGGCAAATAAAGAATGGTTGACATAAATACATCAAAGCACTGGAGCGTGTAGACTGGGCCAAAATAATGGGTCAACCCTACCGGAAGGGGGGTCTATATACCCCCGTTAAGATCAGAGGGGCAATTGTGTACAAAAATGACTTAAGGAAGAAACAACACTATTGAAAAATAATGGCAACACCCACAACATTCTTCTATAGCTTATCTTGAACCCAGAAACCAATTCTTGAATTTTCTGTTTAAATAAAGTTATTTTAATCGATATTTTTTGAGAAATTTATTTCCAAACTAAACATTCTGAAAAAAAATTTTCTACTATTTACTAATCCTTGGCGCAAATTTCTTTTTCAATATTTTGGGTTTGGAAATTAATTTCTCAAAAACTATCAATTAAAATAACTTTATATACTGGAGCCAAGATATTCGTAAAAAACAGAAAATGTCTTTTTTTTGGGGGGGGGGGGGGGCTCCGACTTGCCTGAATTCATTCATACATTTCTCGGCTCCCGTTTGGAGTTAAGATCTCAATTTTATAGCAACAGCTAGACAAAACAAAAATGAAAAACTAACCAAAACATAAGCTTTTTTCGAAATACAGTGGTGGTCCAGTATAACAAATGCCGATATAACGAATGATCGATTTTACGAACACTTTTTTCAAGTCCATTAGGTATTCTATATAACGAACAAATAACGAGTTTCAGAAAATAAAAAAAAAAAATTACTGTAAATGTTTTAATATCTACTAACATGTATGTTCATGATAATATTGGAAGATACGTACACAATTACCCGTTACACAAGTGTTTTTTTTTTTTGGTTGCTTAGTTATGTCCTACGTATTCGTCTTTGTGTATGTAAACAGTTGATCCGTGCGCTATGCACAAAACTGACGATCATTTAAGAAGGGTGAATATGAATATCCAAAAATGGAAACCGCATTGTACAAATGGTTTATTGCCCAACGTGCGGGTCACCTTCCTATTCCTTAAATGTTTCGTTATATGTAAATGAAGTTAAATATGTTTTTATTCTTTTAAGTGAGTATGTATTTATTTTTTTATGAAGTATGAAATAAAATAATTCAAAATACAATTGTACTTTCTATTAACCTAAAGATTTGTATAAAAAAACGTTTCGATTTAACGAATTTTCGATATAACGAATTGACTCTGGACATTACATCGTTCGTTATACTGGACCACCACTGTAATAATGAAAAACCGTCTCAAAACCAAAAGAAAATTTCTAAAACTAACGGTAACTTTTTACTTATTTGCTCAAACAAAAAAAGCTTAACACTTCATGCTAGATAATTTTATAACAAACAAAACGCATTTAAATTTTTTACTGTGCAATGTACTGGAGCCGTGATATTTGCAAAAATCCAAAAAAAAGTCAAAAAGTACGTTTTTACGAATAACTTTGGTAAAAAAAGTTGTCAGGTGGTGCAAATCCAGGGTTAAGCTTTTCTTATAAACCCCTATCGATTCATGAAAAAAAAAACAGACCGTGTGGATCAACGCAAGGTCAAGCCCTTTTTTACGACGACGGCGACGGTTCGACTGGACTATAGGCTTAACCGTCAATACAAGTAGTTAAAAGAAACAGTTAATATCTCTGATTAAAATGTGCTCCTCATGAACATATATTTCTACATGCTGTTTTTAAAATTGTTAAATTAAACATATACAATATGTGCCAACGTGACGAGGGGAGGGGGGGCAATATTTAAATTAAATTTCTTCCAGCTTGATACGTAGTACTTCCCCGCACTACATTTACCATTTTATCTTTTTATTCGTTCAAAAGAGAACAGAACAGTACCAGTGCTACATGCGGACGTTGCAGTGCTCTGATGTAGTATTTTATTATTCTTTTGGTCCCAAACTTGCCACCACCTCACCACCACCCCTTCCTCACCCAGATGTGGATACACTTATGCAACCATCACCCGAGCCTACCTCTCGCAAACTCTATAGCAATCCTGATCCATATTGAGTTCTAGGAAAGAAAGGCACTGCGGGGATTGCAGCAGCAGAAAAGGATTCATATACAGCATTCAAGTTGCTTCTGCTTCAGTTTAAGCCCCTGCCTTCTCCGTCTCCGATGATGCTTTGGTTCACCATCAGCGCTCATTGTTGTTGTGTTCTTGATGATGTTGATGGCAGAAGTTATTAAAAGGGACGAATCTTGACATTTTTTATTTTTCTTGTTTTTTTTTGTTTAAATTATGTTTCAGTGAAATAATGAAGATATTTTTACTCGACACCAAATAGGTGACACGGCAGCGAGCGTGGCACGCGGTTGTGTAACTTATATGAATATATTCATGTATAGGCTCCATTTCTTTGCTTTTCTGACTCAACCCATACTAAAGAAGTCTTGCAGTCCCTTTAAAAAAAAACAAAACCTCCCATGTGTGTCCTAAATAAATATATGTGACAGCCTTAAGGGCATTTGGAGCTTTAGTTTCAAATCAAAGAAGTTCTTGTCACGCGGGGTGCTTGTTCTTTTTTCACATTCATATTCTCATGTGAAGAGTGGTTTTGCTTTTTTTTAGCATTTATTATGAAGATGGATATTGAAAGAGATTCGTATTTCCAAAACTTAAAGGCACCAGAGAAAGAGGCAACATAAATGAGCCTTTAAAATTTTGTTTTGTATATAGTTTATACAGGGTGTCCCTTAACTCGTGTGCCATACTTTGGCATGTGATTCTTTGTTATATTATAAATAAGAACAAAATTGTTCTGCAGTAAAGTCAGATTTTCAACTTTGACATCACTTTTTGACGAAGGCTAACTTTGGTGTACTCTGACCCATGTTAAAGTCAATTTCTCTGTCAGAAGTAACGAAAGGAACCTCATTTTAGACTTTTTTAATAGTATTTACTAGCCATTAAAACTACGTTTAAATTGAGCTGACATATTTTTAGGGTTGCCAGATATTCAATTTAAAATGGTGTTCAATTTTTCTTGTCCGAGCAAAATTTTGACTTTGAGGTCAAAAAAATGCGTAATAAACATAAAGTTTTCTTATTTTTACCTGATGAACGAAACAACAATAAAAAAAAACTCATTGATAAAAGCACCCAAAAGCTCATACATTTTATGATACTTGGGAAAATCTCAAATAGGTAAGAAATCGAATTTTGGGTTTTTTACCTACTTTTATTGCAGCACTTGGCAATTGGAGTGGTTTTCCAAGAATTGATAGTTTTTAGGTATTTTTTAAGACTGTGCACTCATGAAAAGGGTTGAAAGTATACCTATGCCTACTTGACTTACTGTCAAAACCCTAATTACCTTAACTCTTCTCAGGGAGAGTTAAATTTTGAGTATGAATGTTCATCAGACTGTAAAGTTAAGTCACTATTACATTTGGATAAGAGCACTTTTTGATAAAGGACTCGAATTTTGTAACTGGTTACTGGCGAGAAGTTTGGATGATAACCAGTTTATGAACAGAATTCTTTGGACAGACAAATCTCTATTCACAAGAGATGGTATTACGAATTTCCATAATCTCCATACATTGCATTCGAGCAATCCACATTCAAGACGGCATAGTTCATTTCAGCACAGATGCAGTGTCAAGATGTGGGCAGGTGTAATTGAAAATAAATTAATCGGGCCTTTCAATTTACCACCCCGACTTAATTCTACTAACTATCTACAAAATAATCTACCAGAACTATTGGAGGATGTTCCACTGCTAGTCCAGGAAAATTAGATTTTTACTTCGGAAAAAATCCCAGAAAGCTGAATTTTGGTATATGCGTTCGGTGAACCTTCCTTAATAAGCCCAGAAAGTTCCGCCACGGAATGTTGGATGCTAGCTTTTTTATAGCGGTAAAAAGACAAACAAAATGTTTTTTTTTTTTTTCCGAAAAATCAATATATCTCCAGTTCTAACGGTTTTTAGTCCAAAACACCTAAGTTCAATATTAAAATTCATACAACTTTACTTAAAGCTATAAACGTTTCTGAGTGATTAAGCGTTAAAAATTTAATATTTTTTCTTTTTCCCATTTTTTTCTCGTTCAAAGTCTTTTTGTAGTGCATATATATAGGTCAAACTTTTGAAAACATCTAAAGCAAAGTTTATACATTATGTAACGCTATATAAGAAAACATTATTATTTTTTTCTGAAAAAACAACGGTTTGAAAGATATAAAGGCACGAGTACGATAACTTAGGCGCCAAGAAATAAAATCGGTTTTTTATAGAACAGCCCAATATAAGCATTTTTTACTATAGGAGGACGGGTCTAACTCCCCCCGTTTGGGCGGGAGGGGCAATTTTACAAAAAAGGTACTAAAATGAAAAAAAAAATATTAAAAAATAACGGTTATACTTACAAATAATTTGTATACCTTGTTTTAAAGCCTATACTATGAACTATTAGCTAATTTTTAAATTAAGTCAAATCTATGCATAGTTTCAAAAAAAACGGGCTTTAAACTCAAAATTTGGAAAAAAAAATCATAAAAAAAGTTTTAAGTGTAGTTTTTTCAAAACAGTAAAATTATATATAATTTTTTTTTCTGGTATTCGTTGCTCTTATTAATTCTTCATTAAAAAATGAAAACAAGATGATTTTATATCTTCTATTTTTTGAGAAAATTGAAAATTACCAAACATAGTTTTGTATAATTCTTTTAGTTTCAGGAAATTGTTAAAACAAAGCTTATTAGATAAATAATATTGGAGTGTTTTCTTCTCCAGTAGATACTGATAACATTTACTTAGTCTTACTTTTTTAGACAGCGCTGTATTCATTATTCCAATTTTTTGTATTTTCGTGCTAGTGCTAGTGCATAAACAGTATGATAGGCTTGGCCCAGTATAGGATATGGGGTGGGTGAAAGTTTAGGTATATGCACAGTTTCTTATGGATTACAAATTTTCCATACAAAAACCTCCAAGCAATCACATTCCTAGTGCATAAACATTATGATAGGGAAGCGGGGGCATACTGCCTCTCTGCAAGCCCCCTGCTTGGCCCAGTATAGGATTTGGGGTGGGTGCAAGTTTGGGTACATGCACAGTTTCTTATGGATTACAAATTTTCCATACAAAAACCTCCAAGCAATCACATTCCTAGTGCATAAACAGTACGATAGGGAAGGGGGGCATGCTGCCCTCCTGCAACCCCCCTGCTTGGCCCATTATAGGATTTGGGGTGGGTGCAAGTTTGGGTACATGCACAGTTTCTTATGGATTACAAATTTTCCATACAAAAACCTCCAAGCAATCACATTTCTCGTCCAATTTGAATAACTAGCAAAGTTTCAAAATATTAAAACTTAAAATGTACAGAACAAACTTTAAATCTTGTGTGAGACCATTCAAGTGTTACGGACTGTACATAATAGATTATAGAAAACAAAAAAACCGCACAAGCTTTACAATTTGTCCCGTTATTTTTTTTTTTCTATGAACATTATGTGTAACAAGAGTTAATATAAACAAAGATCATTCTTTAATCAGCCTTTGTGAGAATAAAGTATTTTTTTTAAACAATGGGGGCTAAACATCCACTGCTTTATCCTTAACTTAGGAATTTTTTTTCCATTTTTTGATCATTTGAGGATTTAGTTTCGACCAACAAAAAAACATTACATTACTTACTGTACTATACCTTTTATAAAAAGAACTATTTTTTCATAATCCACAAAGAAAAATAATTAAAAAATAAAAAGTAGGTTTGGTAATTTTTAATTTTCTCAAAACCTAGAAGATATAAAATCATTTAGTTTTCATTTTTCAATGAAGAATTAATTAGAGCAACGAATTTCAGAAAAAAAATAATATATTATTTTACTGTTTTGAAAAATTACACTTAAAACTTTTTTTTTATCTTTTTTCCCCAAATTTTGAGTTTAAAACCCCTTTATTTCGAAACTGTGCATAGATTGCACTTAATTTAAAAAATAGCTTATAGTAAAAAGTGTTGGCTTCGGAACAAGATATAAAACTTAATTGTAAGTATGACCGTTATTTTTGAATATTTTTTTTTTTCATTTTTAGTACCTTTTTATAAAATTTCCCCTACCGCCCAATCGGGGGGAGATAGACCCCACTCTTCCATATTAAAAAAATGCTTGTATTGAACTGTTCTATACAAAACAGTTATCAATTCTTGGCGCCTAAGTTATCGTACTCTCCCATATATAATTTTTTTTAAAGTTTGGCAAAAAGTTCAAATTTCTGGTTTTTTGCTTTTCATTCTTAAAAGCACAAGTTGTCGAAAAAAAATCTTAAGCTCAGTTTAAAGATCATAAAATTCTCTTCAAAAAAACATGACACTTTTTTCCATACGAGTCATAAGACACAAGATATTGTGACTTCGATAGTGTCAACTACCAAAAAAACTGTACTCGGTGAAAATAGACCCCAGTGCGTGCGGTATCGGGAGGAGGGGGGAGATAGGGGCGTGGGATAATTTAATCAAAAGTAAGCATAACACTTTCAAATTGGTTTCAGTTTCTAAATTTTCAATTTTAATAATTTTTTCATCTGTTTCATCTTAAACGTTTACTAATGTATTCTGAAAAAAAAATCATTGCCCTGGCTACGTGCCTGTATCCACACATATTTTATTGGGGATAATCATGTTTTAATTTTTTGCATTTGTATTCGTATTTTACCGTTATTTTTATAACCAGTGCTCTAGCGAAATAGCCAGTTGCATTCCTCCCCTAAAACAATTCAACCGTAATACTCGTATTTCTAGGAATGCACATCAGTTTACCCTTGAGCCCAACTTTGGACGTACTGTTAAGTATAGAGATTCTTTCTTTAGTCGCACTACAAGAATATGGAATGCTTTAGCCGGCACTATTTTTCCCTTCCATTTTGATATTCAAAGGTTCAAACCAATGTGAACCGGCATCTCCTCTTAAATCCTTTCCTATTTTCCTAACGCTCGCACTGTGTTTAATCATTTTAAGGGTAGTAAGAACCCCTTTAGTGCGCGCCTAATTAAAAAAAAAAAAAAAAAAAAAAAAAAAAAAAGAAAAAAGAATGCCAGACGGGTTCGGCGGCCCACGGTCGTAAGTGATTGCCAGTTTAGCTTAAAGTTTTTTTGTAATACAATAAGAATTGGCATCAGTTACCCGCGCAGAAAAACATTTTAGTTTTCGACATGGCAATAGAGAGTTTTAAATAGATTCTGGCAAGGCCCTAGCATGGCTGAGTAATGGCCAAAACTAGGGCCTTGTCAATTATGAACCCTTTTGCCTCGTCACAAGAAAATACTCTAGGCCCGGACCAGCAAAAACTAGATTTGTTCATATTTTGGCTAGAAACATTAAAAAAAGGTTATTTTTGTATCGGTTGTGACCCGATAGTAAAATAACTCATATCAAAAATAAAAACCTGAATAATAAAAATAAAAGCGCAAATTTGTATAAATTTAATACGATATTAAAGCAAATTTAGTATGATACTGGGCATTTTTGTAAATTACTCTTATTATCATATTATTTGATTTAGTTCTTATGTAGGTATTTTTTTTAATAAATTTATTTTTTATAGATCTACAAACAACTTTCAACTTGTTTTTCTAAAAACAAAACTACTATTTTTAGCTTCGAAATAGCACCTTCAATGTATAAATTCCTTAAAGGAAAAACATTTAAGTTTTAAATTGATGACTTTAAAATGTTTTAGTGTGGGAAGGAGGCTGACGTATACGAAAATTAAATGACAGTGGAATTCCTTCTTCAGAGAAACAATTCTCACAACCACTTTCTTTTTTTGAAAGATTTCATGTAGAAGTTTATACTGTATGTGAGACGTTCATGGCAATTTTTTGTTACCATATTTTATTTGGCAGCCAGATCAATGAATGTGCCACTTTCGTCTCTCTGTTTCAATTCGATGAGAATTAATTCTTCATTCTTTCAAATATGTATTCCTTTTTTCAAAATTCTGTTTTAAAACATCGATTTTCAAAGTAAAGCCTCTTGTACCTCACTTAGTATTTTTATTCCAGAAAATGCGACGAATCGATTTCAATCCAGATTTATAATTTCCTTCTTTCAGGAGGGATTCAAAAGTAAATACCTATATGATTATCTTTGTAATTTTTAACTTTTTTTTTGAAATCAAAACTGATCAATTATAATAAAAGTTAATATTTGTATTTCTCGCTTCATCGATTCAATTTGTTTAGTTAAAAATTTTGCGTTCTGTAGCAATGACGATAGTGCTTACTCTGACAGGATGCCGAAAAGTCCAACAAGTTATTACTAGCGAGAACCTCAAGAGAGTATAAAACATTTTCCTTATCTATCGTGACAAGTTAATTCAGAAGATTGTTGCAAGGTTGCAAGGATTTTTTTTTTCAGAAACAGTAACAAAATTAATAGGTAGGTACGTAAGAAATATAATTTCTGGATGTTATTGAATAAATGTGTGACTGTATAACACCGAAATTTGGAAGTTCTAGAAAGGAGATGACCCATTTTTGGGCCAGGTGCGTATATCGATGAGATGGCTACCAAAAGAAAGCTGGTATTGAGTTCTATAAGAATGCTTACTATTTTCAAAATCGGTGTTGGAGATTTCAAGATATTTGAGCATGAAGTTGGCGATTCAAGTCATAGAATTAATTTTGTTTCGAAAGAATTGTTCATAGCTTGTGAAGTATAGTAGCTAGAAAATTAATTTAAGTACCAAATAAGAGATTACAAAAATACCTTTCAAACGATATCAATATCTCTTTCCTACGTTCAGCATATTTTGATATACACTGTTCAGACTGTTTTGAAATAATTTCGTTGCAGGTGCTTTTTTTTGTACCACTACAATCTTTAATTGATTACGTTTTGTTTTATGTACATTAAAATTATCTAACCTCAAATGAATGTCATATTATAAACAAAAGGACGTTTTTTGTTAAAAAAACGATGATACAGTAAAATGCTTTTTTTTAACGCCTAACTAAAAAAAAACGATAAAAAAAACGTGTCTATCTCACGATTCTTCATTGAAATTATCTATAAGGATGTTGTCTTAATATTATAATGCTGGTATGTTTATATGTTCATAATGCCGAGCGAATCCCAAGTACCACAAAATACTCATAACTTGAGCGCAACATCCAACAGTTCGCATACCAACAATACTTTGATGCTCAATTGTTTTATTATCAGCTTGCTAGGTAAGCGTCATGTGTCGATTTCTAACGGTCCAAAAATTGATGTTATCAGAAAAAGCTTATGTTACATTGTAGAATCTTTAAGCCTACCAAAGTATTTACCGTTGAAAAGAACACCTGGTCAGACTAATGTTAAGTGATATTATAAAATCTAGTTTAAAAAAAAGTTGGTTCTCATAGATGTTTTTTTTTTTCATTTGGTGCGGATTTTGTTATTGAATGCAGAAAAAACATAAATCTTTATGCTGGGTTTCCACTTGTCATTAAAAGACGCAAACTGACACACTTTGACAAGTCAGGGTGGGTATTATCAACACAAAAAGCAAAGAAATAAGTAGTAGAGGGAAAGTATAACCCACCCTGTCTTGTCAAACTGTGTCTTTCAATGAAAGTGGAAACCTAGCATAACTTTTAAATATTAAATAAGTCTTAGCATTTTATTGTATAATTGTTTTTTTTTTTTTTTTTAAATAAAAAAGGTCCTTTCGTTTATAAGATGACATTCATTTGACGTTAGATAATTTTAATGTACATTAAACAAAAGGTAATCAATTAAATATTGTAGTGGTACAAAAAAAATACATGTCATCACTGATTTTTTCAAGATATCAGCCGTAGAAAGCACCTGCATCGAAATTATTTCAAAAAAAGTCTGAACTGTGTATATCAAAATATTCTGAACGTAGGAAAGAGATATTGGTATCGTTTGAAAGGTATTTTTGTGGTCTCTCATTTTTTTTTTTCTAGCTACTATACTTCACAAGCTATGAACAATTCTTTCGAAACAAAATGAATTCTATGACTTTTGAATCGCCAACTTCAAGCTCAAATATCTTGAAATCTCCAACACCGATTTTAAAAATACTAAGCATTCTTATAGAACTCAATACCAGCTTTCATTTGGAACCTATTTCATCTATGTACGCACGTGGCCCAGACATCAGAGAAAAATGGGTCATCTCCTTTCCGGCTTAACTTGGAATTTTCCAGCAACATTAGTAAAAATCCGAAAAAATTTGTTTACAGTACCGTGGTCATGTGTCAAAGGATTTTAATTCCCCTGTTCTGCTCACGCACCGCTTGAGGTATGTTCAGTCGTCAGGAATTTTGTCGCCTTTGTATTTATGGTTAGGTTTTTGTGGAAATTTTTTGGCTGTTTAGTGGCCTTTATATCAAATGAAAGAAACTATTTTTCCATGACTATGTACATCATCAGGTGAAACAATGGATTTCTATATTTCCATAGATTTATATGAATATCATAATGTTAAGCGTTACAACCAATGTTAACTTACACTTGTTACAGCAGATACTTCAGATATATACATACAGATGTTTAAGTACAACAAAACAAAAGTTAAAAATGAGACTTGCTGGACACAAATCTTTTCTCTTAGTTCGATGCATATAGATTGGTTGTCTTTGTCAGATTTGAAAACACCTCGAAAAATTAATTACAATGTTTTCTGTAATTGTTATTTGTATCAAAAAATTCTAAATAGTTTTTTTTTCTTAATATTTTATTACAGAGCACGTTCTTGAAAAGTCATATCACGGTCTTATTAGAGAGAACGAAACTATAGTTGAAATAACGCCATTAATCAAAGTTGACGAAGAAAAAATTTGTGATTTTCGTATACTAAAGAAGCCATATCATGAGATACCATTTCAAGTAAGTTATTATAAATTTATCAAATAATTTAAATGATAATACCTATTTTTCTTATATATTTGATTCGTCTTTTTATCGAATTTTTGAATTTCTTTTGTTTTATAGAAGAAAGGGTGGCTAATGAGCTACCTAATCTAACTAGTTTATCTATGGTTACGTTTTGGCACTGTTCTTCGGTGAAGAATTGAAACTTTGATGTCATGAGTTGTAATTTAATTTGGTATTTCAGTCTTTAGCTATCAAAAAACTTTCGAAGTCTATTAAATCTGTAATGACAAACCCGCTTGAAAATATTATTTTTGTTTTATTTTGAATTGCTTTATAATTAGTAATCATCAAAATAGAAATCAGGGGTGGAATCGGGTAAGGTGATATGTGATAAGTGATAGTCATTATCGACACATTCCGTCTGCGTAAGGTGACTGTCACCAGTGATAATCATATTTGTGTGACTATTTTTGGTGACAGCTATTTAGCTATCACTTTCATGTTAAACTATTCATGTATGCTATATTTTCTGCATTTTCAAGTTAGGTACCTTATATTTTAAATGAATGAATATTCAATGAATATCTAAATAGTTTTTTTTTATTTCTAAAAGGGCATTAAAATACAATTTGTCATGAAAAAAACATTATGTCAATATTGCTTACATACATACGAGTATGTATGTAGGAATAGTTTCATTATTATGTCCAATGAGGATCATATCTCCTTACAAATCTATTCAAAAGTTCATTGAATGGTCACGTCTTTTTAGCAAGTATTAAAATGAGTTGATATCAGTGAATAGTTGCCAAAATTAACACAAACAATTGTGATTTTATTCCAGAAAAAAATAATCTTCAATAATGGATGGAATTCGAAGGGCGGGTTTCTTTAAATCAGCAGAGAAAACATCGCGACGGTTTCTTTTAATCACTTGAACTCGAAACGCATTTATATTTTTCAATATTTTTAAAATCTATCCACCTCACAATTTTGTTTAATTAACTTGCAACTATTCACTAAAATTGTTTAATTTCAACACTTTTGAATAAATTTGGTGGCCGCAATAAAGAAAATCTTCAAATCGACTTGTGAGAAATGTCAAATCTTACTAGTATGTGTGCAAAACAATGTTTTCTCTGAAAGTGATACCAAATTTGAACTTTTTTTTGGTGATCACTTTATGCAGATGGAAAATCAAATCCTATCACCTGTGACTGTCACAAATGTGATGATCACAAATCACCTTACGCGATTCCACCCCAGTTTTCAGTACTTTTAACTTTGTTCATACTATTTTTCCTTAAGTATTTCATAGCATTTAAAACCAATAGTCGAGTCGAGCCGTCATTTGGCCCTGCATGCAGACGTACGGTGTATTTTTTGTACGGATCGATAGGTGCATATGAGATAAGTTTAAATCTCAAACTACACACCCTGACAACTTTCATAAGAAAGATTCATAAAAATGTAATTTTGACATTTTTGTTTGTTTAGCGAATGGGTACTTTCAATGCAAAAATATGACAAAATTTATGTCGTTGAACGCAAAACTATCTGCAATGTCAATTTTTTATGGATTTGTTAATTAATTAAGAATATTTATAAAACAATAAAATTTACAATTTGACTTATATGTAACTAGTTGGATACGATGATATTATACATTTATTGGCACATAGGGGGCCAAATCTTAAACTATGGGCTCTATTGCGGTTGTCGATCGATAATCGCTAACGAGCGATCAACGCTCGACAAATTGAGAAATCGGTATTGTGGTGCTGTCGATTTTGTTCGACAATTATCGAAAATCCGATCACTCGTTGTCGACCGCTTTTTTTTATCGACGGGGTCTATTCAACAAGTTAAAAATTGTGAAGGCATCAAAATGTGAGTGTTTTTATTTTTAAAAATGTTTTTTTCATAAGTAAAATATATTAATTTATTATTCTTAATACAGGGCAAAACAAGTTTTAACGAAAAATCAGATAAAAACCATCAATGCACCCAATAACTCCTGGGAATCCTAATTTTTCAAAGAAATACATTTTTGTTTGGCGTATTTCACTTTCGTTTATTTTGGGCATACATATGTATGTGTGTTTCTATTAAACTTAGCAGTAAAGTAAAGTAAATCCATAAAGGCTGGCTTAGATAATCAAAAATAGTTAACAAAGCTACAAAACACAAATAAATGAAAAGAAAACAAATTCAGAATCAAGTAAATCCGTACAATTTTATTTATTTATTTATTTATAACTATTATCAGGTAATAGATTACACAATTAATTATAATTTTTCGGCACTAGCTACCAGGACTTCCTGCTGATAATGCTAGTTTATTTGAGTGTAATAAAAAATGGTTTTTAATTTTACTTAAATATATTTATACTTAATATAAATATAATAGTAAATAGTTAAATTAGTGGTTGAAGCTAAATTGGAATTAATATTTTAAAAACATCAGTAATTTTTTTGTTCAGTGGAAACGGTTAGAAGATTTATCAGGGCTCGAGTACGAGAACTCAGGCGCCAAGAAATAATAAGGTTTTTTTTTTTAAACCGTTAAATACAAGCATTTTGTATTAGGGGGGGTCTACCTCCCCCGTTTGGGCGGGAGGGGCAATTTTATAAGAAAAGTACTAAAAATAAAAAAAATTATTAAAAAATAACGGTAACAGTATAACGGCAACAGTTAAAATTAAGTTTATTATTAGAGCCAATACTTTGTTCTATTAGCTAGTTTTTAAATCAAGTGAAATCTATGCATAGTTTTTGAAAAAATGGGTTTTGAACTCAAAATTTGGGGAAAAAAACATAAAATAAAGTTAAAAGTGTAATTTTTCAGAACTGTAAAATTATATATATTATTTTTTTTTTCTAAAATTCGTTGCTCTATTTAATTCCTAATCAAAAACTGAAAACAAGATGATTTTTTGTCTTCTACTTCTTGATAAAATTAAAAATTACTGAAACTACTTTTTTATGAGATTTTTGTTTTTTTTTTTTTGATTGCTTACATAAATATAGTGCTATAGCACCCAGCATTACGACACGTATATAAACGGTGAGGTATGGAAGGGGCGGCATGCTGCAACCCCCCTGCTTGGGCACACTATAGGATTTTGGGTAGGTGCGAGGTTGGCGTATGCAAAGTTTCAATTTAGAAAGTCATTTAGCGTTATCCAGAATCGCGGAGGCATTCCACGTCCGAGTCAGTCAATTCGTGTGTATACGGTGTCTCAGTGAGTCAGTCAGTCAATTTGTTAAGTTTAAAGAGTCAAGTCCGTGTTTTAAAATGTCTTAAAAATGTATGTTAGTTTCATCAATGAAGTCATATCAAAAATACCAAATCCCCAAACATTGAAAAATGTTTGAGTTTTGAATGGAGTAGTGGATGCTTAGCCGCCATTGTTAATTAACAAAAGAAAAACACTTAATTCATTCAAAGGTTGAACAAAGAATGACCTTCGTAAATATTAATTTGTATACCACATGTGCATGAAAAAACAACGGTACAAAATACGATTGTTTGTTCGTTTTTTTTAATGATCTAAGTAGGTATACATACTTTGAACATTACAATTGCATTATATAGGTATGTAAGACACAAACATACATATTAAGAAATTATATAAATTTGATGTAGCGAGCAAAAAAAAATTTCATAAAAAAGTAGTTTCAGTAATTACATTTCAGTAGAATACAAAAAACCATCTAGTTTCTAGATTTTAATTAGGAATTAATTAGAGCAACGAATCTTAGAAAAAAAAATAGTATATATAATCTTACAGTTCTGAAAAATAACACTTTAAACTTTTTTTTATGTTTTTTTTTTTTCTCAAATTTTGAGTTCAAAACCCATTTTTGCAAAAACTATGCATAGATTTCACTTGATTTAAAAACTAGCTAATAGAACAAAGTATTTGCTTTAAATAAATACCTAAAACTTAATTGTAACTGTTACCGTTAGTTTTTAATATTTTTTTTTTATTTTTAGCAGTTTTTTTCTAAATTGCCCCTCCCGCCCAAACGGGGGGAGATAGACCCCCCCTCCCATAGTAAAAAATGCTTGTATTTAACCGTTCTACAAAAAACCGTTATCATTTCTTGGCGCCTGACTTATCGTAATCTCCCCTTTATCAGAGTGTTTTTTATGTTGATTTTTTTGGATATGAGTGTCACATGTTCGCAATCGATTGGAGGTTCGACTGGACTACAATACCCAAGTTCTTAATTCAGTTATTGATATTAGTTTCTTCCTTTTTTTGCCGCCTTTATTTGCACTATATATACGATCAGTTTATTTTGTTTAGTATAAATCATATATTTAAAAAAATGAGAAACAAAAAACTGATTTATCCGGTTCGAACGCAACATACTTGTTAAAGTGTTTTGAAAAAAAGTATGTTAGTATTAATTAAAATTTTATTAATTAATTAATTTCAGATCGAATTGGTTAATAACCTTGGTATCTTAAAAGCTCGTCGAACACTTAATTGTGAGAAACGCAAGAGCTATCATTTTGAAATTGTTGCCATATTCTGTGATAGTACACATTCAGCAAGTGCAACCGTTCATATTTCAGTGATTGACATCAATGAATACGCACCAACTTTTCTTCAGCCATCTTATGTAACCGAAGTAGACGAAGGTCGTCTGTATAAGGAAATAATTCGCGTCGAAGCAACAGACAAAGATTGCACGCCTCTGTTCGGCGATGTTTGCAAATATGAAATCCTTAATAACGATCAACCTTTTACAATCGATAATGAAGGTTCGATCAAGAATACAGATCCGTTGTCGCATAAAGCATCCCATAATCATATACTATCGGTGGTGGCATACGATTGTGCCATGAAGGAATCAGCACCAATAATGGTTAGCATTAAAGTGCGTAGGTTATGTGAAGCACGTTTGGTTGGAATACCGGAGCGTATTGATTATACGGTAAGGAACTTTAAAATCTTATTCGAATATCCCCTTAGTCTTAGAGAAATTTTATTTTTGTTTTTATTTTTTTTTTTTTAATCTGAAACCAGGCCAGTTCCATAGAATCGCTTTCGTTATTCCCAAATGCACGCTTTGAGTTGTGCGATATGTATTGCAATGGTGAGGGTATGGGCATTCGAACGTCGGTTGCTTTAAAGGTAAGAAAATTGAACTAGAAATATAACACGAATCATTTATAATATGAAACTACGTTTACAGACGAAGCACATATCTTTTGGCTGTGATCGAGACATAACAAACTGTACACCGGGCTACTCGCTGGTGGATCTTCTTCCCCGAGGTACCGAATGGACGAAAGATCTAAGCTACGACGAGGGCTTTGAGCCTGTTTTCCATTTTGATGGCTCATCAGGAGTTGTTGTGCCGGATAGTTTGGTGCAGCGACATGATTTTGCCTCGCACTCATTTAGTATTGTGACGATATTCAGGCATTTTAGTCTGCCAACATCCAATAAACATGCCAAGGAGCATATTGTGTGTAGTGCCGATGATCACAGTAAGTGTGCGCATAATTTTTGAAGTCTACAAACAATTAAACTATTACTTTACCTTATTTTATAACAGAAATGAATCGACATCATATGGCCCTGTTTGTTCGAAATTGTCGCTTGATTTTGCTCTTGCGTAAGAATTTCAACGAAGGTGATTTGAATATATTCAGTCCAGCTGAATGGCGCTGGAAGATACCACAAGTATGTGACAACGAATGGCATCATTATGTGCTGAATGTAGATCAATCCAAGGTCGAGCTTTACATTGATGGCTCGAAATTCGAAAACTCGGTTGAAGATCGCCACAGTAATCCAGAAGTGATTGATGATTGGCCATTGCATGCAGCACATGGTGTAAATACGACTTTAACTGTGGGCGCATGCTATCAGAGTTCTGAGAATCGCCTCAAACACGGATTCACTGGTGATATTTCCGAAATTAAATTGTCTCTGAATAGTGTACTCTCGAGTGAGGATGTCAAGTGTGGTACTAATTGCGCTGAACACCTTGTACCACCTCCTGAGAAGTTACTCGAAGCCGATCAGCAAGTACAATCAAATGCCCAGCTAAATGAAATCTATATTGAAGGCAGCAACAAGGAGAACATCGAAAGCCTTTTGCAGAAAATTCAATACATCAACACGAAGCAGAATCCAACAATTGGTCGAAGAAATATCGAGGTGCGAACAACAATGATGTGCATCAATCAGAGTGCAGTTCGTTTGCCCACAGTTGAGACCTACATTATGGTAAATGAGCCTAATTCCATGGTTGCTGCTGCTGCCTCAACTAAGGACTTTTCCGAGCTTCAAAAGATAAGCAGCACTAGTAGCAGTGGTAGCTCAGGTTCAAGCTCAGGGGGTGCATCCAGTACCGAAGAGCAGCAAAAATCATTGCCAGATGAAGACAAAGCAAAGATTGTCATCACTGGCAACTCAAATCATTTGGTATCGTATCCAGAAATAAAGCAAGGCGTTCGAATTTTGGGGAACATAAATATAAGCGTTATGACCGGAGGTCACATTCTTCACAATCTCCAGAGCTTGGATTCATGCAGTGTCATTGTATTCCCTAGCTTGAATCCGGATCATGAAGAGATCGAAGTCGATGGTGATGAATCGCTGTCATCAACCTTAGACATCAAAACTAACATCAATAAAGATGGAGTTGAGATGATTGGCTACGATACAACATCAAATTACTTAGATGTTTTGAAAGCTCTAGTTTATAGCAACAAAAAGCCAGCCTATTATTTGAATAGGGTCTTCAAGCTATCATGCTCACAATTGAATTCACAATTCAAGAGTGCCGAATTTACACTCACACTCACGGTATTGCATCCGAAGCAGAGCATCACAACAACAACGCCGGCACCAAATAATCTCGCCATGCAACCACTGCAACAGCAATATGGTAAGTTCCAATAAAAACCACACTGAATTACTAGATTTACACTCCCAAGATGCTGGATTAATACTATTGACAGAATGCCATTTCTTATGCCATAATCCTATTAGCCGTATTAATCTAGTGCATACTTTTTTTTAGTCGTATAGGCTCAGCATTTTAATACATACTTAAGAATCTGTTATTTTGTGTTGTTTCAATTCAAAAACGTATTTATTTTATAGATACAAATATGTTTGCACATGCAATGATTCATTCGCACGATGTCCAAGAGCCCAAATCTCGAGTGCATGCCATAACGCACCACGGTAAGTTATTTTTTTTTTTTTTTTCTTTTTTTTTTACAATTTTGTGTTTTTATTTTTCAGCTGCAAATTCTCATCCAACAATGTTGATCATACTGATATGTGTGTTCTTTGTCATCCTTCTTTGTGGAGTATCAATTGCGCGCATGAGGAACAGCAATCATAAATATATTGATAGGCACCAGCCTTGTCCTAAGGTATGATACGAATTTTTGTCTTTATATGTAACTAGCTTTTACCCCGCTTCGCTCAACCCCTGAAGCCCGCTTTTGCTTTTAAATCTACAAACATTGGTGTATTGTCAACATTATTTTTTATTT
Source organism: Melangyna quadrimaculata (assembly GCA_949320155.1). Taxonomy (NCBI): domain Eukaryota; kingdom Metazoa; phylum Arthropoda; class Insecta; order Diptera; family Syrphidae; genus Melangyna; species Melangyna quadrimaculata. Next base: position 6,030,447 of record OX439486.1, read on the forward strand.
TCTTTGATTTTTAAATTATTTTTCCCTTAATTATTCTTTGCAAACATGAATATGATACATACTTAATTATATTCATGATCTTTGATGTAATTTAATTGATTGAATATATCGTCGTCGTTCAATAGAACAGAAATAGGAACCCAAGTAAACATGACATAAATTAAAATCAAATGTCAAAGTTTTGGTTCTATGAAAGGTCACTGTGTCCTATGTTGATCTATTCTAGAAATTCAGTCAGTAAAAAATCCATGATATTGCAAAATCTCTCAAAATTAAAAATGGATGGAGGGTGTTTTTCATGGTTAGGTTAGGTTGAAGTGGCTGCCAGCAAGAACTGACACACTTAGACCATAAGTTGGTCCGTTGTAATACCACGTGAATCTTGAAGAATTTTCTCCCCACTCGTTAAAATCAGTTGGAGCTTCTTATGAAGCGTGTGAGACTACTTATGTCTATGTTTGTCAAATCACTAGGATCATTGAAGAAGAAGTCTCCGAGATGGAGCCTTCGTCTTTCAGATAGGGCAGGGCATATGCAGAGAAGATGAGGAACAGATTCTTCCTCCTCTTCGTCCATACAGCTTATGTAAAAGTCGTTTGCGAAAACTCCAAGTCGCTTTCGTGCTTGCCTGTACGACAATGCCCGGTTATGACACCAACTACGGAGCTGATATGGAATCTGTTCAAAGATATCAAACACTTAGAGCGCCTCACATCTAGCGTAGGCCAGATCTGGTTTTGTCGCCAGGCAAGTGGTTAAGTTGTTCCAACTAAGGTTTGTTCTCCTTTAAGCATCTTGCTTCAGCAAAAATTTTCATGTAGCTATAGGCATACCGATATTTAACTTTTCAGGTAAAAAAGATAGTCTTGTTCCACCTTTGGCGAGTTCATCAGCTTTACAATTACCCGGATGTCCCTATGGCCCGGCACCAAACAAAGGAGAATATTGAACTGCTGTGCCATCTATATAAGAGATGATCGACAGTTTAGGGCTGTTATAGAGTTTTTAGAGACACATTCGATAGATTTTATGGCAGCTCGGCTGTTTGAGAAGATGCGGATATCAGAAGTCGATATCACGTTTTCCTTGAGCCAAGATAAAACTTACTTTATCGCCAAAAGTTCTGTCTGGAACACGCTACAATGGTCTGGAAGACGAAATGACAGACTTAAATTTAGTCTTTCTGAGTATAATCCTCCACCAACTCCATCATCGGTTTTTGAACCGTCCGTATAGAAATGAATCGATTCGTCTTCCAAAAATGTCAGGTTCTCCCATGTGGATCTGGAAGGTATGGCAACTTGGAAATTTGTATCCAAACGTGTTTCCATAGAACGACTACTATTATTAAGTACAATTGTTAAATGAAAATCTTTATACTATTCTTCTTATTTTTTAAATAAATCTACTTTTTTATAAACCTCATGCATGTAAATTAAATTATGTACGTGCATTATAGTAACTCTGATTTGTAGAAAGTATGCATTTAAAAGCCTTTAACTTTTAAAAACTTGATTCACTTGAAAATCATGGCATAAAGTAACGAAAATTTACAATAAAGCAAGTACAAGGTCCACTGAAAGATAAAGCAGCGTCTACATTATTCTAGTGTGTACGTGATAAAGTGTTCACTGTTATGTGTCCATGGAAATACTCATTTACGTACTCAATTTTCCAAGTCGATTTCCATTTTAATAGCAATTAAAATAAGACTACAAACGAAAACAAAACAGTATTTAATTACACAAAACAAAACACCTACATTGGCAGATAACGCATGCGCAACACAAATGACAGTAGTGTTGATCACCGTTGTTGATTTCTATCCATTTGAGTCGGGTTACGTTCGGGTAAATAAAAGTTGATGGACTATGCCGATCTACACATCCACATCAACTCAACATTGTTTATTAGCACTTTCAATATTTCAAAGAATCCATAATTGGTAGAATATCATGTGACGGGGAGTAATATATGATTTGCTTGATTAATCCATATTTTTTTTAGACAATATCTGTGGTTTAAAGTCATTTGTGATAGTTTACCCATAGATAACATTTTCGTAAACAGGATTTTTTTCTTCCTGCTTTGAATAATTTCCACTAGTCTCTTCTTTCATTTTCTTGTGTCTTAAAATGTAGCGAAAAAAAATTAAAAAAAAACTCTACATCTCTTCTCTCTAGATCGCAGACGAAAGTTTAGTCTGGGATGATTCAGCACTCACAATCACCATCAATCCAATGCAAAATGATGTTGTTTCTGAGGATAGTTCTGATTCGGAAAATTCTGACTCAGAAGATGAAGAAGGTTTGCTCTCTTACAACTAAAAATATGTATAATTTATTTAGCATTTAAAATGTTTGTTTCAGTTGTAAATGGTAAATATCAAAATGTCAGCCAGCTGGAGTGGGACAATTCAACAATGTAAATAAAATTTAAAAAAAAAATACAAATTAAAAACATAATTAATGTATAAGAAATACATAAAAAACAAAAGCAAGGCAAACAACAAGAACAAAATTTATATAAATGTTTAAAAAACGCATTTTAAAATTTAAATGTTCATACGTACTTTACAAAATATGTATGTGTGTTCGTTTAATAGAAGAAAAAGAAAAATAGAAAATAACAACGTGACCGACAAAAATATTAAATTTTAGTATTTAGAAGAATACATAACAAAAAAAAAAAAAACAACAATAAATGCAAATAAGCTTAAACAAAAACAAAATCAAGAAAGCAAAAATTATAAATTTAAAAAAAAATTATTTAGCTCGTATAATTCTATTGTATACACAGGGTGACACATCATTAACACAATGACAAGCACGGAATTACTCAAATGTTATGTACTTATAAAATGATATTTGGTTTTAAATTATTTTTGTAAAATATAAACAAAGAAAAACTAACTTTATATGGAGAAACATAAAACAAAAAAGAACAAACAACATTGCTAATTTTCTGATAAATTTTAAAACTAAAATATATACAAAATTTAAGAGAACGCGTCCTTGAAGCTGGTATTACATTTTCGTCTTTGGTAAGTTTAAATTATATTTTTTTTGATATAATACTACTCTTAAAATGTAAAGCAACTATTCTGCAAAAGCTTTTAAAATATTCTTAGAATCAACTGGATGTTGCGGAGGAGACTGAAGAATTTTAAGAGGCTATAATAATCGTGGTACAACTTAGAGAAAAGTCATTTATATTATTTAAATCAAAATGTAAATCGTTTTCGTTTTTCATGGTTTTTGATTTACATAAATGAACAAACTGAGAAATATGTTTGCTGATGGCTGCCCAAATTTAAAAGTACATTATGTTGGAATTGATAAGAAATGGATATTAATTCTAAATATCAAACAAAAATATCAAAAACTTTATTTTAAAAATCATAGCCTTGTTGGTATTTCAATGTTAAAACTACATTTCTTGACAGAATAGTGCAATAAGTAAAATGCAATTAATATCATAATTACAATGTGTTTTTTTTTTTTTTCTAAGAAATACACCGCCAGAGAAGAATGTTTCAAAGCGTTTCTTAACTTTTGCGGGGTAGTATTTCGGCCATATAGAATTTAACAGATGTTAGGTAAATTGCTGCGAGCTGCGATGCATAAATGGTCTCGGTTTGAGAGAGCCTTTATTCCCTCTTAGTGTGTGTCGGGGGATCATTAAACATATCTTGCACTTAGGGCCGCATAAGGGTTACTTATAATAACTATAAGAGAAAAAACAAAACCTTTTACCGAATGGTTGTTTTTGTAATACGCCGTTTGACAAAACTTAAAAGTATATTGTCATATTCATGACAGCCACCTAAAGCTGCAAACAACCCGAGCTTATTGTGCCGCATCCTGTTTATAGGCATTTTACAGACGTATCCGCGGGAATTTCAGAAACATAATACTTTTATTATTTTTTAATAGATTTTCATGGACTTGTTTTTGAGATTTTCAAAATTCAATTGCTATTTTTAATTAAACTGAATGCTCAAAACTGTACCAACATTATTTTGAATTTCAAAATGGTGTAAATCTTAAACTCTGTACTCTGTTATTTTTAAAATTCTGTTTTTTCTAAATGTAGACAAAAACAAGAAACCTAATTAATCAACTAAAAAATTCCCATTAACAATTGAAGCTTAGTATTTAACAGCAAAATGGAACATTTTTGTATTACCCTATTTACAGAATTTTAAAGAAAAGATGTAATGTACGTGTAATTTACGTTTTTAACAGAGCACAAGTGCACGGAATATAGAAGAGGATTTAAAAAGAAATGCCGGTGCACGCATTCAATTTAAATTAGATAATTAGAGGGGAAAATAGAGCTTTATGTAAAGTTCACAGTAAAAGAATGAGGTTAAGTTTATTGGTAATGTAGTGGGGCATTCTTGGCAGAAATTTTTAAATCTGAATTTTGAACAAGGATATTTTCAAACCATCATTTTGACCCATTCACAATCTTGACCTTAATACTGTTTTGAATAAATAGCCTTGTATTAAAAATGATATGAAAATAATCGAAGCAACATGAGTAAGAGTCTTATAGCATTTACAATAAGAATATTATTTGTGTTACTGTCTATTAGTTTTTCTAGCAAAGAAAGGTTACGTAGATACGACCTAAGATCAATGTTTTATAAATATGAAATTTGGCAATGCATTCTTGTCAAACGGAATTGGTTTGTTGTTTGTATATCTTTATGGGAAAACGAAAATACATTTTTGTAATACAAAAAAAAATATATACATATATATATATATAAATAATTTTATTGGATATAATAACAAAAAATTAATATATAGCATCAAACTCATAATTTAGAAAATCCAATGTTATCTCTCTCACTCACACATACACAAATATATGCTTGCGATAAATGCCGTGCTTTGATTCACCATACAAATGCAGAAACATTTAACTATCTAAAAACATAAATTTAAATTTAGAACACGAAAACAAATTAATAATAAAATTTAAGTCAAAGTGTTAAAGAAATGGTTTGTTTGATACTTTATTTTTTTAATTTAAAGTATATTTTTATAAATTTGTTCGAATCGTTTATTTTTTGTATGTTAATTTTTCGTTTTTAACAATTTAAATTTATTTAATTTTTTGTTAAACAAAAAATAGTTTTAGACAAATGTACCCGCATAGATCTAGTGTTTTCTCATTTTTTAATACAAAACACAAAAATATGCACTGCATATATACATATAAATATATATATTAAAAAAGAAATAAATAGCAATTAAGCATTACTAAAAACACACAAATACAAAAAATGCGTTTTAAACAGAACTGTTAGATAAATATGAAACAAACAAAAACAGAATAAAAATATATATTAAAAATTGAGTAAATAAAAAAAAATATAATAATTATAATATAATAAATGTATAGCTGAACTTATTTATATGTGTTTGACGATAAGAACAATTCTATATCCCGATTTTTTTTTTTTTGCAAAAAAACTTCTATAAAATATGACAACATGTAAGGCTTTTGTGCTTGTCATTTAGTTTCATGTTTTATTATTTTTTGATACACCTGCTGTTTGAAAATTCCACTAATACTAACACTATTTTTAACTTTGGTGTATGTCGATATAAATTTATTGTTTTTTTTTTTTCGTGTTTAAATTGTACATGTGTTATGATTTCAATGTAGTAAGCTTTATTCACCTTTTGTGTTTCTTTGATTATTTATTTGTAGGTGCATTAAGGGTATAGTTTAGTCTTGTAACGAAAAGTATAACGAAAAGTAGTCACCATGAAGTTAATGTTCGTTACATTTTCAAACACAGATGGGCGGCTATTACATGATATTTCCTGAGGTTTGAATCTTAAAAGTCATGGTTATGTGGGACGTTTTAAAACAGTTGCACATCAGTTCGAAAATTACCATTGCATTGATTTGTTGCAAAGGGAAGTAGAATTAGGTACATTTGTCTTATGAAGCATTGAGGGTTAAATTATATCTGGAAGCGGAAGCGATGGAGCAGAAATAATACAGTAATACACTTACAATTTTGTATGTATGAAATCTTTCATACGTGTGAATGTTTTTGGCTTCGGTTTTGAAAACAAATCCAGAAGCATTTTCAATTTTTAAAAGAAGAACTGTTGTTCTGAACGTTTTATAAAACGCCATTACACTTAATTCGCGAAAAAAATTGAAATATTCTTTTTAAAGCTCGCCACAATCAAGCCAGAGAATCGATAAAAATAGATGGTGAGTACCATTGTAATGTTTTTTTTTTTTGTTGCGTCCAGTAGCTACCGAAAACTACTGCAAACACTCATACGCCAAACGAATGTTTTAAGTTGTTCAAACATAACAATTTAATACGCTCTGGTAGTACTTCTTTAGTTTGCCGCCTTTCGATGGTTTATTTTTATCTCATTCGGGTAGAGATTGAAGGCTAGGCGCTCAAATATGCGATTTTCAATCGATACGCTTAAAAATTGTGTGGTCGCAAATAATTGTCACCATAAACATTCGGTTTTTTAACTATTTTTATTGTTCGGAAAATAAACTAGGGCTAGCAAAGCCCTACTTTACAAGCAATAAGCTATTTGCGTTCAATCATATTTATCTACGCCATGTCATAAGCCTTCCGACAGAATTTGCAAAACTAACCAGCAAGCTAACCAGCTTTTTTAACGAGTTTTTGTGTCGTGAATACCTACGGTTGTTAATGCGAAGAATTCAAGAAGACTCTGAAAGTATAAATAAAATGTTGTAGAGGAAAAAAGAAAGTCAAACTGATTTCCTATGTTATGTTAACAAAATTATACGATGAATCGTACTCGAGATAATAGCCAAAACTTATTTTTTTTTAAAATGGCGACCGTCCAATTTGTCTGTATTGTGTGCGCCAACTGGAAGGTAGTTATGATTCTTCTCTCTGATTAGCCAGTAGGCAAACCGGATCGCTGTTTTGTGATTGGAGAATTCAGGATTCAAAATTGAAGGCATTTTGGATTTCGGAATTAGAGGTTTCGCCATTAGAGACAAAAAGCCTGGGACGCAGTTCGTTTCGTTTTTGAGTGTATTAAGATTTTTTGAATACTTCAAGAGCTAATCCATAGAGCGCCGAGGATCGTTTTTAATGGCGGATTTGCAAGAAATCCAAAAAATAATTTACATATTTATATTATTATAATTTAAATATTTTCTTCTTCTTTTTCGCCTTAACATTCAGTATTTCAGAACACAATCAGCCCTATTGTGAGTTCCGCGTGAAATAAAATCCGCCCGGAAAAATTACATTTCACTATTCCCTTATTGTGAGTTTCGGGCGAAAAGATTTCCATTTAATTGTTGGTAGTGAACGAGGACACACTTGGTAAAATGGAGAGTGAAACTTACAATAGCTTTTAAAAATCCGGGCGAACAAAAAATGTTCGGGTGAATTGTTTTCCGGGTGAAACTCACAGTAGGGCTGAATTAGTCTATCGAAATGTTTTATTTTATGAATCGCATAATTTAAATTATAGATTAAAATTTTTCTTTCGGCACAAAATACAAAAGAAAATGTGTTGACGCAAAAAAAGTGTACCTACAATTTTTGGAAAAAGCTGGCATTAAAATGAAATGATAGTCCCGATCTAAATTGACCGATTTTTGTCTTGTCGACACTAAGGCTGGTATTCACCGAGCGATCAAAACTTAAGAGCCTATTCACCAAGCAATATTAATGGACATTGACGAGCTCTCGTAAAAGTTATGAGTGGTCTCGAGCACTCCTAAGTTACGAGCGCTCTCTTCGAAAGGTTGTCCGAAAACTTTCGCAATAACTCCTCCCTTCTCCCCAAGATAAACAGAAAAATGTATGCTCATTTGATACACCCAATTCGCCATCATGGTATTTCTGGGTATTTCTATGACGTCACATCTCAAAATCATCTTTTGTTATTATTTTTTGTTTAAAGAAGTCAAAATTAAAACATTCAAAAGAGTTATTTTTAGATGACATTAGAATAACATAATATTGTAATGTTAAATTCTTAAAAAACTACTACCTATTATTTTTGTTCAGAGATTATACCTATTTACAGACAAAAGTAAAAAATGTTTTTAGTTTATTGATATTCTCTTGGCGTCTGCCTAGCCAGCTGTCTTTCGTTTCCAATTGTGAATGTTTGGTTGGTTTTTCGAACATTTGCTCTCATATTCAAACATTGGCTCTCTTTTTCGAACATGGCAAAATACTTATGAGTGGTTGGTGAATAGCACAAATAATTTCCAAGTTGAGAAGCTCATAAAGTTAAGAGCAGTTTATGAGCGATCGGTGAATACCAGCCTAAGTCCCAATCTACATTATCCCGATCTACATTGAACGATGTTTCCAGTACTGAATGGAAATATGGGGCGAAACTGGAAGGAACATGTCCACTGTACCTATCAATCGCACACGATTACAACAATTTTTTGTAGGCACTGGAAAATCGTTCAATGTAGATCGGGACATTGAACTTTTATTCCAGTGCTGAATGGAAAAATCGACCGAAACTGGGGCCTTATTACGTAAAACCATAACGATCAAACGATATCGTTTTGGCGATACCTGCCCCTTTCTTTGTCTACTTATATGATAGGGATAGCTATTGACAAAACGATATCGTTTGATCGTTATCGTTTTACGTAATAAGACCCCTGGAAGGAACATGTCGGTTGTACCTCTCAATCTCACACAATTACAATAACAAATTTTTGTCGGCAAGACAAAAATCGGTCAATGTAGATCGGGACTAAGCTTGCTCTTGGTTCATCATTACTTTGTCCCGGTCTACATTGAACGATATTTTTAGTGCCGACAAAAAATTGTTGTTGTAATCGTGTGCGATTGAGAGGTACAGCCGACATGATCCTTCCAGTTTCGGCCGATTTTTCCATTCAGCACCGGAAAAATCGTTCAATGTAGACCGGGACTTTGACAGGTTTAACGGACCCGGTCTACATTGATTTTTTTTCCCGTGCTGAATGGAAAAATCGGCCGAAACTGGAAGGATTATGTCGTCTGTACCTCTCAATCGCACACGATTACAACAACCATTTTTTGTCGGCACTGAAAAAATCGTCCAATGTAGACCGGGACTATGTTAGACCGCTTTCGCACAAGGAAACTGAGTTGCCAACAATTTTTAGTTTGTAGGCGAGAAGGGCGTAAAGGAAAGAAAAAACAGATCCCCACTCACCCTTCTAGCCTACAAACTAGCTAGTTTCTGGCAACTCAGTTTCCTTGTGTGAAAGCGGTCTTACATCATTTTAATAATGCTATTACGTACAGGTACAGGCACTACGTGTATATCGAACGAAGCAATATATCGACGTATCTGATTTCTATTTTGAAAGAGTTTTAATATTTTATTCTTTATTTTTTTGTTCTCATTCCTGAATTGGAGATATTTTGCTTATCTGTTAATCTTTTTTTTTTTTTGCTATCATCACTTTCATTTCCGTTTGCTTTATTTTGCCATTCACATCAGTCATATTTCTTCTCATTAAATACAAAAAAAAAAACACAAAAAGACAAGAATGAAAAACAGATCGTTTAGTTTTATTTAGCTAAAATCAATTTTATTTTTACAACTTTTGTTTTATGGTACACACACACTCTTCTATGCATTTTATTGCAAACAACTTGTAGTATAGTATCTATTTATCTGATGTCTAGTTAAACAAAAAATAAAATAACAGAACAATCAACCAAAACATTTAACAGAAAAAACGCAATTGAAATAGGTATATAATTTTTAAGATTATGAACTAACGAAACTAAACGAACGCAAAAATTATGAAAAAATAAGAAAAAAAAACCGTCCAACTGGTCAAAAAGCTTAAGAAGGAAACATTTAAGTAATATTATAAAATAAATATAAATAAACGAAAAGAAACTAAAGCGTTTTTACATTTTTTGTGTTACTAACACCAAGCACCAATCGGACATCTAAATACTCGAGGCCTTTCTGGTGTTTCTTGTTATCTTAGATGTTTGAATCCAGTGCTTTATATGATGACATTTTAGCCAACTACAAACACAAAGTGGATCATCCTTTATTGGAAGTATGACAACAAAGTATTCTTAATTAATTATACAGTTTTAAAAATTTCATCCCGTGTAAATGTTTTGTTGATAGACTTTTAGAACCATTGATTCGATTTTTGGTTTTAGAAATTTCTGAATTTTTTTGTTTTCGGGAATTGAGATTTTCGGATTTGCAGGAATTGGTAATTTTTGGGGATATTGGATTTAAAGAGATTTTCTAGAATTTGGGTTTTCAAGATTTTAAGTTTCTTGGACGTTGGGTTTTTGTGATTTAAGGGGTTTGCGAGATGTTTGATTTTTCGGATATTGGGATTGTGTTGTGAGCTTATTAATCATCATATTGCATTGATATAGATGTATTTAATTTCTTGCATGCAGTCACTTGCATTTTTCTTTTTTTCTTACAGTTTTTGTTTATCTTTGACATTTTTACAAGTTTATACGTTTTCAATACATATAGAATGTACATAGTTTCTGCTTTCTTCAACGTTACTGATTTGGCGTAAAATAAAAATGAATTCTACGATCCATTTTTATAGAAGCGAACGAATTTGTCAATCATTAAAAATGTTATTCAATTCCGCAGACAAAAAAAAAACATTTACTGCTTATAAAGGGTGATTCACAAAGACCGTCGCCACATGAATAACAACTTATATTTCTCATTGTATTTTCTACTTCCATCTCATTTAAAATTGTGACAGTCCGTTCTCTCCAAAGGACAGTTTCCGTTTCCTATGAGTAAGCCTACGCTTAATTGACCACGGTCATTTACTACGACAAAATAAGGCTAGAGCATGCAGGTCGGGTCGATAAATGGAACAAATCTGATTCAAAAAATATCTGTAGGGACCGATCAGGTCATCAGTTGATTCTTGTGGTATTATAAGCAATGTGAAGAACACGATGGCCTGTTTTGTGCTTTGGGCAGATTGAAGTTCTGTTCCAAACTTTCCTCGTACCGACTGAAAAGTTTGCGATATGAACATTTTCAGTACTTATAAATAGTTGCATCGTCTTATGCGAATCATCCTTTTACTTAAAACTTTTATTCACATGATTATCAGAAGTTAAACAAAAAATCTAAAAACAAGAACCAAAACCAAATTAAAAAAAAAAAATACAAAACGAAAAAGGCTGAACAAATTCAAGAAATTAACAAAAAAAACTAAGAACAAAATAAAAAATGATAAATAGCTGCTGTGAAGGATAAAACAGTTCTTTTACAGCACTGTCAAAAAGTATTTTCTTGAAAATAATTATGTTCTATACCATGAATCACTAATATTGACCGCCTTAGAGCTATATATTGCCGCAATTATTTTTGATGGTTATAAAGGCCGCACTAAATTAATTAAATTAACAACAACTACACATAAATACAAAAAAAAATAACGATAATAATTTTACCAGCTAAAATAAAATTGTATAATAGATAAGATGAGCAATGTGCAGTATTATAAACTAAAACATATTATAGACATACAAAATCACCATATATAAGCAGCAGAACACACTAAATTAAAAGCAAAAACTAATAACAGCAACAATAAAAAACACACCAAGTTATTTTAATTACCTACTTAAATTAAAAAAAAAAAATATAAATTAAATTAATATTGGTATAAGAATATACAGTTCTATTAAAAATAATGTATGCATTTAATATTTATATATGAAATATAGAACAAGTTAGGGTGTTTCAAATGAAAAATTCCTTCCTAACAGATTCAAAAAGGTTTGGTTAAAGAAAAATTCTGTTGAATTTCCAGTTTAAATATCAAGACTTGCAGTTTTTGAATACCACGAACAAAAATCATCTAAGAAATAGGACAAGATCAATAAGAATCAAACTTTCGAATTGTATTAGAGTACGGCCCTGATACTTTTTGCGAAGATTTCTGACACAAAAATTAGTTGGATTCATTTCTCAATTTTTGAAACCTAAACTGTAATTTTTCCTTTAACAATATGAAATTTTGTTTCCACAGGTTAGGAACAAGACACGAGCGGAGAATATTCTCTGGAAACCAGCTATCGGATGGCATGAATTTGAATTTGATGAGGATTGAACAAAAATGCGAGCGTTTCGAATTCGATAATGTTCAAAAAGCCTGCGGATCTGCAAAATTCAAATCATATATTGGTAATGCATTTAAAAGAAAATGATTTTTTTTCTGACATAACGGTCAATATAATAATTTATTGACAACGATAATTTAACTTTATGCCTGTAATACCTAAAGCCGTTTGACCAGACAATATCAAGCCCATTAAGTCTTCAAATGACTTAAGCTAACTTAACCGAAAGTTTTGAACCTGCTTGGAAGTAAAAACAAAAATAAAACATTTTTTTGAAACACCGTAATATATTAAGAGAAAACATCTTTACATAATCAGACAAAAAACAAAAAGGAATTATAAACAACAAACGTATTTATATGCATATATTGCTTTACATGTTCATCGTACCTATATTAAAGTAGGCTATATTATACTTTTAAACAATTTTAAGCTTATTTCAAAACAAGGAAACAATATTATTAAATGACAAAGCAAACAATTCATATTATTTATTATTGTATAGTGTATACTTCAGTATAAGGAAACAAATAAAAAAAAGTGAAAACAAGCGAACTAAGTCTGTGCAATCAGTATGCAGAGGATTATTTTGTGTTTCTGTCTCCGCCCAAAAGTGCTGTACTATAAGATACTTTCTTAGACTCGAAGAGACGAACAAATCATTATAATTGTAAAAAAAAAACATATATATATGTATATAAATACATGGTGTCCGCTAAACTGGAAAGTCAGGGAACAAAATTTTGTCAGGGAATGTCAGGGAAAGTCAGGGAATTCGGGAAGCGGTCAGGGAATTTTTTCTCATGAGAAACTTTTTTCTGATCAAACATTTCATTCTGATTAAATCTATGTTTAAAATTATTCATTTCGTATCTTTTGCCATACCTGTGAATGTGTCAAAAAAAATGAGTGAAACACACCTAACTTCACTTCATTGTATTGTGTTATTTCGTACAGTAATGGCCGCGATCGGAAACCTATGTAGAGCTATCCAGAAAGGTACGTGTTGTTGGAATCCCGTGTAAAAACAGATAATGACAAAACAGCTTTTGCTGTTGGATAGCTATCCATGTTATCTGAATTGTATCCCAAGCGAAGTCAAAAATAACCAATCCGTTCGAAAACCTATGGATATAAAACTATCTTAAAATCGATTCACAATGCGACGAAAAAACGCAACGTGACGAGAGCTCGTCGTAGTTGGCAAACCGATTTCAAACCATGTAAGTATACGAGGGAACGCCAGGGTATGCTCAATGCAACGTTTCTCATCGTCACGTCACGCCAAAGTTGGCAAAATTGAAAAAAATACGCTCTCGTCGACGATTTTTATATTTGACTGATGGTGAATTTTGTGAAATTGTAGAAAAGAATAAAGAAAACAAGAGATAAGCGGAAATTAACAAAAAAAAAATAAATTTTGTTGACAATGAAATTATATTTATAGATCTATTTATGTTGACAATATTATAATATTGTATTGTTTTAATTTATAAGGATTTTTAGCTGAAAATCGTTTCGCCAGCCAGCTATGGACAAACACAGTTATAATATTTATGCCGTTTTCGATTGGTCATCCGGAGCTACTCCTTTTTCACTGTTTCTGTTCCATTCCTATCGAATATGGAAAATCTGGAGTAGAAGGAGTAACTCCAAACCGTTCACTCGAAACCGACATTAAATAATAAAAGAAATTTCATTTTGATTTTTTTCATTATTTTGAACGCACACTGCACAGCAAGAACAAAAACAGTAAATAATTTAACGCTGTCAAAAAACTCATCGTCAACAAACTCGTCGCATTGTAAATTGGGCAACGATTTTATGACTAGAAAAAAATGACAGCGAATCACGTCACGCTCTCGTCGCGTTTACTCCTTGCATTGTGAATCGACCTTTAAATAGGCTATCGCATAGGTTTCCGATCGCGGCCAATAAAAGAAACAATAAAAACTGTTAAATTTGACTCAGATTCAACTAACGACGGGTCCAAGTTTATATATTTTAAGTACGATTATTTCTTCATACTGTTTCTGCATACCTGAATTAATACATTTTGAATAAAATAAACTATTAAATTTTAATATCGCAAGGATGTATGATTTAAAAGGTGACGTGAAATAAGGCCCAACGAAATAAAACCAAATATCAAAAATTTGGCTTTATTTCGTTTTTAATTAATAACGCGAAATTTTAGTTTTGGCTTTACTTGGCTTTATTTCGTTTTAATTTTTTTCCGTTTCAAAAAACTGCAAAACATATCACCGTTGTTCTTTTAATTCGGTTTAGTGCATTAACGCCAACGGAACTACCCCCCGCGGGTGTAATTTCCCAAAAAAGAAACCGCGGGGGTTAAAGACTTTTACCCAAACCACTGTTTAGTACAAAAACTTTGAAAGCAGACCGACTGAAAGCATAGGAGCTTGCTAGCCGACTGAGCGTACCCTTAGCGGAGTGACGGAGTCACGTGAGCGGAAGAGAGGACCCAAAAGGGGAGTTAACCCTTGAACCCGCGAGGGGGCCACCCAATATACTGTTTAGTTCAAAAACTTTGAAACTTAGGTGCCTGCCAGTTGGGGGATTAATGCCTGGAAGGCACCTAAGTTTCAAAGTTTTTGAACTAAACAGTATTTCGGGTGGCCCGCTTCGCGGGTTCAAGGATTTTAACTCCCTTTCTGGGTCCTCTCTTCCGCCCACGTGACTCCGTCTCTCCGCTTAGGGTACGCTCAGTCGCCTGGAAGGCGCCTATGCTTTCAATCGGTCTACTTTCAAAGCTTCTGTTATCACTGAATTTTTTCGAAAAAACAAATTTGGTCTTATTTCCAAATGAAATTTGCCCTTATTTCATTTTGCAAATAGAAATAGAGCCAATTTGGCCTTATTTCCATTTTCAAAGCGAAATAAGGCCAAATTTGAGATATGGTTTTATTTCGTTGGGATTTATTTCACGTCACCATTTAAAAAGGATTTTATTATGTTATAAATTTGACCAATTTTCTTGTGTCACTTTTCCACTGTGATTATTTAGGATATTTTGGTCTATTTGTAAATAATGCGAATAATAACAATATTATTCCATTATTTTTCCAACGTTTGGTGAGTATTCCTCACTTCTTCAGGGGTTATACCTATATTTTTTTAAATTTGATTGTTAAAAAACTACATAGGTACTCTGCTTCTTGTATCCTACTATTGCATCATTCCCGAAAACGGCACTGACACAAAATTGAACATAAAAGCAAATTAATAATAAATTAAGAACAATCAAGCAAAAAATAATCAAATACAAAATTAACAATGACACTTATTTCACAGCTGAGCTTAGGTACTTTTATTAAATTTAATAAAAGTACCTACTAGATTGTTCTTTAAATATTATTTATTTTTTTTAATGTTCAATTTTGTGTCAGTGCCGTCTCCGGGAATGATGCAATAGTAGGATATAAGAAGCAGGTAGGTAGGTAGAAATGGCGGCCACGGGCAGTGTAGCCCACAGCCCAATTAGCGCTGAAGTGCGCCGTTTTGATACCATAACTCGTTTGAACCTGTGGATGGAATTGAAAAGAGAGAATATGGGCATATCCTCAGGATATCGTCGCTTTTAATTTGAGTTTAGAATAGGATTTTGTTGTAGCTTTTAGCACAATCATCAGAAAGTGTATCACTCACTCAACCAGATCAGCACCCGCACCCGCACCATCAACAGTTAGCCCACTAGGCAGTTCGTTGGCTGGCACTGGAGCGTCCACTGATCTGATTGGATGATCATCCGGCCGCTGTGCACCACAAACCCCCACCAGAACCCTAGTCCACTATCTTGTAATTATAGGGAATCGACGGAAGGTATAATGCAGAAGTAGCCGAAATTTGTCCTAGAGCCATTTCGTCGCGTTGAGAAAAGAAATCAAGTCTTTGATCTTCATTTCAGAAAGTTCGTTAATGTGGTCAAAGAATGCTCTTCCGAGTGACTGTTTTCTAGCTTTGGCCAGAGCAGGGGATTTGCAGAGGAAATGAACTACTGTTTCCTTTTTCTGCTGGTCCTCACAGCTCCAACAGTGAGTATTGTGAGGTATGCCCAGCTTCGCTGCATGCTCTCCTATTGGCCAGTGTCCGCTACAGGTTGCAACTACCCTGGCTATGTCTTGCCTGGGTCTGCGTATTTTTTACAAATAGACCAAAGAGCCTAAATAATCACAGTGTAAAAGGATTTTATTTAAATGGTCATTTATGATTATACTATGAACTACATTGCAAAACAATTTTTTTTTTAAATTCATGCAGTTATTATTTTTCACTTTCAATACAATCGGTAATTTATACCTTCAGATAGATCTTTGAAAAATACAATTTGAGTTCTTTTTGCCTAAGGTTTAATTACTCCATTCAAATATGTACATTTTCTACCACTTTGTGCAATATTTATTTAATACGTACCTTCTCATGAAAAAATATTTTTTTTTTAAATTTTTTGGTCAGGGAAAATTTTGAAATTGGTCAGGGAAAGTCAGGGAAATTTATTTTGAAAAAATAGTGGACACCATGAAATATATATATATATATATAGATACAGGGTGTCTTAATAAAAAAAACAACAAAAAAAATAAAAAAATGCTTTTGATTTGTATGGTCAGTTATGTGAAAAAATTCCCTACTAACCCTTGTTGTACGGTCCTACGAGCCTTTTTTTGGAGAATTATAGCCATATGAAGACTTTTAGTTTTGAGTCGAAAATAAAAAAATGACTTTGAATTCAAATATTCAAATATCTTCGCAACCAGACCTCTTAGAATAGCCATTCAAAGATAACCAAGGTATCAAAACTCAAAAAAAACTGCATGCAAATATCTCAAAAACTAGACCTTATAAAAGGGTTTGCTTTGGATGTGCTGATTGAATTGACAATACCTCTATTTATGTACATGTGAATGGATTCCAGAGACTTTCGTGAAAAAATTGAAAAAATGCTTCTTTTGTGGCAAGGGGTGTCCATGCTTTTTTTTAAATCGATTGAAAACAAAAATTCTCAAATTTTAACGACAACGCAAAGGCCTGTCCGTTCTCTATTCAACAACGTCAACCGCACCTTCCAACGAGCATTTTTTGAAAAGTTACAGCCATATAAAGACTATTAGTTTTGGGTCGAAAATAAGAGTAACTTTGAATTCAAATATCTTCGCAACCAGAGCTCGTAGAATGTTCTAGGTTTCAGCTTTGGATAGCTCTTGGAAAACTGATCAAGCGTTTTAAGAATCGCAATGTCCTCCGAGACTTATTTGCGGAACTGTAGGCATTCAAAGATAACCAAGGTATCAAAACTCAAAAAAATAACTTTGCATGCAAATATCTCAAAACCTAGACCTTATAAAAGGGTTTGCTTTGGATGTGCTGATTGCATTTGACAATACCTTTCTATTTATGTACATTTCAGTGGGTTCCAAAGTCTCGTGAAAAAATTGAAAAAATGCTTCTTTTGTGGCAAGAGGTTAGCCCATGGTTTTTTCGAAAATCGATTGAAATAAAAAAATCTAAAATTTGAACGACAACGCAAAGGCCTGCCCGTTCTCTATTCAACAACGTCAACCGCAACCTCCTACGAGCATATTTGGAAAGTTATAGCCATATATAGTTTTGGGTCGAAAATAAAAGAGTTACTTTGAATTCAAATATCTTCGCAACCAGAGCTCGTAGAATGTTCTAGTTCTCAGCTATGGACAGCTCTTGAAAAATCTGATCAAGTGTTTTAAGAACCGCAATGTCCTCCGAGACTTATTTGCGGAACTATAGGCATTCAAAGAAAACCAAGGTATCAAAACTCAAAAAAAAAATAACTGCATGCAAATATCTCAAAAACTAGACCTTAGAAAAGGGTTTGGTTTGGATGTGCTGATTGCATTTGACAATACCTACATTTCAGTAGGTTCCAGAGACTTTCGTGAAAAAATTGAAAAAATGCTTCGTTTGTGGCAAGGGGTGTCCATGCTTTTTTTAAAAAATCGATTGAAAAAAAAAAATTCTCAAATTTGAACGACAACGCAAACCCCTGTCCGTTCTCTATTCAACGTCAGCCGCAACCTCCTAAGAGCAATTTTTGGAAAGTTATAGCAACATAAAGACTTTTAGTTTTTGGCCGAAAACAAAAGAATTACTTTGAATTCAAATTTCTTCGCAACCAGAGCTCGTAGAATGTTCTAGGTTTCAGCTATGGATAGCTCTTGGAAAACTGATCAAGCGTTTTAAGAACCGCAATGTCCTCCGAGACTTATTTGCGGAACTGTAGGCATTCAAAGATAACCGAGGTATCTGTATTGTAATTTGACGAATACAATTTTTATTTTATATGAAAACACCTTTTAATTATTTTATAATCTTTTATAAATAGGGAATGTTACCGACCTTAGTAAAAAAAAACCATTCATACAACGTTAATTATGGAGAACAGAAAAAAATACCCAATGCACAGCAATTAGATCACGTTATACAAAAATTGTACTTTATTAGAGAGATGTTACTAGGTTGGTGGTCGAACAGAAACAGAAAGATTTTTACATAATACATCATTTGTTAATGCTATACGAATTAACGGATGAAGCAAAGAAGAGTTATTGATTTAAGAGAACATTTAACAGTTAGAGTAAATTTTGATTATAACTTGCAAAATGCAAAAAATTACAGTTTAAACAAAATAGACTAGGGTAATTGTTAACATGTTTGACAAAGTGTGGAACAAAATTATTAAATAAGAAAATTGAATTAGAAAATTAAATGTGTATAAAGTTTAAATTAAAATAAATGATTAATAAATCATAATAATACTGAACATTCAGCTCCCCCTGAAAGGCTCCGGTCTTTCAGAAAACGGTAGTGGGGCAACCTTCACAACTGGGCGTGTATATTCTCCATTCACGGTTCGTACTGTGACAACTCTGACCTTGTCGTCCTCTCCTGGATAGGTTGCAATGATTCGACCAAGAATCCATTTAGAGGGTGGAAGATTTGGCTCCTTCAATAGAACGACATCATTAACAGACAGATTTGGTTGTGGTTTCTGCCATTTTTTTCTTTTTTGAAGGGATGTCAAATATTCTTCATGCCATCTTTTCCAAAATCCTTGGTAGAGTTTCTGTAAAAGATACCAATTAGTTTGAAAAGAAATTTTAGAATTCATCACACTAGGATGAGGGATTGAGGTGTGAGCTTCCCCAATCATGAAATGAGAAGGTGACAAGGCACTTGGTTCTGTGTCCGATGTCTGCCACATTGGACGCGAATTCAGGAGAGCTTCAATCTTCGTTAGAAGGGTGTACATTTCTTCGTACGTCAAGATATGTTCTCCGATGACTCGTTTCAAGTGCTGCTTCACAGACTTGACTCCAGCTTCCCATAAACCACCAAAGTGAGGAGCTGGCGGTGGGAGAAACTTCCATGATATGCTATCCTTTGCGAGATGATCGATGACGATACGCTGATGCTGCTCATTCATGATACCTTCAAACATCTCATTCAGGTTACGTTTGGCACCATGAAAATTGGTTCCATTGTCACTCCAAATTTCCGTTGGCTTTCCGCGACGCGAACAGAACCGATCTAAAGCCAGGAGAAATGCGTTTGACGATAAATCACCAACCAATTCCAAGTGAACGCCTTTTGTAACGAAGCACACAAACAGAGCAATATATGCTTTTACAAATTTGGGGTTTCTACCGCGAGAAAGTCTTAGAGTTATAGGACCGGCGTAATCACATCCTACTATGCTAAATGGACGTGAAAACCGAATTCGTTCGATAGGAAGATTTCCCATTAATTGCTTCGAAGAATCGCGACGCTGTCGAAAGCAAGGAACACAGTCATGAATTATTTTTCGCACTAGATTTCTGCAACCAAGAATATAAGATTCTTTCTGTTGAGAATACTGAATTACTTTTTGAATTACTTTTATTTGGCAATACTGGCTCCCACTAATCACTGTACTAAAACCTATATTTAACTCATATTTCATACTTACATAATAAAGTTAGTAGCTCTTTATACTTCATACAAGTCGTTTCGTCTTTCATTCTCATATAAGATAACAGGCTATGCGCCCAGAACACACTTTACATTAAATTCGTTAAGGTTAAAATTAAAGGTCACCCTCAATAATTTCTATTGGTCCGCGTCAATTATTTGCGAATCCTTAAACTAAGACCGTTGGTAAAATTTGTTTAAGAAAAGAGAAAACGGAGAGTGAGCTCTTTAAAGTGGAAAAATTGCAAAATTCTGAGCAATACGCAGTATGGAAATTCCAAGTTACGATCTTGTTAAACGCATCGGGTCTATTTGATCATGTGAAAGGGTTAAGCACATTTCCTGTTCAGGGACAAAAAGAGGAAGAGAGAGCGTTTAACCATCGTGCAAGTGTGTGGATGCAATTAGATAGCAAAGCGCAAGGAATCATTGCTACGAGTATTGGTCCAACACCACTTAGGCATATAGTTAATTGCACAAATGCAAGGGAAATGTGGAAAAAGCTGGGGGCGGTGTATGAACAATCATCGAAAGCTAATGTCCACATGTTACTTCAAAGGTTCTATAGTTATGCAAAAGAACAGAGTGATGACGTAGCAACACACATTTCCAAGTTGGAGAACATCGTTCGACAACTAAGAGATGTTGGAGAGAAAGTATCAGAGGGCATGGTGATAACAAAAATATTAATGACTCTTCCAAACAGTTTTAAACATTTTTTTTGTGCTTGGGAGTCGTCAGCTAAAGAGGAACAAACTTTGGAGAATTCGACGTCACGACTAGTAATGGAAGAAGCACGAATGTCATCTCAGTCTCTCGATACAGCCAGTTCAACCGCCTTATTCGCCAAGAAAAAGGGGCAAAGGCATAGAGAAAAAAATTCTAAGCCTGGTAAGTGTTTTGTGTGCAATGAGTATGGACAAAAAAGATTGCAGAGCAGAGAAAGGGCGGTAGTAGTGGAAGTGGTGGTGTGAAAGGGAACGCATTGGTTTCTAACTCTTCGAGTATGTCAAATGATTTGTGGACTGGAAGTAGAAGTGAAGTGCTAATGGTGCTAATGATGACTGGAACTGGTGGTAAGCTGCGAACGGCAGATGCTTATGACAGACAAACATGGACTGGAACTAGAAGTAAGGAACAAGGGTCAGGCAAATTAAACTCAAACGCACTGGTGGTTAACGATGGTAAAATTTATAATCGATGGTATTTGGACTCAGGGGCGAGCGATCATATGACCTATGAAAAGAAGTGGTTGGTAAACTATCGAAGTTTTTCAGATCCAATTGGGATAAGAATAGGAAGTGGAGATAAAATCTCTGCGATAGGAATCGGGGATATAAATATTTTGGCTTCAGATGGCAAAACATGGACTGAAAAACACCTTTTAAATGTGCTTTATGTGCCAAAAATTTCTTGCAATTTGTTTTCACAAAGTCGTGCATTGGACAAGGGTTTGAAATTCATGGCTAAGGATGGCACTGTTGCAGCAGTGGGAGAACGAAGGGAACAATTATTCGAAATGTGTATTAGGGTGCAAGGTGAAGCTAATAAAATGGCTTATGTGGCAGCTAATAAAACTTTGTCACTTAAACTGTGGCATGAAAGGATGGCTCATCAAAATGTGGCACATATACGTAACCAGTTAAAAAAGGAAAGGATTGCTTTTGAGGACGATGCAAACTTTTCATGTGATTCTTGCATCTTCAGTAAACAACATAGATTGCCCTTTTTAAAAAGTGATTTTGTAGCAAAATAACCAGGAGAGCTTGTGCACAGTGATGTGTGTGGTCCAATGGAGGAACCTTCTTTAGGTGGAGCTAGATACTTCATTATATTCAAGGATCATTTTTCGCGTTATAAGATGGTATTTTTCTTAAAGAATAAGTCAGAGGTTTGTTTGATTGAACAGTTTATTGATAGGGCTAGATGTGAAACTCGGTGCCCAATAAAGACAATTAGAACGGACAATGGCTGTGAGTTTGTCAATGAAGGTGTAAAGTGTCTCTTAGCAAGCCACGGTATTCGTCACGAGACTACTGTGCCTTATACTCCAGAACAAAATGGTTCAGCTGAAAGGGAGAATAGAACTGTGGTTGAAGCAGCATGGGAAGAATTTAGAAAAGAAATTCTGGGCGGAAGCAGTTAATACAGCAGTGCATGTTCTTAATCGGACAGGGACAGGGACTTTGAAATGCAAAAATCCTTATGAACTGTGGTGGGATAGAAAACATAGGGTTGAGAATTTTAAAGTGTTTGGCATTGAAGCGTTTATACACATACCCAAGCAAAGACGCAGAAAGTGGGATAGAAAAGCGGAAAAAGGTATATTTATGGGCTATGCCGACAACACTAAAGGATTCAGAGTTTGGTTACCTGAAGCTAGGAAAGTGGTTATAGTTAGAGATGTGACATTCAGAGAAAGGATAGAGAATGATGAACAACAGGTCATGTTAAGACAGAACGACACACATGAAGAACCAAAAATAGCTGTGGTCTTACCAACTCCAGATGTCGATTTGAAGAACGACGAAACCCAGATTTCAGATTTCGAAGATGAAAGTGCATGTGGAAGTGATGACGCTTTCAGATCTGCAGGTGAAAATGATGATGAGTCAAATGAGGATGGTCACGATCGTACTCTTCAGTTGAGAGAACGTTTGCGTGCCCTGGATGCTGTAGACTATTCAGGTATGTGCAACATTTTACAAAGACATGCTTATATTGTCCAAGGGGAACCAAACAGCTATCGTCATGCACTTGCCTGTGATAATGCAGCTCATTGGAAGGAAGCAATGGCAGATGAAATGGATAGCCTGAACAAAAATCACACCTGGGATTTGGTTAAGTGTCCAGAAAAAAGGAAACCCATTGACAATAAGTGGGTATATAAGCTTAAATCTTAGGCTTAAATAAAACACATAAATATAAAGCCAGACTAGTTATAAGTGGTTTTAGTCGAGATGAGGGTGTTGATTACGGGGAGACGTTCAGTCCGGTGGCAAAGTTTACGTCAATTCGCACCATTTTTGATATTGCAGCAAACGAAGGACTAAGCCTTACGCAATTTGATGTGAAAACAGCCTTTTTAAACGGAGAACTAAGTGAGGAGATTTATATGGAACAACCCCAAGGCTTCAAAGATGGATCTGGGAGGGTGTGTAGGCTTCGAAAGAGTCTATATGGCTTGAAACAAGCATCTCGGTGCTGGAACAAGAAGTTCACTGACGTTCTAAAGCAATTCAATCTTAAACCTTGTGAAATGGATCCATGTATTTTCATCTCAGGGGATGCAAGCAGGCGCATGATACTTGCGATATATATTGACGATGGATTGATTGCGGCAAGAGAAAAACAAGATGCTATGAAGCTGGTGAATTTTTTAAGGAAGCAGTTTGAAATAACGTTGTTGGATGCAGAGGTGTTCTTAGGTATGGAATTGGTAAGAAAATCTGATGGTGTTATTTCGGTCAGTCAAACACGATATGCAAAAAGTGTTCTTAAAAGATTCAGTTTGGATTTAAGCAAGCCAGTATCCACTCCAGCTGAAACTTGTTCGCATACAGAATCTTTGTCTTCGGGATGCATCAAATTTCCTTACAGAGAGGCAGTGGGCTGCCTCCACGGATCTCTATAATACACTGGATAGTGGATTCATATAAAAATCTTGAAGCAAATTGAAGGAAAATTATAACAGTGCAAGGATACAACTGTTGACAGTTGTCAATTTTTTTTTTTAGTTTATAACAGTTTAAATTGTATTAAAATGGTGGTTTTTGTTTACATTTTTTTATTAGCTGATGTTTTTCGCGAGTGAGTAAGTAAGTTATTTATAATAGATCATAAAAAAAAAGATTTTAATTGATTTTTTCATAGTACGGAGTAAATTATTTCGAGATCCGCAACAAAAAAGGAACTGACTTGTGGTTGGGTGTGGATGCTCTTGGTTTGAGCATTTACGAACAGAAAGACAAGCTAACTCCAAAAATTGGATTCCAATGGTCTGAGATCAGGAATATTTCATTCTCAGAATAGCGCTTCATCATTAAACCAATTGACAAAAAAGCGCCCGACTTTGTGTTCTTTGCCCCACGCGTCAGGATCAATAAGAGAATTTTGGCCCTATGCATGGGTAATCATGAATTGTATATGCGTCGTCGCAAACCAGACACAATTGATGCCCAACAAATGAAAGCACAAGCCAGGGAGGAGAAGTATTTAAGTTTGAGAGAAATATTACAATTTTTAATGAACACTTATTAAAATTAATGGAAAACAATAGCAACTTAAACAATTTTATTTATGTTTTGTTTTCGTTTGCGTTTGTACTACAAACAAACCAAACCAGTGATGTCAAACAAACAGCTGATATCAATGCACGATTTTTTGTGATGATAAAAAACTATCTCTTTCTTTCCTTCGGTAAAAAAAAGAGACAAAAGTGTGCAAGGATACAAATGTCAGATTCAATTTGCTTCAAAAAAAAACTGTTATACGTATAGGGAATCCACTATCCAGTGTATTATAGAGATCAGTGGCTGCCTCATGTATCTGGGAATTGCTACTCGTCCGGATATTGCATATGCAGTGGGAGTTGTGTCTCGGTACTTGGATTCACCAAACCAGGTGCATATAAATGCAGTGAAACGTATCTAAAAGTATATAAGCGGAACCAGGACAATGGGTATAACTTTTAAAAAACGTAACAATTTTGATTTAGTCTGTTTCAGTGATGCTGATTATGCGGGTGATCCCGAAACTCGACGTTCGACAACTGGCTACATTTTTATCATCGCTAATGGTCCTGTGTCTTGGTCATCACAAAGACAAAAGTGTGTTTCTCTGTCTACTACAGAGTCTGAGTATGTGGCGGCTTCACAGGCAGTGAAAGAAATGGTATGGCTTCAGCAACTACTTTTGGAATTGGTTCCAACTGGTGTGGTCGAATCAAGTTTGAACATGGATAATCAGGGAGCAATCAGACTTGTTAAAAACCCTGAATTTCACAAACGGACCAAACACATCGATGTCCGTTACCATTTTATGAGAGAGCGTTATGAGAGAGGATATTTTAAAATTAATTATGTTCCTTCTGATTTTCAAAAAGCAGCCATATTTACTAAATCACTAAGTAAAGATAAATTTGAAAAATTTTGTTCTTTGATTGGAGTTTCAATTAATTAAATAATGCTTATTTACTATATTTTTTAATTAATTGAAAAGTGGGAGTGTTGAGAATACTGAATTACTTTTATTTGGCAATACTGGCTCCCACTAATCACTGTACTAAAACCTATATTAAACTCATATTTCATACTTATATAATAAAGTTAGTCGCTCTTTATACTTCATACAAGTCATACAAGAATGAAAGACGTTCTCATATAAGATAACACTTTCTTTATTAACGCGATCATAAGTGTCACACCGGCATGTAAATATTGTGCATGAATATAATCAACAATTAGTTCGGATAAACGATTTGATTTGCAGAGTATGATAGGGTGCTTTTCATCGTAAGAAAGTTCGGAGTTCTGCACTCGCCCACCAACTCTAAGTAATCCGTCCGAATCGATAAAGGGCGCGAGGTTTAAAATTTTATGTTTTTGTGACAAATCTTTTCTCGTTTGTAACGCACGAACTTCTGAAACCGTCATGTGACTATATCTTATCAGCGTTATTTTAGCCTTTAAAAGTTCTTGAACGCACAATGGTTGATAATTTCTTAGTAAAGAGTCTTCTTTAGGAACGCGACAATTAAAACGAAACCGAAACATTGTTGCAACTATTCTTATGCATTTATACCATTTCGAAGAGTTCTTTAGAATAGTTTGCAAAACATTTTCATCAATAGCATTTGACACAAGTACCTGCATTTTCGGGTTTCTCCTTTCTTCCAACTGCTCACTTGAAAACTCCTTGTTGCACGGATTTGAGTATGGCCACTGCTCCTTCTCCTGCCACAGCCACGAAGGTCCTCTCCACCACAGCTCGTTTGAAGGCAAAAGAGATGGTGAAATTCCACGAGTTGCGCAATCAGCTGGGTTGCTTTCAGATCGAACGTGATTCCAAAGTTTCGGTGGAATTGAAGAGACGATCTCTGAAGTTCGATTTCCGATAAACACCGACCATTTTTTCGGAGGAGAAGAAAGCCAGTGGAGCACGATTGAAGAACTGTCCAAGCGAAAACTTTCATTTCTTTATCCTGTAAAGATATTTTAAGTTTATTGATTAGACAAGTTAACAAAAGGGCCCCGCAGAGCTCTAGTCTAGGAAGAGACAAAACCTTGATGGGAGAAACCTTACTCTTTGCAGCTACCAATGCTACCGAAAATGTACCATTTTTGCTTCTGCAATACATGACTGCTGAATATGCATCTAAAGAAGCATCACAAAATCCGTGGAACTCGTTATTAGTTTTGTTTGTCCAAATAATCCTCGGAATTTGAAGATCTTCAATTAGGGGTAGTTCTTTTCGAATAGTCATCCATCTATCAGCAAGTTCTTTAGGAAGTTCTTCATCCCAATTCAGTTTTTCCCTCCACAAGTCCTGAAAAAGAATTTTCACAGCAATAACGATTGGAGCAAGAAATCCCATTGGGTCGAAAATGCGAGATGCATCTGACAAGAAACGACGCTTGGTACATACAGCAGTTTCACTAAATTTCACCTTGTAAGAAAAGCGATTTTTTGCAGGACACCATTGCAAACCTAAGACCTTAACTGAATCAAAATCCTCGAATTGAACAGGTGGCATCTCGCGTTGGTCTTCAGGAATCGACATCAAAAGAGGCCAGCAATTTGTTGTCCACTTGCGCAGGTAAAATCCTCCCGTTTTCAGCAGGTCTACCAACTGCTTCTGAAGATCAATGACTTCTTCGATTGTATCTGCACCAGTGATAACATCATCGACGTAAAAGTCGTTAAAAACAGTTCCTGATGCAAGCGGATATTTTTCAGAAGAATCTAAAGCCAACTGTTTCAACGTTCTGACTGCTAAAAAGGGAGCACACGCCGTACCATACGTAACTGTTAACAGTCGATAATGTTTGACTGGTTCTTTTGGAGTTTTACGCCAAAGTATTCTCTGGTAATCACAATGATCACGAGAAACTCGAATCTGTCGATACATCTTCTCGATGTCTCCGGAGATGGTGTACAAATGCCGTCTAAGCCGAAGGCAAACAGAGAAGATATCCCGTTGAATGGATGGACCAACAAGAAGCGAATCGTTTAAGCAAATAGACTGATTTGTTTTGGCAGATCCATCAAAAACTACTCTAACCTTTGTAGTGCTACTATCTTCTTTAAAAACCGCATGATGAGGAAGATAAAACGACTTGTAAGATGGCGAAAATATTTCAGCTGCAGGAATTTCTTCCATATGGCTTAACGACAAGTAGTCATCCATAAATTTGTGGTACTGTTCCTTTAGAGCAGAATTTGACAAAAATTTTCGTTCTATTTCAGCAGCAGGAATTTCTTCCATATGGCTTAACGACAAGTAGTCATCCATAAATTTGTGGTACTGTTCCTTTAGAGCAGAATTTGACAAAAATTTTCGTTCTATTGAGTGAAGACGGCGAAGCGACATAGCAAAAGAGATCCCGAAATCTACGTTTTTGTCACATTTAAACGGCAGATTTACCATATACCGACCATCAGGAAGCCTTTCATGAGTCGAAGCAAACATCTCTTCAGCACGCTGGTCTTCAATCGAGAGGGTGGGCTCATTAGAAATTTTTTCTAAACGCCAAAATTTCTCAAGATCAAATTCTTGAGAATGATCCAGCTGCGTACAAACGAACGTCTTTATACCGTTATCAGTATTGAGAGAAGTTTGTGCCGACTTTCCTGCAATAACCGAACCGAAAATATTTGTTCAGTGGGTGGTCCTGATATTATACTAAATACCTTATCCACACCAATTAAGACATCAATGTGACCTGGTTTGTTGAAATAAGGATCAGCAAGCTCAAAAGACACAAGATTTTCCATGTCGATACTGTCAATTGAGTATTGTGGCAACAACAATGTCAGCTTCGAAAGAATATGACAATCTACATCAACAAACTTTGAACTAAAACGAGAAGTAAGCCTTATTGATACAGTTCCATTAGGAACACCTGCTGAAGTAGAAGCCATTCCAAATACAGGAATACGTGATTGACTTCGGTGAAGACCTAATCGCTGAACAGCTTGTTTAGTTATAAATGAACTCTGGGATCCAGTATCAAGAAGCACACGGAGATTATGGAACGATTTTTCTCTATCTTGCGTTCTTACAACAGCAGTAGGGAGTATAGTATGAGAACTACAACTAGATTCACTGGAATGATGATTAACGACCGACGGAGCTGGGTTCGAAGACGAAGATGAAGACGAAGTTGACGACGAAGATGTAACTGGAGCAACTGGTGACTGGTTCAAATTTAAACTTGTATGAGTAGCAGGAACAATAGCAGCTGCATCCTGATGAACTAAAACATGGTGTCGAGACTTACAGATTTTGCAACGCTGATGCAAAAAACATCTGTTGGCAGAATGTCCTTGTCGTAAACAGTTAAAACACAAAGAGTTTTCCCTAGCAAAATTTCGACGAGCATCAACATCCCGTGCGAGGAATTTCTTACATGTATGTAAACCATGGTTTCCCTCGCACTCTAAGCAGCTTTGCACGGATTCAACTACATGAGATCGAATGCTACCTTGCGTTTTGTTTTTAGGTTTAGAAGGCCGAATAGGAGCTGAACAAGATTCCAGGCAAGCACAACGATTTTGCAAAAACTCGAGAAGTTCGTCTATTGTAGCACCTTCCTTTGACCCTTTTTTGACTTTTGCGAAGGTGTGAGTGATGGATTCTGGTCAACAGAACTAATGAACATACCCTTGAACGAAGCCCAATGTTCATATTCGCCCGAAAACGTTGACATGACAATCGTACTTGCAGCATTGAAAGCGGAGTGTTAATATCCACTGTGCTAGCGAAGTCTGAGGCTTTCGTCAGCCTACCCTTGGCAACACCACGTTTTGCCTTGATAACGTTTATATCGAAGCACGAGGTTTTATTAATAAACGAAATTTACAGAAAAAAATATACAGGAACTTGAAAATATCTTTATAGCTGTTCTGAAGATATTTTCACAAGCTGTTTGATAAGTTTAATCCCTGGGAATCAATCGCAAAAATTTCCATATACATGGATATTCCCAGCAAAACTATCACGTGACCACTTTTTCTCCTTGTCGAATTAAAAAAGGCAATTATCAAAAAAAAACGGCTCAATAATTTGGCAGCGAAGGACCAATATGTATTGTAATTTGACGAATACAATTTTTATTTTATGAGAAAACACCTTTTAATGTTAAATGTTACCGAACTTAGTAAAAAACCATTCATACAACGTTGATTATGGAGAACAGAAAAAAATACCCAATGTACAGCAATTAGATCACGTTATACAAAAATTGTACTTTATTAGAGAGATGTTACTAGGTTGGTGGTCGAACAGAAACAGAATGATTTTTACATAATACATCATTTGTTAATGCTATACGAATTAACGGATGAAGCAAAGAAGAGTTATTGATTTAAGAGAACATTTAACAGTTAGAGTAAATTTTGATTATAACTTGCAAAAATGCAAAAAATTACAGTTTAAACAAAATAGACTAGGGTAATTGTTAACATGTTTGGCAAAGTGTGGAACAAAATTATTAATTAAGAAAATTGAATTAGAAAATTAAATGTGTATAAAGTTTAAATTAAAATAAATAATTAATAAATCATAATAATACTGAACAGTAACAAAACTCAAAAAAATAACTTTGCATGCAAATGTCTCAAGAACTAAACCTCATTAAAGGGTTTGCTGATTGAATTTGACATTTCTATTTATGAACATTTCAATGGGTTCCAGAGACTTTCGTGAACAAATTGAAAAAATGCTTCTTTTGTGGCAAGGGGTGTCCATGCTTTTTTTCAAAAATCGATTGAAAAAAATTCTCGAATTTGAACGACAATGCAAACCGCAACCTCCTACGAGCATTTTTTGGAAAGTTATAGCAACATAAAGGCTTTTAGTTTTGGGTCGAAAATAAAAGAATTACTTTGAATTCAAATTTCTTCGCAACCAGAGCTCGTAGAATGTTCTAGGTTTCAGCTATGGATCAAAACTGATCAAGCGTTTTAAGAACCGCAATGTCGTCCGAGACTTATTTGCGGAACTGTAGGCATTCAAAGACAACCAAGGTATCAAAACTCAAAAAAATAACTTTGCATGCAAATATCTCAAAAACTTGACCTTATAAAAGGGGTTGCTTTGAATATGCTGATTGTATTTGACAATACCTTTCAATTTATGTACATTTCAATGGGTTCCAGAGACTTTCGTGAAAAAATTGAGAAAATGCTTCTTTTGTGGCAAAGGGTCCATACTTTTTTTCAAACATCGATTGAAAAAAATTGTTTACAACAACGCAAAGGCCAGTCCGTTCTCTATTCAACAACGTCAACCGTAACCTCCTACGAACATTTTTTGGAAAGTTATAGCCCTATAAAAACTTTTAGTTTTGGGTCGAAAATATAAGAATTACTTTGAATTCAAATATCTTCGCAACCAGAGCTCGTAGAATGTTCTAGTTTTCAGCTATGGATATCTCTTGAAAAACTGATTAAGAACCGCAAGGTCCTCTCAAAAACTAGACCTCATAAAAGGGTTTGCTTTGGATGTGCTGATTGCATTTGACAATACCTTTCTATTTATGTACATTTCAATGGGTTCCAGAGACTAGTGAAAAACTTGAAAAAATGCTTCTTTTGTGGCAAGGGGTTAGTCATTGCTTTTTTTCAAAAATCGATTGAAAAAAAAAAAATCTCAAATTTGAATGACAAAGCAAAGTCCTGTCCGTCCTGTATTCAACAACCTCAAACGCAACCTCCTACGAGCCTTTTTTTGGAAAGTTATTGCCATATGAAGACTTTTAGTTTTTGGTCGAAAATAAAAGAATAACTTTGAATTCAAATATCTTCGCAACCAGACCTCGTAGAATGTTCAGCTATGGATAGCTCTCGCAACCGCATCCGCGGGTGTCAACAAATCTGCACCTGCAACATCTTTGTAGGCCTGCGATTCCGCAAATAAGGCTCGAATGTCACGCTTAATTAGTTTTTTAAGAGCTATCCCTAGCTGAAAACTAGAACATTCTATGAGGTCTGGTTGCGAAGATATCTTGATTCAAACTAAATCCATTATTTTCGATTTTTTTGAGTTTTGAAAGTTTGGATGACTTTGGATGCCTACAGTTCCACAAATAAGGCTCGGGCGGCCTTGCAGTTTTTAAAGTTATAATCAGTTTTATATATATATATTTTTAATTATCTCTTCAAGCTTTAGCTTAAACTTGAACTTGGCAGTCCCTAGAGTCAAGCCCCAAAACTTTCTGGAAAGAAGTAGTTTTTAATGGAAATATTGTTTTATTCCCGACCAGGTTTTTTTTTGTCCAATTCTTGTCAAGCACTAGCAGGACTAGCTGTTTTTTCTGTCCCAATTGTCTGTCATTGTTAATTATTCGTAGCCCCGACCTTAGGTTAGGTAGATGGGCTGCCGGTAGATCTTGTTCCCGTCACACTTAGATCAATGTTGATCCTCTGTGATACCCCGATGGATTGGACCATCACTTTAAAATAAATAACCTATGAAATCCTATGGAGCATCGAGCCATTTCGAGGCGTTGATGAAGTTCATTAAATTTAAGATGTTATTATCTGTTGACTTCGAGATTTCTGCTCAATCGTTGAAGTATTGAGTCCCATTTTGTTTTTATGATACCCTAAGAGATTATGTCCTGTGATAATTCCTATCAGAAGATGCAGGGATCTCTTTTTCAGGTTCATAATTTTGTCTGTTTTTTTCTTATTGTAGCTGGGCCACAGACTGTTTGTAGTGGTACAAGTTGCAAGTGAGTTCCACCTGTTATTGGTAAGTTCCACTATTTTCTTGTTAATCGCCCGTTTAATGGAACAGGGTGGAATTTTAACAATGGAGTCTGTAAGGCTTGGATCTAACGATGAACCAGTCCTTGCCAGTTCATCGGCTTTTTCATTACCTTAAATTCCACAGTGTCCAGGGACCCAACAGAGTCTGATGTTGTGCTGTGTGGCAAGAACTCTTAGCTCTTCACGACAGCAAGAAACCAGTTTGGATTTGATTTCTGTGGTAGAGATGGCCTTGATCGCCGCCTGGCTGTCAATGTAAAAAGTGATATCAGCTCGTGGTATCGCCATCATTAATATTTGCTCGGCCCCCTTATCACTGCCAGAACCTCCGATTGAAAGACACTGCTGTAGTCGGGGAGTCTATAAGATTTGGCTAAATTGAGGGTTTCTGAGAAGAATCCCGCACCTTCACCCGTATCCATCTTCGATCCATCGGTGTATATTTCTACCATCGGTTCATCTGATTGTTGTAAACCAGCATCCCATTCCTCTCTTGTGGGGATGAATACAGAAAACGGTTTTTCAAAATCTGTACGGGGTGTTGTGTAGTCTGTGCATACATACCCCTCCGTAAATTTATTGATAATTTGTGCGTGACCTACCGTGTTTCTTTTCCATCTATTGGTTTGGCTTAGTCTTAGGGCGCTGTAGGCCGCAGTTTCTTGTACAAGTAGATCTAGGGGCTTTAGGTTGAGTATCGTTTCCATTCCCGCAGTGGGTGTGGATCTCATTGCCCCTGTAATTCCTATACATACTAGTCTTTGAACTTTATTAACCGTTTTGCAAATAGTTTCTTTGTCCATCACGCTCCACCAAACCAGGCTACCATATGTAAGGATCGGTCTTATAATGGCCGTGTACATCCACATTATGATCTTAGGGTTTGGCCCCCAGGTCTTACCAAAGATCCTGTTGCAGGATCCTTTCAATTTATGTACATTTCAATGGGTTCCAGAGACTTTCGTGAAAAAATTGAGAAAATGCTTCTTTTGTGGCAAAGGGTCCATACTTTTTTTCAAACATCGATTGAAAAAAATTGTTTACAACAACGCAAAGGCCAGTCCGTTCTCTATTCAACAACGTCAACCGTAACCTCCTACGAACATTTTTTGGAAAGTTATAGCCCTATAAAAACTTTTAGTTTTGGGTCGAAAATATAAGAATTACTTTGAATTCAAATATCTTCGCAACCAGAGCTCGTAGAATGTTCTAGTTTTCAGCTATGGATATCTCTTGAAAAACTGATTAAGAACCGCAAGGTCCTCTCAAAAACTAGACCTCATAAAAGGGTTTGCTTTGGATGTGCTGATTGCATTTGACAATACCTTTCTATTTATGTACATTTCAATGGGTTCCAGAGACTAGTGAAAAACTTGAAAAAATGCTTCTTTTGTGGCAAGGGGTTAGTCATTGCTTTTTTTCAAAAATCGATTGAAAAAAAAAAAATCTCAAATTTGAATGACAAAGCAAAGTCCTGTCCGTCCTGTATTCAACAACCTCAAACGCAACCTCCTACGAGCCTTTTTTTGGAAAGTTATTGCCATATGAAGACTTTTAGTTTTTGGTCGAAAATAAAAGAATAACTTTGAATTCAAATATCTTCGCAACCAGACCTCGTAGAATGTTCAGCTATGGATAGCTCTCGCAACCGCATCCGCGGGTGTCAACAAATCTGCACCTGCAACATCTTTGTAGGCCTGCGATTCCGCAAATAAGGCTCGAATGTCACGCTTAATTAGTTTTTTAAGAGCTATCCCTAGCTGAAAACTAGAACATTCTATGAGGTCTGGTTGCGAAGATATCTTGATTCAAACTAAATCCATTATTTTCGATTTTTTTGAGTTTTGAAAGTTTGGATGACTTTGGATGCCTACAGTTCCACAAATAAGGCTCGGGCGGCCTTGCAGTTTTTAAAGTTATAATCAGTTTTATATATATATATTTTTAATTATCTCTTCAAGCTTTAGCTTAAACTTGAACTTGGCAGTCCCTAGAGTCAAGCCCCAAAACTTTCTGGAAAGAAGTAGTTTTTAATGGAAATATTGTTTTATTCCCGACCAGGTTTTTTTTTGTCCAATTCTTGTCAAGCACTAGCAGGACTAGCTGTTTTTTCTGTCCCAATTGTCTGTCATTGTTAATTATTCGTAGCCCCGACCTTAGGTTAGGTAGATGGGCTGCCGGTAGATCTTGTTCCCGTCACACTTAGATCAATGTTGATCCTCTGTGATACCCCGATGGATTGGACCATCACTTTAAAATAAATAACCTATGAAATCCTATGGAGCATCGAGCCATTTCGAGGCGTTGATGAAGTTCATTAAATTTAAGATGTTATTATCTGTTGACTTCGAGATTTCTGCTCAATCGTTGAAGTATTGAGTCCCATTTTGTTTTTATGATACCCTAAGAGATTATGTCCTGTGATAATTCCTATCAGAAGATGCAGGGATCTCTTTTTCAGGTTCATAATTTTGTCTGTTTTTTTCTTATTGTAGCTGGGCCACAGACTGTTTGTAGTGGTACAAGTTGCAAGTGAGTTCCACCTGTTATTGGTAAGTTCCACTATTTTCTTGTTAATCGCCCGTTTAATGGAACAGGGTGGAATTTTAACAATGGAGTCTGTAAGGCTTGGATCTAACGATGAACCAGTCCTTGCCAGTTCATCGGCTTTTTCATTACCTTAAATTCCACAGTGTCCAGGGACCCAACAGAGTCTGATGTTGTGCTGTGTGGCAAGAACTCTTAGCTCTTCACGACAGCAAGAAACCAGTTTGGATTTGATTTCTGTGGTAGAGATGGCCTTGATCGCCGCCTGGCTGTCAATGTAAAAAGTGATATCAGCTCGTGGTATCGCCATCATTAATATTTGCTCGGCCCCCTTATCACTGCCAGAACCTCCGATTGAAAGACACTGCTGTAGTCGGGGAGTCTATAAGATTTGGCTAAATTGAGGGTTTCTGAGAAGAATCCCGCACCTACACCCGTATCCATCTTCGATCCATCGGTGTATATTTCTACCACCGGTTCATCTGATTGTTGTAAACCAGCATCCCATTCCTCTCTTGTGGGGATGAATACAGAAAACGGTTTTTCAAAATCTGTACGGGGTGTTGTGTAGTCTGTGCATACATACCCCTCCGTAAATTTATTGATAATTTGTGCGTGACCTACCGTGTTTCTTTTCCATCTATTGGTTTGGCTTAGTCTTAGGGCGCTGTAGGCCGCAGTTTCTTGTACAAGTAGATCTAGGGGCTTTAGGTTGAGTATCGTTTCCATTCCCGCAGTGGGTGTGGATCTCATTGCCCCTGTAATTCCTATACATACTAGTCTTTGAACTTTATTAACCGTTTTGCAAATAGTTTCTTTGTCCATCACGCTCCACCAAACCAGGCTACCATATGTAAGGATCGGTCTTATAATGGCCGTGTACATCCACATTATGATCTTAGGGTTTGGCCCCCAGGTCTTACCAAAGATCCTGTTGCAGGAGTAAAAAGCGATCATGGCCTT
Organism: Melangyna quadrimaculata; assembly: GCA_949320155.1. NCBI lineage: Eukaryota > Metazoa > Arthropoda > Insecta > Diptera > Syrphidae > Melangyna > Melangyna quadrimaculata. The sequence continues at coordinate 6,066,103 of OX439486.1, forward strand.
CTTGGCTCTTTCTTTAGTGTTCAAACCCCAGTTTAGCTTTTTGTCAAGAATTACGCCCAGATATTTGGCATATTCTGAAAGACTAAGTCGGGTTCCATCTATTGATGGTAGGAAAAAATCTGGTATTTTCCTTTTCTTAGTAAAAAGTACCAGTTCCGTTTTTGCCGGGTTGGCCGAGAGTCCACATTTCCTCGTCCAGCTACAAACTTTCGACAGAGCGTAGTTAATCTGTGCGCTGGTTGTGGAAAGAAATTTACCAGTCGCTAGCAGCGCTAAGTCGTCTGCGTAGGCGACTACTTTGACACCGCTGTTTTCCAGTTCGATCAGGATTTCGTTCATAACCAATATCTACAAAAGTGGTGAGAGAACTCCTCCTTGTGGAGTCCCCCTAGATGTGGATACTTTGATCTGTGCATCCCCTAGTTCTGAGTAAATCCGTCTGTATTTTAACATACAGATAATCCAGTTTATGAGGGAATTATCTACTTCAAGGTATAAAAGTGCTCTTTTTACCGCATCATTTTGTACATTGTTGAAAGCTCCTTCAATGTCCAGAAAAGCAGCTAGAGTGTACTCTTTGTTCTTGAGTGTTGTTTCTACTATGCCTACTAAGTTGTGGAGTGCTGTTTCAAAACTTTTTCCTTTCGTGTAAGCGTGTTGGACAGGTGACAACACATTCGGTTTTAGAGTACTTTGTATGTGTATATCTATTAGTCGTTCAAAGGTTTTTAAAACAAACGATGTTAGACTAATGGGTCTGTAGTCTTTGGCTTCCGTGTGGCTTGGTTTTCAAGCTTTCGGTATGAAGACTACTTTTACTTCACGCCATGCCAAGGGAATGTATCCCCACTTAAGGCTGCTTACAAAGAAGCGCTTGAGATATTGGGTGACATGTTTAGTGTTCTTCTGTAACATCAAGGGGAAGATGCCGTCTGTTCTCAGAGATTTGTAGGGTGAAAATGAGTTTATCGCCCATATTATTTTATCCTCCGTTATAATATCTAGTGGCACCGTGTGCTCCGTTTGTGCTGCATCTTCTGTGTTATTAACATCAAAGTTACAACCAGGAAAATGAGTTTTGATAAGGAGCTCCAGTGATTCTCCACATGATTCAGTCCATTGTACATTAGGGCTTTTAAGAGACCCTAGGGGAACTGGTTCTTTTGCTAGAATTTTTCTAAGTCTTGCTGATTCGTTTGTTCCTTCAATTTGGGTGCAGAAGGTTTGCCACGAGCCGCGTTTCGCCCGTTGTGTTTCAGCTTTGAATTTTCTTTGACTGTTTTTGTATGCTTCCCAGTCTAATTCATTTCTAGTTCGTTTGGCTGTATTGAAAAGTCTTCTTGTTTCTTTTCTTATAATGCCAATTACGTATGTCCACCAAGGTGGTTTATTATTGCCTTTCCTCACCTGTTTAAGGGGACATCCTTTTTCAAAAGCTTTATTTAGAATTTCTGTGAATTCTAAGGTGGCTCTATCTAAGGATTCAGGTCCAATTATTGAATTATTTCCTAAGGAGTTAATCCTAGTCTCTTATTCCCTATTGAAAGTGTCCCAGTTCGTATTACGAAGGTTTCTAAATGATTTCTTGGAGGCTATTGTGTCTGGTATGATAAATTCAATGATTTTGTGATCAGAGAAAGATAGCTCTTTTGACACCCTCCATTGTTCTATTGGTATTGTGCCTGAGTTGTTTGTTAAAGTAATATCAAGCACCTCCTTACATTTGTTTGTAACAAACGTTGGCTCTCTGCCCCTATTTGCTATTAATAAATTGTTCTCAATAATAAAATCAAAAACCGACTCACCTCTATTATTGATGTCAGTGCTACCCCACTGGGAATGATGCGCATTTGCATCGCATCCTAGCACTAAGTCGTGTTCTTTTTCCGCAGCATGAAGTACTAACTGGCATGTTAGTTCAGCTGGTGGCCCTTCCGTCACATCCCCAGGCATATAACATGATGCTTTAATGAGCGGTGGCAGCCCATCTCTCTTCAACTTGACGGCCGTTTGATCTAAATTATTGTATTTGGATAGAAGAAAAAGGTTAAACTGTTTTCTAGCTTCGATACATGTTCTAAAGCTACTGTTTCTTTCCACCTGAGCAGATTTGTACAGTATGCTTTCTTTTGAATTCAGCCCTCTGATTTTGCCTCCTGCTAACCAGGGTTCTTGCACGAGAGCGACGTCAATTTGTCTATTCTCCAAGAGATAGACTAGGTTGGCACTGGCAGCTTTACTGTGATGAAGATTTATTACTTTTTTGTTCTGATTGGCTACTAGTCTAAGTTTGCATCGGTTTGTACCAATGCGAACCTTGAAACCAATTTTTCGTAGAAGTGGCAACGATTTTTGGCTAAGTAGCACCGTCACTTCTGTCCCTTCGGCGGTCTGTTCTCCCATATCGACAACATCCCAGTTCTGACTGAGTTGTTAGGTGTTCAGGGATCTGAGATATCTTTCGATACGGTCCCTCGGGATTACGGTCCTTTAATAACCAATTTCGCCTTTGGCCTAGTAATGTGTCTGATCTCCTCCTTATTAATAAGGCGGAGTTCAACATTTTGCCAGGGAACATTGGTTTTCTTCACGAAGTCTTGGAGCCATACATAGGCATTTTTATCCTCGCATGCTAAAAGCTTGAATCCTTGCAGGGTTTGGATGGTACCGAAGAGGGGCAGTGGCCCATTCTTAACGATAGCCTCGTTCACCTCGTCAAGTATTCTAGACTCCAAGAGTTTCCACTGGTCTTCCGTCAGTTTCCGTGATGGGTTTCCAAAGTCGGCAATTGCCGCCTGTTGGCCCTCTGCGGTCACCTTCGAAAACCTGGCCTTTTTTCTCTTATTTTCTGGTGAGGAGTTCTTTGGAGATATTGTGTCGTCATTCCTAACTCTTTTGGATGACCCTGCAGTAGGGTGTGGGTTAGAGAGGGGCGGGAGGCCCGACTGCACCGTAAGATTACGATAACAGTAAACTAACTCGTATCATTTGTTTCGTGTAAGTGTGCGCGATCATCGATGATTTTTCTAGAACAAAAACAAGTATATACCTACTTTGCCAGCATGATCGCGTGGTGCACCAAAGAGGATTTTGAATGATTTTTTTATTTTTTATTTGGCGGGTTGAGATTGAAGATAATGCCCTTACTCGGTTGAAAGTGGTTAAGAGACTAAGGGGAATAATAAAAACTCTTTTGAAACTTGAATTAAATTGAGTGTTTATCATGCATAAATTAATAAAGAAAAGTAGGTCCAATTCTATAAGTAAATGCTCCATTCCAGGGATTTTAGTTACCTTTACGCCTCTTTACCTTATCTGAATAAACTTGGAATATGAGAATATATGCTCCTGGAAGAAACCAGCCGTTCTTAATGTCTAAAAAAGTAAAAAAGGGAAAATTTAATTTAAATTGATTTAGCGTGTGGAGCATTTTACTCTCGGGACAACATATCTTCGGGGAAATTATTTTCCCAGGGAATATTTACAATTGGCTGAACATTATTGAATCGGAAACGGGAAACAAGAGTAATGAGCCTGCTTACAACTCGAATTGTAGCAATTTTATGATTTTAGTGGAAATTATGGATGGGAAGACGATAGGAATTGTGTTGTGTTGGCGGCACGTCACTGTTTTCTTAGAAGTTGCCTTACCTTTTGATTAATAGTTGTTTTGACCTCTGAGCTAGATTTGATATATGTATTTTTAAATCGGTAATTTGTTACTTATCCATCAATGTGTACGAAAAACTTTAGGGAATCATTTAAAATCGTTCATAATTTTGTATTCATTTCCTTTTACTTTATATACAATGTATATTTAATAAATTTCTTATTGGTCTTACATTAAAGCTGAGAACATAAATTGAGATTACTGGAAAACACATAATTCGTAGAAATACATACAATAATAAACAATAGTTTTAAATTTACAAACTAAACTTATAATTTTGCTTTACTATGTGTTATTGTGTAAAACATATTATTTATTATTAATTTACTGATTGACATTATGTTTAAGTGTATTACTGCTAGCTCTGATATTATCTCTTCTTATCTAAAGAAAGGAACAATTCAAAAATATTCCATACAAACATTACACAATTATCATCTAAGACTTACTTTTTTATTTTATTTTTTATTTCGTTCGAGTTTGTTTGGTTGGTTGATTTAAATTTAAATAACACGAAAACGGAATTTAATTAATATTATGAATCCTTACAAATTTTCGAAGTCATTTCATTCAACGGTTCTAATTCTTTGCTTGATATTAAATCAAACTCTTGAACAAAATAATAAAAATGCTTATAGCAGGTGTTAACATGTGCTTCCTTTTTAAAGGTAGAAAAGATAAAAATTAGTAAGGACAACTATTTTGAGTAATAGAAAGTATTTGTACATACCGCTCCGATGCTAACAATTCGATCAAAATGATGTATGTACACATGTACAAATACACGAAATAAACGGGTAAGAATTTTCCTACACAGCGTGACAAAAGTTTTGGGAAAAGGCACATCCGTCGATACAGGAAATACCGTTTCGTTATTTATTTGTGATTCTATCCAATCCATGAGTAGTTCAACATAACGGGGGGCTGGTAGATGAGTTGGCTTTTTGTAGCTTTATTTTTTTTATATTATTATTATTGTTTATATTATTTCTTAAAATAAATAAACTTACTTTTCTCCATCTGCCCAAAGATATTCATACCGTGAGCCACCAGACATTACTGGACACGTTGTTTCACTACAGTACTCAGACACGGTGCCATAAATTAAATTAATCCGATTAAAAAAGTCCACAACTATAAACAAAAAATACAGTGAAAACTTGATTTGAATTTGGGAAAGACATTTGTTAAAGAGAATTTTGCTAAAATAAAATACACATTTTTATAATTGTTTTGATTCTGTTTTGTCAGAAGTTTGCAGATCATTTGATGCATTTATGAATGTTTGACGAAAGTGATAAGGCATCATTATTGCGTCGATGCGTTAGTGAATTTACCCATATTATTCGCTAAATTCGTAATGTACGTACGGTCGGGGTACTTTTTTGGTCCACCACATATCGAGAACAAATATAGATATCGGCTTCGGATGAATTTTGTTTTACAGATAGTAAAGAGTCATAACGTGCTGAAAAGGTTTTCTAACACATCCAATTAACACCTTTTTACTGCAGCAATTTAAAAAACAGCTGTTAAATGTCAGTTGTCTCAAATGTGTCGAGAACGGTAAGAGATATTGACTTCGGATTAATTTTATTTTACACATAATTACGTATAGTCTAAGAGCCCACAGCAGATTTGGCGTACGAAAATGAACCAAAAAAAAATTATATGAGTCGAAAGGTGTATTAAGGCTGATCAAAGAAATGCAAGTCTGGCAGTCCCTGGTGGCGGCTGTAAGGTGGGAGGGGCAATTTTCTAAAAAATTAACTTAAAACAGAAAAAAATTATTAAAACACAACGGTAACATGTACAATGCTTTGTTATATTTTAATGAAAGGCCAGAAGTCCCTTCTTTCATTTCCTTTTTAAATAAAGTTCTTTCAATGAATAGTTTTTCAAATATTAATGTTTGAACTCAAAATTTTGAAGAAAAAAAATTAAAAAAATGGAAAAAAATATTTTTTTCGCAAAATTTCACGTAGTTAAGTACTATTTTTGTTTCCAAAATTCAATGCCCTTATCAATTTGTAGTCAAAAACTGAAAACCGGATGGTTCTAGGACTTTTACTTTTTAAGATATTAAAAAGTAAATGAACCAGCATTTTCTTAAAAATAAGACAAATCCGGCTAAATTATTATTTCAGCAACCAGTTAAAATAGGACAAACATGCGGAAAAAATTCTTACATTTTTGAAACTTGGTGGGAATGTCGGATTAACCAAAAGAATCAAAAGAGTCCATAAAAATATCTGCATCCCGCGGGTGCTTTTTGGAGAGGGAAATGGGGAGGTATGACTTATGGAAATTAAAAAATTATGTTGATACAATTTGGACATATGATACATGATGTTAGGGTATTTTTCAATTCTGAATCTAATGGCATCAAAGTTAAGGCAATACAATAATCCTAAAAAAAGTTATGGTCCATTTTATACAGAGATGACTGTTTTTCAGTAAAACTGGTAAACTATTAAAAAATACCTTGAAACGAATGGTACATTGATGAAAATTTGTATAAATATTCAATTTGGCATTCGACAAATTAAACGTTTTTAAAAAATTTCATCACATGCATGGGACAGGTGTTATGATCAAAATTTCATACCTTCTCTTTCTCTTAAGAAAAACACCCTTTCGTCATAGATATTTTTATGTACTCTTTTGATCCTTTATTCTCATGCCAAATTGAATATTTATACAAATTTTCATCAATGTACCATTCTTTTCAAGGTATTTTTCAATAGTTTACCAGTTTTACTGAAAAACAGTCATCTCTGTAAAAAATGGACCATAACTTTTTTAGGGTTATTGTATCGCCTTTATTTAAGTAATTTTTTTAGAAAATTGCCCCTCCCACCTTACAGCCGCCACCAGGGACTGCCAGACTTGCATTTCTTTTATCAGCCTTAATACACCTTTCGACTCATATAATTTTTTGTTGGTTCATTTTCGTACGCCAAATCTGCTGTGGGCTCTTGGTCTAATAGTAAAGAATTGGTAAACATTAAAAAAAAATCAACGAATACTTTTTTTAAACTAACAAAATCAGTTGACAAATAGTTTTTGTCTCAAATATTTCAAGAACGAATAATGATTCCGCACCGTCTCTTATTTTTCCAGACATAATAACGTAGTCAACAGCTGCTAGTTTTTTTTTTTTTTTTTAATTCAATTGACAGTTTTTCTTAGAGCAAAAAAAAAACTGCAAACAAAACTACTTTAAAAAAATGTTTTTCAACTCGAATGTCTTGAGAATAAGCATCAATATCGACTTCAGATTTTTTTTATAAATATATAGGTTTGTTCAGCGACGTTGTTCCGAACAATTCGGAACAGAAAAGTACAAGTTTTTGCTGTTCAATGAAAATTTTCTGTTCCAAACTGTTCTGGTTTGCTGTTCAATGAGTCTGTTCCGAACAGAATAGATTTTCTGTACTTGCTTTTAAGGTAGAACAGGTTTTTCTGTTCTAACTTGTGTGACGTTTCTCACGAATCTGTTCTGTTATGTTCTGATCTGACTATTTTTTTGCTGAACAATCCTTATAACGTTACCATCTACATATATGTTGTGTAATTTTGAGTTTTTAAAACCACCATTTAAAAAGATTAAAATCAAATGTTGCCAGTAAAGACTTTTCAAAAATATATTATTCGAAAAATCCTAACACTCAAAATCGTTTGGAAATCAAAATTTGGCATCTGACACTTAACTTGTCTTTTTGTATTCTTTGCAACAATGCTAAAGTACACTCCCCTGATTTATGATATTTTGTTTCCAATAGTCTGTAATGAAACAAATGGCTTAAATAATTCTCGACTGAAAAGGTAAAGTATCTTAAGTCGACTTAAGATATTTCGCGTTTTTTTGTTGAACATCATTGCCATTCTAAAGGACTACAGTTCTGTCTTATCGACATCCTTCTATCTCACTCCTTTGCTTATTTATATACAAAAACAGTTCCATCTTATGTTAAAAAGACACATCCCTACACGAGGTAAAATATCTTAAGTCCACATAACATTTGTTCTGCACAATTTTAAAACCTAAAACAGACTTAAGATTATATTGGCTTAAGACTTTTTTATTATTGTGAAATCGTAAATCATAGTAAGTTGACTTAAAATATTTTCGCGCGTGCAAACAGAAACAAAAGTCATCCTTAAGTCGACATAAGATAAAATACTTAAAAAAATTCCGAAAAAGTGTGAATTAAAAACTGAAAATTTTCTCTCCCTAAGTAGTTATAGGATATTTTACCGTTTGCAAACCTGAAAAAATTCCTGAAATAACAAGAACATAAGATATTTTTAAGCGTATTTTCGTTCTGTATTTCCTTTAGTGCGAACGTTTTTCTTTTAGTGAATGAGTTAATAATGCAGTTCTTTTTTCATTTAGAGTTTCAGTTAGTGTTTCCAATCTCGCAATTGAAATCGAGCAATACGAATTCTCGCAATTACAGAAACCCGATTTTAATAATCTCGCAATTACAAAAACCCGCTTTTTATAATCTCGCATTTACAATAACCCGCAAACTAAAATCTCGAAAACTAAAATATCGCATTAAAATACATATGGGACTTATATAAGTTACGTTATACTGGGTTTTTCGTTTGTGTATGTTGTCAGATGGTGTGCTTTCAGTTTATGTATAATAAGCAACACATTGGGCCTCTGATTTTTGATTTTCCATTTGCAGGATTTTATTTTTCAGTGCAAAATTTTCCAGCGTGATGTGTTAATGCGAGATTTTTGGTTATGAAATGTAAATGCGATATTGTTAAAATCGAGATTTTGTTATTTATGAAAAGCAGGTTTATTAGTTTGCGAGATTTCGTATATCGAGATTTATAAAAAAATGTGAGAATTCGTTATTCGAGATTTTAGGTCGCGAGATATTCTAGTGCTCCCGTTTTATACGCGATTGAAAAATTATTACAAAAAAAGGTATGTACCTAGTTATTACCGGCGAATGGTAAGTTCAAAAAAAAGAAACTAGACAACCAGTTAAATTCACCAGAGACTCCTTCAACAAGCGGTGTAAAACAATGAAACAATAAAAAATTAAATCGATTTAAGTTTTTTCTAATGAATTTATAATTTGGTTTATTTCCTTCTTATTAATTTTAAGTTTGTTCTGACTTTAAAAACAAAATTGAATAAACTAAACTTTTTCTGTGATAAATGTGATTTTATATTTTTTATTTTCATTATTAAAGTTTATCTCTATAGAACAAATGTGATTTTTTTATTTTAAGGACTTAAAGTTTTAAAAAAAAATACCTGAAAATATCATCTTAAATATCTTTTTTTCCACTTTTGCACACGCAAATCATCTTAAATGGGCATAAGAATTGAAAACGTCCTTCGAAAAAACGAGACAAAATATCTTACCTCAACTTTGGAAATTAATATAAAATACAATTTAAAGAAAAGCCAAACTATCTTAAGTCATATTTTTCCTTATAACGGTCGAAATATTAATTATATCTTTTTGAAATAAATAAAAAAAAAAAGATCATAAAATTTGACATCTAAATGTCCTGTTCAATAATGTCTACACTTGAAAGATTTTTTGGGAGGCAGCTTTGAAGTGTTTTTTTGCTCTCCTGAAAAATCATCAGAATTGACTTAAGATACTTTTCCTTTTCAGTCGAGAATTAATACCGAGAGAAGTAATGAAACAAGTTAGATGAGTTTTTATAGTTTTTATAAATTTTATAAGCTATTTCAGAAAAACTGTGCTATTTTAAATATCTTAAGTACAAAATATGCCATATCGTATTCAAGGGCACCAATGGGAAGTTACTAGTGTGGGTCGTATCCAGCCTCTTTTATATAATATAAAATAGAATAGATTTTTTTCCTTTAGACCACCTTCTAAGATCTCAAGTTGTATGATCTGGAAGGCAACCATGGTATAATTTAATTTAGGACATGTTCTATTCATTTTAATATTTAAAAAAATATGAGAAACAGACATAAGGTAGGATTGTCATGTTTCATGTAACATGTTTTTTCTAAGAGAACAATTTGTAAAACTTATTAAATAATCAATTTATCTTTCTATGGAATTTGTAATATACAGTCATGAATATTTACCATGAACAGCCAACCAATCGTTCATGTTCTCGCCTTCTGGCAAACGAACCACCTGCCGCAAATTTATTCCAGACTGAAGGCTTGCCTGAGCCTGCTTATGTAAGGAGTAACGAATCGTGCCGGTCGAGAAGCGTTTTTTCGGCCTGAATGTCTGATACAAAGATAAAATCCATAAATTGGGTGGAAGTGTATGTTTTAGCATTAACTTGTGTTACCTTTCCTTTTTGAAAGAATTCAAGAAATCCGTTTAGAGCCATTCTTTCTTTCTGAAATTTAGTATTTTTTGTTTGATTTAATTTGTTTTTTTTTTTTTTTTAATTTTTGTCCATGGAATGGATATGGAAGCACAGAATTAGTGGCATATGATGAGTTTTTATGATGTTTAATCTTTACATTCTTATAATTTTTACAGAAAATGGGTTAAATTTGTATGGATTGAAGGGACACTCATTTTATTAGTTTGCTTAGTTTAAACAATAAATACAAATAATAATAATAGAACTATCTACTACTTTCACATTATTTCGACGCATATTTTTTGTTTTTTTTTTTTCGGTGAATATGTTTTTGATTTTTTTAACTTAATCGATTAATTTGAAGGAACAGTCAGTTTTTTGTATTAATTTTATTATATTAACTAAAGTCCCTCTCGCTTAATCAAATTGCATCTGCAAAAAATAAATAAAGGGCAGGGATGTCTCTTTGAGAATCTTGTGTTCTAAAAATTTCACCGCATAGCCCCGATCTACATTGACCGATTTTTTCTTGCTGACAAAAAATTGTTGTTCTAATAGCCTTTCCACACTAGCCCACTCTGTATTAATACATGTCAAATTGAAAGTGGGAAAGTATTCCACGCGACTGCCAAATTGTGGGAAAGAAATTACTTTTCATTCATATTTTGCTTCCACAATTGCCTGTATTAATACATTACATTAACCTAAAGAAAAGTGTGATAGAATGTGGGATAAAATTAGAACCATTCCTAAAATTCTTCATGTATTAACGCATGTCAAATCATGTGAGATAGAATGTCGGATTGTGTAGGCTGGGCTATCATATTTTGTTTCCACACTACTCTACATGATTTGTTTCCCGCTTTTTTGACATGTATTAATACACAGTGGGTTAGTGTGGAAGGCCTTTAATTGTGTGCGATTGATAGGTACAGCCGACATGTTCCTTCAGGGCCCTATAAAAATGAAATTTGTGATTTTCGACTTAATTCTCGCCAATTTAGGCCGTGTGCGAATTGCGTTAAAATGTGTATTAAAACTTGTCGTTGGCACTGATCTCTAGTTCCAATTAGTTCATAATTCCCATATATTCTATGAGAGTTCAGAGATACACATGAGTGAAAACTACAATAATATAGACACGCAGTGACTGCTCACTACGTAGTGAGCAGTCACAATCTAAACAGGGTCATAAGGTTAGGGTAGTGCAAAACTATTGCAAGATTTTAGTCAGTGTAATTTGTTGTTTTAGTGCAAGAAAACTTTGCACTTTTACAGCCGTATTTATTAGATTTCACTATTACTCGGTTCAACGTCGGAACAGTTAAACCGAGTCGAAGCACTTATACCGGGTTTACGCCACGTCAAACTAATCCGTATTTATAAAATATTTCCTTAGCCGTTTTAGTTACGCCTGCCCTATATCAAATATTCTATCAAAAAAATCACCAATCTAAAACTATGGTTATTATAAACGTAAACAAACCTCAGCTGATTTCCATTATTATTCGATTTAGTTGTTTATTGGTAGAAAAGAGTATTAATTGTAGTTATTTATTCCAATTTTGGTAAAAAAAAAATAACTAATAGATAATAAAAATAAAAGAAAACGTTCTGAAAAACTGAGATAGTTCTCAAATGGTATGTAAATTTGTAAATATATGTACATAATTTCCAGATTACAATAGATAAAAATAAATATTTTTATTTATGTTCATAGATATTACTCCTCCGACCACTTATCATCCCTCAGTGTCATGGGATCCAAAAGAGTTGTATACTGCTTTGGCCTTCTCCTTTTTCCAGTTAAATGTTAAACCGCTTAAAGAATTATAATCATGTATTATAAAATAAATATCCATTTTATCGAAGTAACAAAAAGGAAAAAAATTGTTTGCACTCCTTTTTGTAAATTTGACAAAATGACATTTAGATACTAAAACGGCTTTCCTCCGGCTTTAAACCTCCTTTGAACCAGTTTTAGCTTAAGCTGGCTTTAGATTTTCGTTCTTCATTCGGTGTCCGTTGTTCTGTGTTCGTTCTTCTCTCAACAACGAACAACGAAGAAAGCATTTACATAAGAAAGTTAAATTCTATTTACAAAATATATAAATATATGTAACAAGGCTTCTTTTGCCGTTCAATAATTAAAAAAACTTCGAAAATGTCCCTACAAGTTGCACGACACTTCAAAACAATGTTCATTTAAACAGTTTTCGCAATTAAACACAAGATTTTCGGGTAACAACGCACAACGAACACCGAAATTTCTGATCTGATTTGAATTTGCACGTTCTTCATTCGTTCCTACTTCGTTGTTCGGTTTTCTTATTTACATTTTCGTTGTTCCGCCAAAGAAAAACGACGTACACAGATGTTAACACCGAAAGTCTAAAGCCTTTTACTCCGCCTCTATTCCTGGTTTATTTTTATTTTTTTAATAAGCTTTCCAGGTTTAGAGGCGCTGTAAAGTCGGAGTAACCTAACGCTGCCGCTAAACCGAGTTAACTAATAAGGCTGTAACACTTTTGCAATGATACTAGACCAGTTGCATCAGATCGGGAATACCCCTACGGCCATATTTATTAGATTTCACTAATACTCGGTTAAACCTCGGAATAGTTAAACCAAGTCGAAGCACTTACACCGGTCTTACGCCATGTCGAACTAATCCTTATTTAAAAAAAAATTCTTAGTCGGTTTAGTTACGCCTGCATTATGTCAAATATTTTATCAAAAAATCGCCAATCTAAGACTCTGGTTAACATAAACGTAAACAAACCTCAGCTGATTTCCATTGTTTTTGGTTTATTTTGGTAAAGAAATTATTTGTTAGTTTCGAATAATAAAATAAAAATAAAAGAAAAGAAAACGTTCAGAAAAACTGGGATATGTTAATATATTTACATAATTACAACAGATAAAAATAAATATTTTGGTGTATGTTCATAGATTTTTCCCCGACAACTAATCCATCCCTCAGTGTCATGGGATCTAAATGAGTTTCGTACTGCTTTGACTTTCTCCTTCTTTGTTAAATGTCAAACCGTTTAAAGAATTAAAATGATTTATTAATGTAAAATAAATATCCATTTTATCGTGGTAACAAAAAGAAAAAAATTGTTTGCACTCTTTGTAAATTTACACAATGTCATGTCAAAATGACATTTAGATACTAAAACGGCTTTACTCCGGCTTTAAACCTCCTAGGAACCAGTTTTAGCTTACTCCGCCTCTATTCCTGATATATTTTTTTTTTTAAATAAGCTTTCCAGTTTTAGAGGTGTTGTAAAGTCGGAGTAACTTTACGCCGCCGCTAAACCGAGTTAATAAATAAGGCTGCTATTGTTTTATTGTTGTAAAATAACAATAAAATCAATCAACGCAGTGTTGGAAGAATTTCGGAACATGTGTGCACTTATTAACTCTTCTCGAAACTCGTCCATCGGCTGTTTGCTGCATTTTGTAAACAACCCGAAATGACAACTTAGAGCCCGATGGGGATTGTTACCAAATTGTTAATCTCAAAACTGACAGCCAAAATTTTGGCTTCATGACATTTATGCGTTCTTTTTGTGTCTAATGCCGGATTTACACGAATGGCAGAGTTGCCAAAAAAATGGTAAAATAATGGTAGAAATAATTTTTTTATGACATGCATTTACACGAGTTCAAATAATGGCAGATTTCAAAATACTGGTAACATGCCATAAAAGAATGAGTAAGTTCATTCTTATCTAGAATGGCATAATTTCGGAAAATGGCGTCAGTAAGTGTTTACACATAGCCATATTAATGGCAGCATTATATCAATATCTCTGCCATCTTATTTTGGCAAAAATATTGCCAGTATTTATAGCGTTCACACAGTGAAAAGAAAAATGGCTATAATTTGACAGATATAATGGCATTTTGCCATTCGTGTAAATGCAGCATAAAGTTAATTATAGTTAACCTTCATCTATCTTTTATTAAGAAAAAGTTACTTTGAGTTTTCATTTTGGAGTTAGATTGTGTTTGCTTTTCGTCTTCCGATTTGGAATTGTTTTCAATTTGATAATAGGGGTATTTAAGATCCGATGCAACTGGCCTAGTATCATTGTAAAAGTGCAAAAGTGTAAAACCTTACAACACTACAACAACAAAATATACAAGGTGCAATCTTACAACAGTTTCGCACTTTAGCAATACCCGAAACCTATTGCAACAGAAAAATACAACATTGTAAAATTTGTAAATTGTGTTTTTGACAGCTCACTCATTCTTGATTACGTTAAACAGAAACAAAGGTATGTTCATTGGATACATCCAATTTGCTATCTTGATTGTATTGATGTGACGTCGTCATCATCTTTTACTATTATTTTCCATTTAAAATTCGGACGATAATTAAGATTTGGTAATATTTTCTTTTTCCGTTTTTTTGGCATCTTTTTATGAACAAAATTTAAATTAAATCAAATTGAAATTTTCAGATATGTTCGAAACAAAAACAAATGTCAAACTAATTTTGACATTTGCTTTAGTGTTGCAAGAAGATAAGAAAAGTGCGTTCACGATCCACTTTAAAAAAATAAAATTTCGCACTTTTAATAGGCTCGTTGCACCAGATCGTGAATACCCCTAATAATTTACTATAAATTCAATTGTTTTATTATTGATTTTGATATTTGGAATTGTTTTCTGAATAATTCACTTTTCATCGAAATTTTATTCTTCCAATTGGGTCAATTTTGTATTAAAGAAATGTGTGGCTTATACAAAAACAATTTAAAAATGTTATATATTACGATTCGATTTGCAAGAACCATGTATTTTTGGTGGTGAATTTTTTATTAATAAATTTAACGCAATCAAAATTTTGTCTTTTGTTTATTATTTCTTATTTTTTCAATTTTTCCCACTTTGATCGTTCTTTATAAAAGGTAGCTTTTTTAACTTTGACATTGCAACTCTGGTTTTTGTCCATAGTAACAAAAAAGAACGCACCACTAAAACAAACAACTCCAAGCAATTAAACGTAATCATCCCGAAAATTTCGATTTGACGTTTAGAAGCTATGAGACAGAGATATATAGCTTTTTTTCTAAAAATCCCTATTATACGGTTCGTTTTTTTGTTCGTTTCGGCGTTCGTCTTTTTGACAGACACGAACGTTCATGATAACATGGTTCGCGAAAATACGTAGGTACTTCATTTCGTTATTTTGACGTTCATGAATAAATAAATAAATATATGCAAATATTTTTAAATCACGTATTTCTCAAAAAAAAATCGTATATAAGGTGTATCCAATTACGAAAAACAATTTTCCAATTCAACCTTTTTTGTTCAAGTTGTTTTTTGCTAACATCGAGGAGCATTGTGATTGCCAAATCAGAAACGTCAAAGTTCAACCGTCTTGAAATTTCCATTCCGGAAAAAAATGAAGGTGAGATGGAAACAGACGATATCGTTGACCTAAGCAGTACAAGCGAGACAGCTAGATCTGCCGAGAACATGCTGTTTCTTACTGCGAACAGTATAATCATAGGAAGTGCAGTTATAACAAACCCCAATACAGCTGTTGGTGCAGCGAAAACAACAGATATAAAAAAGACTGTATCTACACTGGGTGAGATACTTAGGCGCCAGTTATAGCGATAATTAAAAACCACCAGTAAAAGTTGAAACAGGTGAAAACTGGAATTTTTTACTAACGGGCGGTTATAGCAATCAGTAAAATTATATCAGTAAATTAATGTCAAACCCACAGCCGCAATCTTTTATTTATTTTTAATGATGCAAAATGCTTCAGTAATTTTTTTACTGATGAGTGGAACAGTAAAAAAATGGAACATAGAAAACTGAAACGAAATGTTCCATTTTTTGGGTTTTGACAATCAGCTGTTCAGTAAAACGAATTTCCATCAGTAAAATAAATAAATGCTTTTTTTACAAAAATTATTCATCCTTGGGATTATTTTTTGGCAGAAAAAAAATATTTTTATTGATTTGCCATTTGTACCATTTTAATGTTTCAATTCTTTTTTTAACACAGCAAATTATCCAAAAGAAAATTTTTACTGATGGTTTTTAATTATCGCTATAACTGGCGCCTTACAGAGAACCAAAAAACTTACAAAAACATAATGGACCGCAAGAGGTGCCAATTTACAACAGAAAAAAGTGTAAAAAAATTACTATGGAACAAACAAACAACTCCAATCGTTTCGCGATACTGGATCCAGATTTTTCCAAAAAAAAAATTACTTCTGCTGGAAAGCCACCACCAGAACGGAAAGAAGGGCCTGCAACAGGCAACAACAAGCAACAAAACAACAGCCAGGTGCAAGAACCTGTGATCCAGAAGAGCTGGTGCCCACCGATATTTGTCAAAGGAATATCTTCCAAAGACCTCCTGGGTTTTATACGTGAGTCAGAATTTAGTTTAGATAATATTAAGTTTGATGTAAAAGGTTTTCGTAAGCTTAAGATTGTAGTAAATGATAAGGAACTACATAGATATCTCCTTTGTGAATAACAAAAAAAGAAGATCGAAGTCTTCTCTTTTACCCCAAAAGAGGACAAAAAATATAATGTAGTATTGAAGGGGCTCCCAGGGGATTTCGCTCCTGGAGAGATTGAAATGGAATTAAAAGAATTGGAGCCCACACTGAGGGTGACGGTTAAAACATTTGAAACAAAGTGGTCAAAGGAAAGTGGTTTGGATCTAGACATGTTCATATGTGTTCTTGAGGATAGGGATAGTCTTTTTAAAATTAAGTCTATTAAGTCTCTTTTGAGACACAGAATCAAGTGGAACTCAGTAAAAAGTTCGGGAATGAGGCAATGCTTCAGGTGCCAAAGGTTTGGGTACGTGGCCGCATATTGTGCGTTTGCGACAAGATGCGTTAAATGCCTTCTGCCACATGACCGTGGTGAATGCACAATGGGACCAAAAGATGAAAACTCCGTTGCATCTTGTGTCAACTGTGGAGTTTCGGGACACCCAGCCAATTACAAAGGATGCCCAAAAAGATCCGAATATCTTCGGAAAAAAGAGGAAGTGGTTTCACGTTATACCAAAAAAAATAACGTAGTCTTCAATAAATTGGTATTGAATAGTGACTCTAGTAATCCTCAGCAATTTGGGTGCTCTTTTGCGGATGCAGTCAAGAACAATGGGCCAGGAAAGGCAAAACCCCTCCCGAACTCCACGGGTGGCAATGGCAACGATGTATCGGATTTCATGAACGAATCCCAAAAACTGTTTGGAATGGAATCGGGCAATTAATTTCAAAAATAAGGTCCTTCTGGCCTATGTACCAAAATCTCGGTGAATACGAGAAACCTGGTGCTCATCTGCGCTTTGTCGCATCCCTTTCACCATGAATTTGAATATTATAACCGCTAACGTTAATTCCCTTACCCCCCTAGACAAAAAAATCGAAGTTGAGCAGTTATTGAAAGATACTCTGCCAACCGCTCTTCTTTTGCAAGAAACTTGCATACAAACAAATAGATCTAAATTCACCTTTAACAGTGGCTATGATTTTATAATAAACAATTCAGAACGAGGCACTGGTATCCTCGTAAAAAACTCCATACATTTTTCACAAAAATATTACACTAACCAGAACATTTCAGCTACGATCGCTTCAATCCCTCTCAAAGTTTTCCAAACAACGAAATCATTGGCGTTGGTTTCTATTTATATTCCATGCAGTATAGGTCCGTCAATTCCTCCGGCTCTGGACGACTTACTCTCATGTCTTAGCAGCTTTGATTATATAATCATAGGAGGTGACTTTAATTCCCGACATCCTCTATGGGGGGACTCAAAAACAAATGTAAACGGCAACTATCTGTACCAATGGTACCTTAACAACCGTTTTCCAGACCAAGCTCAGGTTCGCACATAGACTTTTTCTTAACATCATCTAACCTCCGATCTTCAAACCATTCAAGTAGCAATATAGCCTGTATAACTCTCGATCCCATATCAGACCACTTCTCAGTATTCATGAGCATACAACTTCAATCTTCATCCGTATTCCTAGCTTCACCTAGAACCTTTACCTGTTTTAAAGATACTAACTGGCTGAATTTCAATAGAACCTTGAACTCAACCCTAGGTAACCAAAAACCACCAACTGATAGAAATCTCTCGAATGATGAAATCGATAACCACATGCATTTTCAAACTCTGTAACGAATTGCCTAAGTCTCCACAGCAAAGAAAAGTCTCTCCATTTGAACCACCATAAAATTTCAGATGACACGCTTACTCTCTTCAAAATAAGGAAAATATGGAAAAAAAACTTAAAAAGGATTTTTCACCGATTCGGTGATCGAATTAATCAAGATTACGCAGAACTTTCCTCACGCATTAGTTGCCTCAGCAAAATAATAAAAGATAGAGTCAGAATCGAAGTTAATACCCAAAACCGTTTCAAACTCAACAGCTTGAAACCCTCTGCAAATGTCTTTAAAGTTATAGACCAAATAACAGGTAGAAAGAATAAGTCTGCAGGTCCTGAAACGAATCTCACACATGAAGACTTAACGTTTTCATCATCAGTCGAAAAGGTAGACGCTTTTGAAGCTTATTATAAGGACTTATTTTCTTTAAAAATACCTCAGAGCGGCTCACAGAACACAATGGCAGTGAATACCTTTAACAGCACGTTCGAGATTTGGAATGCCAACCTAAAAATAAACGACTTTGACCCCCCCAACAAATCAGACTCAACTTCAAATGAATCCTTTGCCTCCAAAAGCTTAGTCGAATCTGTAATCTTCTCAATAAATAACAAAAAATCGGCTGGTCCTGATAACATATCTAATTTTATACTTCGTAAAGCAAAAACAACGATAGCCAATCATTTAACACCCATTCTTAACAATTGTATCAATAATTGCTACTTTCCATCTGTGTGGAAAAAAAGCTAAATTAATCCCAATACAAAAAAAACAGTAGCTCTAACAGTTTAGATAACTTCCGTCCGATTTCAATGCTCTCAAACATTGGTAAAATACTCGAGAAAATTCTTTTATTAAAAATTCAAAACCATTTCGATGATACTGACCTTACACAGCACCAACAATTTGGTTTCAAACGTGGGCACTCAACGGAACATGCCCTTCTATCCTTACAAGACCACAACTTAAAAAACCTAAGACAAAAAAATTGCACAGTAGTTTGTGCAATAGACCTAAGTAAAGCGTTTGACTCGGTCTGGCACGCTGGTCTCATTTATAAGCTCAGTTTATTAAACTTCCCTCCAAAATTTATAAAAATTATCCAATCATTTCTATCTAATCGTAGCACTCAAGTATTTTTTGAAAACATCAATTCAAGATCTATACCAATCCTAGCTGGTGTTCCTCAGGGTTCAATTTTGGGCCCATTTCTATTCAATGTATATTTATATGATTTCCCAATCCGAATCAACACCTCGGAAGCAATTCTTTATGCAGACAACACAATAATCTTTAGCTCACATGAGAGGCCGCATGAAGCTCTGTCTGACGTAAAAACACACATAGACGAAGTTATCCCATACAACAAAAAGTGGGGAATTAAACCCAACTTCAAGAAATGCGATCTAATCTGCTTCCGGTCATCATCTAGCTGTACGTGAAAGTAAATATCTTAAACTCACCATTGAGGGGAACACAATTCCTCTAAGACAATCGATAAAATATCTGGGAGTACGCTTACATGAACGGCTTAAAATGAACCCCCATGCAAGAATAGCCCTTCGCAACAGCAAAGCAGCTGCGGCCAAACTTAAAAGCCTCATCAACTCAAAGGAAGTTGAAAGAAATACAAAACTTTTAATGTATAAAACACTAATCAGGCCTCTTATCTCATATGGCTTTCTTCTATGGTTCAATAAGTTACAAAATGAAATTATCAACAAGTTGTGAAATTAAACCCACTAAGGTATCTACAATGTAATATATTAATCTTTATTTACAAGTAACAAATGTAAACAAACATGATGGTATAAGTGACAAAACAATTCTCAACCATAGAAACAAAAAATGAATTTCTACTATACACAGGCACTTTGCACACATTTCTTGTGTTTCGGGAAAGAATCGACAAAGTCGCTTCTATCTCGCCTGTTCTAATATATATTGTTATCTCTTTTTCCTCTACTTCTATCCCACCTTTTCGCTTAGGTTAAGAAACAAAAACTAAATAAAACAAGTATGGTTCCGATAGGGCTTTTTAGAAAAAAAGGAATATATCTCTGTCTCATAGCTTCTAAACGTCAAATGGAAATTTTGGGTTAATGACGTTTAGTGCTTCGCGTTATTTGTTTAAGTGGTGCGTTCTTTTTTGTTGCAAGAGTTGCAATGTCAAAGTTAAAAAAGTTACTTTTTATTTAAGAACGATCAAAGTTAAAAAATTGGGAAGGGGTTGAAAAAAAATTCGGAAAAAAAAGAAATAATAAACAAAAGACAAAATTTTGATTGCGTTAAATTTATAGATAAATAATTCACTACCAGAAATGCATGGTTCTTATTCTTACAAATAAATTACTATCAACTTCATTTCTGCATGAAATGGAATCGTAATATAAAACATTTGTAATTTGTTTTTGCTTAGTATTTTATGAGCCACACATTTTTTTATTAACAAATTGACCCAAGAGGAAGAATAAAATTTTGATGAAAAGTGAATTATTCAGAAAACAATTCCAAATATCAAATTCAATAATAAAACAATTAAATTTATTATTAATTATTATAAAATTGAAAACAATTCCAAATCGGAAGACGAAAAGCAAACACAATCTAACCCCAAAATGAAAACTCAAAGTTACTTTTTCTTATTAAAAGAACGATGAAGGTGAACTAGTTAGAAAAAAAAAAGAACTCACAAATGTCATTAACCCAAAATTTTGGCTGTCAGTTTGGAGTTTGACAATTTGGTAAAAATCCCCATTGAGTGGACACCATAAGCACATAATATAAAGATGCCAAACCTCGGCTGTCATCCGGTTTGCCTACAAGCTAAAACACGCACACATAGAAAGCTGGGCCAAATTCACCATGCGAGTTTTGCACACATAGACAGTTGGCATTATTTCACCACCAAAATGGCGGGTATTTTGAAAATATCATGAGAGTGTTCAAAAAGTATAAAGAATGGATGAACGAATTATGAAGTGCTTGCCCGACCTTATGTGAGAATGTTTTTGTTGAGATATATTATTATTAAAAATTGGTTTAAAAGTGTCTATTTTATTGTCCTATTCTTTCTTGAATTTTGTTGTACCTTTCAGGGTTGGTGTAATGGTTCTCCCAAACCAACGCGGTACATTCGCTCTACAGGGTGAGTCATTCACAATGATACAAAAAATGTCAAATAAACAATGCTAAACAACAACAAAATATGCTGCCTCGTCGGCGAATGTGCCGCTTTCGCAAAACGTATTGTAATGCATGCTTTTTGATAATCTATATGGATCATTTTTGAAAATAAAATGTGGTTATTATTAATCTTGTTAATCTATTTTAACACGTTTGATAGTCGTAGCTTATTGTCCACAATTGTAAACATTGGATTGAGAATTGTAAATATTTGTATTTGGAAGACGGCCAATCAAAGGGATAAAGGCAAGACCACTTCAGCAAAAAAACACTTCACGACGCGATAAAGTATTAAGGCTGTCCCAAACTAACGCGGAACATTCGCTATGCAGGCCAAATCATTTACAATGCTAACAAAAATGACAGATTTTCAATGCTAATTACAACAAAAACTTGCGTCTGCGAATATTTCGTGCCGCTTTCGTGTTGGTTAGGGACATTCTTTATATATAAGTTTTAATTATATCGCACTAAGTCGACCTTGAACTTAATAAAATTCCAAAAGAATACATGGGGAGTATAGTTTCGCTCAACTGATGTGTACTGCCATCATGTGTGATCTAGCCTTAAACGTGTACCCGAAAATGTTTGCAAAATTATCATTTCAGTGGCGTATTTCTTTTCCAAGTCATGTTGTTCAAAGAAAAATACCAAAAACATAAATGAATAAAAAGTCAAGTTAATCCATACACAAAAACCTTTGCGTAACAAGTTAAGGCTTAACAGCAAAGATCTATACTTTTGCCATATTGTATAAAAGTTGGAAATAAATATCTGTGCTGAAGACACCGCTTGCAAAAAAACACTTGGTATGTTTTTTGAAGTCAGGTTTCTTTAAAGGCCTTCCACATCAGCCCACTGAGTATTAATTCATGTCAAAAAAGTGGGAAACAAATCATGTAGAATAGCGTGGAAACAAAATATGGAAACCCAGCCTACACAACCCGACATTCTATCCCACACGATTTGACATGTGTTAATACATGAATAATTTTAGGAATGGGTCTAGTTCTTTCCCACATTCTATCACACTTTTTTTAGGTTATGGTAATGAATGAATATAAGCAGGTATGGAATCAAAATATGAAGTTATTTTTTTCCCACAAATTTGGCAGTCGCGTGGAATTCTTTCCCACTTTCAATTTGGCATGTATTAATACACAGTGGGCTAGTGTGGAAGGGCTTTTAGCGAATCTTTAATATCGCACTTTTGCTTTTCTAGCTAAAAAGTAGGTCTATGTAGTTAAGCCTTCAGCCGTAAAAAGTAGTAAAATTTAAAAGTACGCAATGTTTTATAAGTGTAATATCAAAGAACCCCAAAATTATAAGTGAAATTTGTTATTTCATGATTACTGAATTAAAATTGGTAGGTTTATATGGCAAGTTTTCTTCTATTACCTACTTTATTTCAAAATTTCGAAATAAAAACATTAACAAATAAGATAGCTAAGGAACTGTGATTAATCTTTGATATATAAAATTAAATTCCTTACCAAAATATACGGTTTTAAAGAATTGATAAAAAAAACCAAAACTAGCATTATTTCATTAAAAAAAAGTGCGGCTGCACCTGCAGAAAAAATATTTCAAACACATCCCAAATATTATAACTGTTAAAAATTCCCCTGGTGTCCGTGGTGAATCCTAAAACGTCAAAAAATCGGTATTTGAACGCAATTCAATTTTTATTATTACTCGCTTTGGTTGTGTTTTTATAGCGATTGAATTTTTAAACTCAAATTTAAGTGAAAAAGTGAAAGCTAATCGCATTCAAAATTGTTTTTCTTAAAACAAATAAAACTATTAATTTATTAGGTTGTGCAACATTCAACCATACATTCTGTGCTCCTAGTGCCAGGTACCTAAGTTAAAAATATTTATTCCTTAAGAATTCATTTAGATGGATTTATATTTAAATAATTTTTTAAAACACAAAACTGGGATTCCAGATACCTGCATTGCAGTATTTAAGACTCAGAGCCGTTTAAATCATCCGATTAGAGCAAATATTTTAGAAGTTACAGCTTGGTGTATGTAGGTCTTATAAGAATTTCAAGAGAAAATCATACGAAATTCGCATAAGACCTACATAAATCAGGCTGTAACTTCTAAAATATTTGCTCTAATTTGGTGATTTAAATGGCTCTGAGTCTGAATTAAAGTATATAAGTGCTGCCGTGAGCCATTCTTAATTCAATGAAAGACTTTCAAAAATGTTGTATAAAACCAATTTCATCATTCGACAATTTCATATAAGATGAAGAAATTAGTCCTATCTGTAGTTGTAGTAACTGAACAAAGTTGGCAAAATAGTATTTATGGCAAAGGTGGTGTGGAAATGCATGAATAACTAGTTTTTAAAACATTGCTTTCGAAACATTTTTTTAGCAAATGTATACAAAATCAGCCCTATTCTGATTTCCAAACGGATTCAAAAAAAAAGGAATTCTTAATTTGAATTTCACAATAGCCAATATCTAAACCTTTTATGCTTTCGAAAGCCGAAAAGAAATTTATAAAAATCACCTAAGGATAAGTGGGATTTGATATGCTTTGTAAGTCGATACCTATTACAAAACATAATTTCTTACATTTTTAAATGATTACAATTTCAATTGAATTTCAAATGTCAATTCCGTTTTCAATCCGATAGATAAAAAAAACTCACTAATTCCGCAAGTATTGAAAAGGAAAAGTATTTCAAAACCCCCAGTTTAAAAACGAAAGGATTTTACAAACGATTGGAATTCAGAACAGGGGTGTATATTCATGTATCAAAATTGAACTATGTACTTAATTGATTCGTAGTACACAAAACAATTGCAACTCATAACGAAAGGACTAAATGGAACTCAAATATTAATCGGACAATATACAGAAGCAGCACATGGGTAATGCACACATCGATATTTTAATAACTAAAAACATTAAATTAACTTAAAAAATACCATTTTAATAGATGCGATCGCGCATGTTCAACAGAAGAGCTCTACGACAATTATATGAAACTACACGATGCAGTTAAAACATTTTACTGTTCAAAATCTTTTTTGTATAATCAAATGGTAATAAATCATATTAAAAGAAAATATCTTTATACATAATGTAATTTATTTAATTCAATTTGAATGTTAATTTTAGTTGCAAAATTTTTGTATACCTACACCATTAGTTAAGCTTTTTAAATTTATATATATATTTTTGATTTATCTGAAGAATAAGTTAGTATTGTCAACACATAATTTAAGAAATGGAGGTGATTTCAGACTACTTTTTTTTTACAACAAGTAGGTCGCAGAACATATTGATTCATAAAGGTTTTAAATTATTCAATAACTTGCCATTTGTCTTAAAGTCAGAAAATAATGTTATTGTTTTTTAAAAGAAAATGATATTATATGTAAAAATTAATAATTTTGTATTCTTTTAATAAGTTTTAAGTTAAAATTTTTAATAAATAGTTCAAGCTACATATGTATGTAAATAAAGAATCAAATCAAATCAAACAAAAATGTATCTGAAGTTTTGTATAATACGCGCTGTACAATTATAGGAGTGTCATTTTGTATTGGTATTTTTACGGGTAACGCACGCATTAAGGTACCCTTCAAGAGTGGTGCTCCATCGAATGGCACTCCATTAAGATCTTCATCGACTTTCTCGTCTCCTGACATTGGCGCTTTATGTATGGAACTTCTTTTTTCTCTTCTTTTGGCTATAAAAATACAATAGCAATTCATTTTAAAGACTATTTTAATATAATGTAGTTATAAATTACCGGAGGTAAACCTACAAATATTGCTTTGTTTCAACAGAAAATCCTTTTCATATATTGTCCATTTTTCGTTGCTCCGCTTAGGGTATGTTCAGTCGTCAGGCAAGCACCAAAGCAAACATACGTACTTCTTGGACAGTAGTAGCTTGGGTCCGCATATCAAATGCGGGCCATCAAAAGTACAGTTGGCCAAGAGAAATCGTTGAAAAAAGTCTGGAATGAAAAAGATATTTAAGACTTCTGCTAATGTCTCTGAAAAATTCCAATTTTGCCGGTAGTTCTTGAATCAACTCAATTTGGAGTTTTAACGTAACATACATATTTTGCGAAACAAAATTTAAAATAATATACGAGTTCACCTTGAGTAAAATTCAATTAAAAAAAAAAATATTTAAAGGGTTTTCGTACAGTTGGGAAGAGAAGAGGAATAAAAATAGTTTTTAAGCGGCATTGACGGCCGCGACATCAAGATTGTGAACCGTGTACTTCAAGGAAAATTTTAAAATTAAATATTTTCGATTTTGAACAGAGTTGAATGAAATTATAAAACTCATTTAAAAACATTACAAACAAAATTTACTACCATGCTGCAAAAAAAATTATTTTCAGAGTGACCATTCTTTATTCCGTCAATTTCATTGAATTTTTGAACAACAACAACAACTTAAAGGCGCTACCACCAGTTGTTTGGCTGGAGATATAGCTATTTCGTGCTTTGCCACTTTTGCACTCATCAGTCTCCTTTTTGTGGTGCTGAGCTTTAATCCAATTTTATTTGAAAAACTTTCTATGCACATCATAGAAAAATGGAGGCGGAACAAGACAACATACTTAAAGGCACTTATAAAAATGCTGATGCTCCAAATGCATTTGATAAACAAATAACACATCTCGACCTGTGACGTCACTGGTCTAAGGCGGTGGAGTGCGTAGTGCACACGACTGCTAAGACTGAGCAAATCTGATATGCGTGGGTTCGGATCCTATGGTGTGCATACAAAGTTTTCCAAATAAAATTGGATTAAAGCTCAGCACCACAAAAAGGAGACTGATGAGTGCAAAAGTGGCAAAGCACGAAATAGCTATATCTCCAGCCAAACAATTGTTGGTAGCGCCTTTAAGTTGTTGTTGTTGTTCGAAAATTCAACGATATGAGAAGTTGTTTATTTCTGTGGTCAAAGTCTGTAAGTATCTTCATACTTTTTGCATGATTTGTATTTCAAATGTTATACTTGGAAAATAAGGACATACTTTTTTTTACCACCTACATATATATGGTAGATATTTTTTTCTTCGAAAAGGACAATGGGCAAATCTGGCCCAGCACCAATGAAAACGGCATTAATATGGTATATGGGTACATATTTATGCATTCATTATCCGTTAACCGATTCTCCAAATTCGCTCTGTGTCAGAAGTTATTTAATCTTAATAATATTATAAATGTGGAAGTGTGTTTGTTCCACTTTATCTAAGAAAATACTGAAATGATTGGAATGAAAATTTGTGGAACGAGAATTTGGATGTAGGGAATGAAGATAGGCTAATTATTTATTTTCAAAAATGTTTAAAAGTGCAACAAAAAAAAAACAATTTAAATGCAAAAAATAGGGTTTTGATGAAAATGGTTAAACTATACGCAATAGTTTAGACTATGAGATGGACAATAGTTAAGGGAAATCCTTTATATAGACTATATATGTACAATCGGCACCAGCTTTGTGTGTTTTAAGACTCTTAACTCTTTTTTTGCGTCGTTGGTTTGCTTTGTTGTCAACATTTTCTTGGTGGGCGGCCTAACTAAATTTAGTCCACCGAAGGTACTGTTGTCTAAGAAAAACAGATTAAAAAAGTTTGACATTTGTAAAAAAACGTATTTCCTTTGTGTTTTTCAAAAAGGATGCGATAAGTGTTCTTCAAACTAAAAATATAAAATTAAATATTTTCAATACTCAAAAAAAGATAACGGAAGAATACAACTTTTTTTCACCATCCATATGGCAAATAATTTTATCCTCGACAATTTGGTAAATATTGACAATACCGAGTTTTGTTTAATTTGCCTTAACAAACATAATGCAATTTTTTCTCGAAGTACACGCCTTACTTCTTTTCATAATTTAAATAATTTTTTTTCGGCACCTTTATGGTAAAAGGTTTTTATCCGCAAACAAAATTTATGCGTATTTTGAGTGAAAGAAAAATAGGCACTCAATTGACATCATTATGTATCCGGAAGCCTTAAAAACACAAATTAAAATATTATGTCTACCAGAAATATGTATGCGTATAAACTTTTTGTTAATATACTGGTAGAACTTGGGGGGTTTTATTTGGCAGGGGTTTGTATCCCTACTAAATTTTTTTTTTTTTAAATCAGCGAAGCAACGCGAAATGATTGCGATGTAAATTTGTGGAGCCAGAGCTTGGAACATGGGAATGAACTAAAGTTTTGTTTCAACATCTAAAATAGTGCAGAAAAGCCGATGAAAATGTAAAAAATAAAAAGGATTTATTTAAATTGGTGAACCTATACTTAATAGGTTGGACTAACATATTGATATATGTATGTTAATGGAAATGCTTTATCGGTAAAACTTAGCACTTTTCAGCGACATTGGTAAAATTCTGAAATGTTTTGTTTTCATAATGTATTCAGGACTTTCTTCCAAAAGTGTTTGTAGGACAACATTATACTGTGGCCACCTTCTGGGTATGAGAAGTTGTTTAGTGACAACATTGTGTATCCGGAAGCTTTAAAATAAAAACAAATTAAAATATTATGCCTACTTTTATGCAAACATCAAAAAAGTCTATTTTTGAAAACTTTTTCCGTGAGTGAACATCCAACTCTTTATTCATATAGTATAAACTTTTTGTTAATATATTGGTAAAAATTGGGGTAGAATTTCTCTGGTCAAAACCTAGATATAAGTATCTTCATACTTTTTGTATGATTTGTATTTCAAAGGTTATACATACTTAAGAAAAAGGAAATACTTTTTTACCATTTGTATTTTAGTTAAATACTGACGATTCCGAGTTTTATTTAAGTTTGCCTAAAAATGTGGAAGATAGCATTTTTTTTAAAACACCTTATTACCGTTATTGATTTACGTTCTTTTTAATGATTTAAATAACTAAGGAAATACTT
This sequence comes from Melangyna quadrimaculata, assembly GCA_949320155.1. Taxonomy (NCBI): domain Eukaryota; kingdom Metazoa; phylum Arthropoda; class Insecta; order Diptera; family Syrphidae; genus Melangyna; species Melangyna quadrimaculata. Next base: position 6,094,411 of record OX439486.1, read on the forward strand.
TTTTGCACCACCCATATGGAAAATAGTTTTTTCCGCAAATAGAATTCATGCGTATTTTGAGTGAAAGAGAAAAAGGAACTAAATTAGTGACAACATTAGGTATCTTGCAACTTTAAAATTAAAACAAATTGAATTATGCAAACATCAAAAAATTTCTATTTTTGAAAACTTGGTTCGTGAGAGAACATGAAATACTTAATTTGGAAGGCATATATAAACGTTTTTTTAATAATATACTAGAAATTGCGGTTAGCCTTATTGAGCACAGTTTTGTATATCTATAGTCAAATTATCATTCTATAAACTATGCGAAGCAACGCGAGCACTGGACGGCTAGTTTGAATTAAAATGAGTTTTAGGGTCACAATTTCCTATTTCCTTAGTTTTTAATTAATATTTTGTGTATTTTTCGTTCGATTTAAGCCATTTTTTGGTATTATGTTATTTAAACCCATGACACCCATGAATTTTGTCAGATTTTTAAAATTATATTTAGGGATCGCAAGCATCAAAAAAAGGCTCTATCTATCAAGGCTCTCCCAACTAATGCGGAACATTCGTTGCGGCCAAGAAACATTCGCATGTCAAAATTTATTTACATGGTCATATATGTACATATGAGAGTGCCCACACCAACTCGGCGGAGAAACATTTAAATTAGTTTTGACTGACGAATGTTTCTCATTGGTTTGGGAGAGCCTTCATTCTTTTTTAAAAAAGCGCAATGAAATTTAAAATAGGTGACTGAGTTAAAAATCCTTTAGTATCATAAAAAGCAACACAAAAATGTTCTATTTTTTGTTTATATTTTTATTTGTATCTATTTAGGAATTAGTCAGTAATAATTGTACAACCATTTTCTTCGTAACTAAACAAGAAATAACCTAAAAACATTTTCAACCCGTAATAGTATATATAGTTTATATAAAGTAAAGTAAGTTGTGGGTTGTTTTGTCTAACTATTACGAATTGCAATTTAAAACCTTGAAAATTATACCCATTTTTATTCCGATAAATGATAAATGACAAATGAGATACAAATTGATATTTGTTTCTTGTTTTCCAGAGATGATTTTGACATCAAAATTATTGTTAAAAAACAAATATTTGTATTTTTTACAAATTAAATAGTCCAAATAATGCCTTCTACATAAAATTGATGCTTGCGACCCTTAAACATAATTTTAGACATATGAAAAAATGCAGGTAATGTCTCATGAGTTCAAAGAACTTTATTCCAAAAATGGCTGAAAACGAACTTAGGAAAAAGGGAATTGTGACTAATTTAATTCGAAAATTAAATAACTTCTGTCACACAGCGAATTTGGACAAACAGTTAACGGATAATGAATGCATAAATATGTACCTATATACGATATGAGGGCCGTTCTTATTGGTGCCGGGCCACCGCTCCATACATCTTCGGCCATTGTCCTTTGGCTTAAATATTGACGGTTTCGAGTTTTATTTAAGTTTGTTTTAAAACGTGGAAGATAGCATCTTTTAAAAACAACTTATTACCGTTATTGTTTTACGTCCTCTTTTAATAATTTAAATTCAATTCTTTGCACCCTCTATATGGCAAATAGTTTTTTCCGCAAATTAAATTCATGCGTATTTTGAGTGAAAGAAAAAAGCACTAAATCAGTGACAACATTGCGTATCCGGAAACTTTAAAATTGAAAAAAATTGAATTGTGCAAACATCAAAAAGTCAATTTTTAAAAACTTGGTTTGTGAAAGAACAAGAAATACTTTATTTCGACGGAATATATAAAATTTTTGTTAATAGTACCTAGTAAAAAATTGTGGTTACCCTTATTGAGCACAGTTTTGTATACCTATAGTCACAAAATTATCATTCTTTAAAGCTATAAAATAAAAATTACTTTCGCCTTTGTAACGAAACTGGCATTTGATACCTTAATAGTGCGGTTATGCAACAAATCACAAAACAAATGCAGTCTTGCGATTTTATTGGAGCACAGAGCATCTAAGTTTGTGAATGACTCGGCAATACACTGATTTCGTCTGCTGCCTCAGCATGTTCAATGCAAAATATCATAACATAACCTGTTTTGTATCTTTCGGGTGTTAGATGACGAATGAAATCTTAAGTCTATCACGATGCCTGGGGTAATTAGTGACTAAAATTAATAAATTCGGTCTCAAACGCTTTTTATTCGAAAACACATACCAAACACTTACCAAGGGAAACCGCTGCCGTAGAGTTACCTTTTGCACTGTGAACGGGAGAAAAGGATCACGTATCTTTCTCTCCAAGCCACAAATCAAAAAACGCATTTCACTCTGCAGAGTCCCACCAAATACATTTTTCACAATTGAATTGCGTCCACATTGGTAATTGGTGTTTGATGGCACAGATGATGTTGATTGCGATAGAGTGAACGATTATGATGATGAGGAAACTCTGTAGCACGACGAATGCGATGTACTTACTACAGCTACCTAAGACCCCGACTCCACAGGCCATGAACGATGTCCATAATCCAATCTACAATCCAATCCACAATCTGATTTGTATGGATATGTCACTGCTTGGACATGGATTTTTGCGACTCCGTGGGATTTTTTTTAGACATGTTCCATAGTCCGGCCATCTTCATGGCCTGTGGATTCGGGTTGTAAGGTTGTTGTGGCAGTTTTGCATTCAGCAGCCAGTAAAGGTGTCACAGCAATCGTGATGTGCTGGAGCTCGGTGCGTTATCTGTCCATCGTTGAGGACGTCCACGTTGAGGAATTACCTTCCAAATGACCAAAAACAGTCATTCTGGCTTTATCATCTTGTAGCTATCGCCACCCTTGCTGAGATTTAGCAACACAAGGCACAGTTCTTGCACGAAATAAGCAAAAACACAAAAACACTTTATTTAAATGACTATCAATGTTAAAGATAGACAAACAAGAATTTATTAATTTTTTTTTTATTATTATTAATGAAAAACCGCGAATTGTTGCTAAAAACACGACAATAATATTGAGACGCACGTACCGAGATAAAATTCACCACAGCAAATTCACAAAAAAAAAGAACTGTCAAACCAATCAAACTCACCGCGTTAAATTGTTGCTGCAATTCACATCTATTCTTCGACACAAAATTAAATTACAAATACAACAATGTAAACATATGGGTTTTGGGGGGTAAGACGTACGAAGTTTTGGCATCTTTATATTATGTGTTTGTGGACACATTAACAAATTTCAGTAGACTTCTGTCTTAAAACCATAATTGAATTGAATAAACTAAAATTAAAACAATAACATTAAATTAAGAGTATAGCCTGGCCAATTCAAAGTCGGCAAATAATATTATTATAAGTATAAGAAAAAGTGTATTATCTAATAAGCAAATGTGAAAAAAAAATCTCAATAAAAATTACATACATACAATTTCCATTCCTGCTTTCGTTACACCCCTCACCCAATCTGTCAAAAAGACGAGAAGCGAAACGTGTAATCGGGGTCTTTCTTAGTATTTGTATCTTTATATTCGGCTTGTCGCAGATTTATCTCAGTCTTTTCTCTTTCTAATTTTGACAGTTCATTGCAAATAAAAATTAAAGAAAAAAAATCTAAATCAAGGGACCAGCGTTACCAACATACTTTTTTAACTTTAGTTTTTAATTGATGAATACATTTCTTGCAGTGTTTATTATGCCAAATTGAGCGATCAAGTTGGAGCTTTAAGACATGGGTTACAAGATTTCGGCTCGTTTTAATTTCTACGCTTCTCGCTTCAAATTTGTGAGATAAAATTCTATGTTTTGCAAATTATTTTTCCCATACAAAATAAAATTTAAAAATAGTGTAACACTTGTTACATTTGTAAAATTGTGGCAACGCTGTTTGTTTCCCTTGAAAAAAAATAAATCGGGTGGCACAACGGCTCATGAAGAACCAGGACCTAGTGACTAACAACTCGCAACCATTCCTGTGTGCGCCTTTCGACAGGAATGGAAGGGGCCTACAATTTTATGCCGAATCCGAACGGCTAGACGAGAAGCACTCATTCGTGACAAGTGATACTTTTGGAGGATTTGTCAATTCCTCGCAAGAGGCAGTAGCCCCGAAAAAAAACTTTTTTTAGTTTTTAGGTGGACGAGGCTGGGAATCGATCCCAGACCTCCAGCGTGACAGTCGAACGCACTGACCATTACGCTACGGGCTACTACCTTTCCCTTGATGGAGAGTTTTTTTTTGTCTGTTGTGTTTTTTTTTAGCCAATGACGTTTCTGGGATAAGCCGAATAGAGCATTTTTGGTTTCCCCCAGAAGAAATAGAAGGAAGAGGTATTTGTCGCATATACAGTGTACGTGAGTGAAGCAATTTTTGACAACCAGAAGTGTCAAATCGTTAGCGTGTGATTATAGAAAAAACAAATAAAAAAAATTGATACAAGTTAAAACCCAAATTAATATAACAATTACTTTAAAAAGAACAAATAATTTAAAGTGCATTCATTAGACATTGTGGTGATTTTCTTATAAATTAAAAAAACACAAGAAGTGCATTGTTCAGGGGTGTGGAAAACAACAAAACAAGGTGGATAAAAGCATTTCCTTTCACAGGTGAGTTTTATTATATTATTCTCAAAAAAAGTGCTGTAAAGTTTTTGCATTTAGATTGATGAACTATAAAACAACATATTTAGAATGGGTTACACTTTAAATTATGTCAAGAATATTATTATTTAATTGAAAATGTGCACATAATTTTTTTTGTTAGAATTCAAGAACCAGAAATGTCAAACTGAAATTCTAGTAAACAGGGTCGCATGAAATTGTATTGGAGTTTGAAAGGCGCAACTATCTGTTAAGCGCCCTTCTTATGAGAAAATTATTTTTTGTTATTAAATCGATTTTTTTCGTCAACTTAATAGTTCATGTTTCAATGTTAATTTGTCTTTTCAGCTAGGTGTCTATCAGTTCATGTTTGGTTATTCATGGCTCATATTTAAAGTTTAGTCCATTATAAATAATATGTAGTTCGATAGTTAATTAACCTACATAAATACAAACATTTAACAGAACTTGCTTTGAGAAAAATATAATAAAACTCACTTGTGAGGAAATGATCTTCGTCGTTTTTCACACGATTTAACAATGCACTTATGTTTTTGTTTATTGATAGATAACCACAATGTCTATTTTATTCACTTGAAAATTTTTTTTTTTTTCAAAGTTTTTATCTTTTTTTTATATATATATGCGTCTTAATTTGTAACAGTTTTTCATGGTTCTTTTTTAAAGTCACACTAGCGATTTGATATTTCAGATTGACAAAAATTGCTTCACGCACGTACTTTTTATTTTTCTAAGATCATACCACTAAAACAACTTCGGAAAATAACAAAAATTACTATTCTGATGGCGCCCTAGTGAGTTGCTGTCAAGGAGCACTCCGTCCCTGCTGTGATGCATTTGTGTTTGTGGGATCTCGCACCATTTTAAAAACTGCTTCACTTTTTTCAAACAAGGGCAGTTCCTCTATTTCTTCTTCTAAGGTTTCCCCAATCTTTATGTGGATAATCTCCAATGTTTACTCTTCTCCACCCGCATACAGCGGCACATCATAACACCACTTAAACATGTCAATGTGCCCTGTACTGAAAACTGAACTAGTGAACTCATTGCATTTTGTTTTACTTGAAAAATTATGTGGTCTTCTAGGTTAAGTTTTCCTTGCAACTATTTGTCATGTAAATTAATTTGTGCTAACATTTGCAATAACTTTTACACATCGTCGATATACAATGCTGGACACTCGAAATGGGCAAATATTCGACACATAAAGCTCTAAAAGATGGACAAAAGTCGGCATTATTCACAAGATATACGCGGCAAATTCGAATTGCCATTCAAGGTACGCTCCAATCTTGCTCTCCAATAATCCAACTTATATAATATACCTAGGACATTGCTTGTTATAGAAGGTGAATCTCATGATCCAGCCCTAAATACTCAGCTACGAAATATTATCGATGATGCTTTGCGAAAGAATATGCCTATGGCTACTATACAGAATTGTATCAAAAAAACGACGGCAAGCAAACCACTCTTGAAGAAGCACTTCTTGTTTTGGCGTTTTCAGCATAATACTTTGCCATTTGTTCACTTTATACTGAAAATTTTCCACAATTGAAAATGGAATTAGCTGCAGTTCTACGAAAGTCTGGGTAAGAAAGATGGAGAAATCGTGATGTTTTATGGAACGATTTTTTTTATTTAGAACAGTTTATGTTGAATCACAACATATGTTCGATGAAATCGGGATCATCGAAGCTGTTGCCAATAACGAGATTGCATCCAAAAATAAGTCTCTAGATGAATTTGAGCAGCTTTGCACGGAAGATGCTATTGAATGCGGGGTCGAAGAAATGTAAGTTTTAAGTAATTCTATTACGATCCTTTTTAACAAACATTTTTCTATAGTTCTTATGCAATCCTGTCCAATTGGGTACAGTTAGTCGAGCTTTGAAGGAAAGAGGATATTTAATAGAAAATGCTGAACACATGTTTATTCCAAAGGTAAGGCGTTCGTTCATCGCATATATTTTATTTATTTTGTACTTCCCAGAACACTGTTGAACTATCAGAAGACGAACTAAAGGCGTACCAAAACTTTGTAACGAAAGCTCGAGAATTTTCAGGAGTAGAAGAAATGTATGATAATATTAAAGTTACCAACGACTAAGTTTACAAATAATTAAATAAATGACTAAATGAAAAACTCATCTTAGTAATGCTTTTTTTTATATTATACCACGGTTGGTTTTTTAGTATATTTTTGTTTGCTTGGGTTGTGATGGGAACTTCCATCAGTCTTCAGTTGCATAAAAAGGCAAAACTAGGGAAAACAAACACTTTCAATTACGTGAATTGAATGTATATTTAGTTGTAATTACATTTGTTTTCCCTTCAAGTATATTTTTTGAAAATTTTTAAGTTTTTAAAAATTTAGTTTTTTATGTAGGTACTCTTTTGTAAAATCAACCATCTATGTGGATTGTGGATTTTGTTGACGTTTTCTTTTTTAAAGAGCCTGGAGCCCGATTTTTAAAAGCGCGGCGGATCGCTTGCATTGGCGGTTTTGTATTTTATTTTGAAAAACGCAACTCAAAATTTACAACCAACATTTTGGGTTAATGACATTTGTGCGATCTTTTTCTTTCTAAAGTTAATAGTAAACCTTTAGCATTCTTTTATTAAGAAAAAGTTACTTTGAGTTTTCATTTTGGGGTTAGATTGTGTTTGCTTTTCGTTTTCCGATTTGGAATTGTTTTCAATTTTGTAATAATTGATCATAAATTTAATTGTTTTATTATTGATTTTGATATTTGGAATTGTTTTCTGAATAATTCACTTCATCGAAATTGTATTCTTCCGATTGGGTCAATTTTGTATTAAAGGAATGTGTGGCTCAAAAAAAATTAACAAAAGAGCAAAAATAAATTACAAATGTTTTATATTACTATTCGATTTCATGCAAAAATGAAGTTGATAGTGATTTAATTTGTAAGAACCATGCATCTTTGGTAGTGAATTATTTATCAATAAATTTAACGCAATCAAAAGTTTGTCTTGTTTATTATTTCTTATTTTTTCGATTTTTTTTCAACCCCTTCCCAATTTTTAAACTCTGATCCTTCTTAAATAAACAGAGTAACTTTTTTAACTTTGTCAAGCCAAATAGAATCTTATACACAGATGATCATCAAAGGAAAACTACACCTCATATTCAGTCACCGAACTCTTGCCATCAGGATGTACTACTATTCTTCACCAAGGCCTGGGGCCCTACTACGTAACTTTATTCTACTTTCGAATCCATTCGAAAGTTGTTTTCAATGCTTATTTAAAGTGGTACTATGCAATAAATTAGGGAAAAACGTTAGCACTTCCGACTTTTTCCCATAGAATCTCCAATAACCGCTGTTTTATTTAAGTTTTAAGGTACTTGCCATAGAATAAACTAGTTGAGATTTTGCAAATTCGAACAATTTTATTATAGAATCGAGTTACATAGTTGGGTCCCTGCTTCCAGTCGCTGCAGGAAATTATATTGCTGAGCTGGCTGGACTTAAAAAAGCAATATAAATATCCCGTGACTTGTCCGAAAAAACTTGTTTGCACCCACAACTTAAAATAGAATGAGTCCAACAATAAAATGTCCACCCCTTATGCTAAAATTAAACAATTAAATGTCCATCCCTTATGCTTAAAATTAATCTTAACGAAAACATTTCACTGTCATGGGTACCAGGACATATGGGAATCAAAGGAAATGAAGCAGCCGATAATGCAGCGAAAAATGCACAAAACCTTCCGCTCATAATAGAAACAAATTTTCAGCAGTGAATTAAAAGAACAATGGGTTAGGAACAATAGTTTCTTACGAAGCGACCAGTCCGAAAGAGACCTGTAATACGCCCAAGAATGTAAAATTAAAACAGCGTATTAGGGGCCAGTTATAGCGACCAGTAAAAACCATCAGTAACACATGAAATTATGCAAAAGAAAATTTTTAATGATGGTTTTTACTGATCGCTATGGGGCCAGTTATAGCGATCAGTAAAAACCATCAGCAAGGGGCCAGTTATAGCGATAATTAAAAACCATCAGTAAAAGTTGAAACAGTTGAAAACTGGATTTTTTTACGTACGGGCGGTTATAGCAATCAGTAAAATTATATCAGTAAATTAATGTCAAACCGATAGCCGCAATCTTTTATTTATTTTTAATGATGCAAAATGCTTCAGTAATTTTTTTTACTGATGAATGGAACAGTAAAAAATGAAATATAGAAAACTGAAACGAAATGTTCCATTTTTTGTGAATTGGCAATCAGCTGTTCAGTAAAACGAATTTCCATCAGTAAAATAAATAAATCCTTTTTTTACAAAAATTATTCATCCTTGGGATTATTTTTTGGCAGAACAAAATATTTTTATTGATTTGCCATCGATTCGTACCATTTTAATGTTTCAATTCTTTTTTTAACACAGCAAATTATCCAAAAGAAAATTTTTACTGATGGTTTTTAATTATCGCTATAACTGGCGCCTAAAAGTTGAAACAGTTGAAAACTGAAATTTTTTACGTACGGCCGGTTATAGCAATCATTAAAATTCTATCAGCAATTTACATTGCTTCAGTAATTTTTTTTACTGATGGAGTAGAACAGTAAAAAAATAGAACACAGAAAACTGAAACGAAATGTTCCATTTTTTGAGAATTGGCAATCAGCTGTTCAGTAAAACGAATTTCCATCAGTAAAATGGCATTCCTAGTAGCGCGAGTATTACGGTTGAATTTTTTAAGGGGAGGAATGCAACTGGCTATTTCACTAGAACACTGATTATAATAATAGCGATAAAATAGAGAAAGCCACGAAACATTACGGCGGTGTTCGAGAGATGTAATTGTTTCTGTTATAGATCTTTCGCCTATCATTTTTAAAGCCCTCTTTTGAATTCTGTCCAACAAACTCAAGTGAGTTTTTGGAGCTCCTGCCCAAACATGAGAATTGTACTCAAGTTTTGGACGAATAAAGGCTTTGTAGATCACAGCCAGATCAGAAGGGAAAAAAAACTTCTTGCATCTACGGAGAAAACCTAAACACTTAGCAGCGTTTTTGGCGACATCAAATATGTGGTCATTTCACATAAGGTGGTCTGTGACACACATACCGAGAACTGAAAGCTGTTCGGTTTCCTCGATGCAAGTGCCGCCCATGGATAGCGGCATTGGGGGTGGGTTTTGCTTTAACGACAGGAGACAACATTGAGTTTTAGAAGCATTAAATTCTACGCGGTTTTTGATTCCCCATTGGACAATGCTGTCGAGATCAGAATTTAATGAGTTATCATACGCTGCCGTTCAAGTTCCACATCCGAAGGACATGGATGAGAATCTGTAAACGAATATGAGAAGCTGAGGGTACTATCGTCAGCAAAACAGTTTAATGGATTAGAAGTTCAGACAAAAGATCATTTATAAAAATAAGGAAGAGAGTAGGAGACAAAACGGAGCCCTGGGGCACACCAGCATTTATTTTGTTGATTTCAGACTTGAAACCTTCCAATACCACTTGTATTGAAATGTTATTTCTAATCCAACGAAGAAGAGGTTCATCGAAACCAAATGCGCGCATTTTCGATAAGAGAGCTTGGTGCCAAACTCTATCAAACGCTTTTGAAATATCAAGTGCAATAATCTTACTTTCTGCAAAACGATGTAATGATTTGTTCCACTGTTCAATGAGATATACCATCAGATCACCAGTGGACCTATTGCTACGAAAGCCGTACTGCCGGTCATTAAGAAGCTTTCGTTCCTCGAGATATTTCTTGAGCTGGAAATTAATCAGCGTTTCCATGACCTTGGAAAGAAGGGACGTAAGTGCAATTGGTCGATAGTTAGAGGGTGAAGAAGATACGCCTTCTTTAGGGACAGGCTGGACAAATGCTGTTTTCCATCCACTCGGATAGAGACCAGTAGAGTAGGACAGATGGTAAAGCTTACGCAGTGGTTTTGCCAGCGCTGAAGAACACCTCTTCAGAACAATGGGAGGGATACTATACGGGCTAGCGGGTTTGTGTACATCGAGATCCCTTAGAACTCTAGCAACTGCACGAGTGCGAAAGAAGATTTGTCCCATAAAATCATTTACGCTCTCAAGTACAGGAGGAGTCATAACCCTTTCTGGCAGCGCCGAATTAACAGCAAACTGTGCTGCAAGCAAATTGGCTTTATCTTGCGAGCTGACAAAAGGAGTATCATTGAAGACGAGCGTTGGAACCGAGGACGAGGTGGTATTTCGTATGTTTTTTACAAATGACCAAAAATTTTTACTACATTTGGGACATTGTAGTATTTTTTGCCGTAATTTTTGATCATGTAAAAATTTGGTTCTTCGAATATGAACGTTACAGGCCTTTCTAGCTTGTTGGAACTTTTTCCGGTTTTCCTCAGTAGGGTTGGCTTTATAACATCGGAAGCTTACTTCTCTAACCCTAATAACCTCTTTACAGCTCGAATCAAACCATGAGTTTTCTTTGGGTTTGATAGATTTTACCCTGTTCGGGATAAAATTTCTCATTCCACGAAGAATCAAGTTTGTAATCATATCTGCACTGGCGTCAACATCACTATCGAGGAAGCATAGTGACCAGTTAAAGCTCTTGAAGAAATTATTGAGACCGTCCCAGTTGGCTTTCTCTTATTGCCAAACGGTTCTCTTTGGGATTTTTTCTTTAACTGAGATTTGGTGGCATGAGAAATTCGCAGATATGACACAATGGTCTGATGAGCCTAGAGGAGATAATACACTAATAGTATATTTATTAGGGTCAGAGGTAAGGAACAAGTCTAGAGTGTTGGCGATTTGACCTGCAACGTCAGGAATCCGAGTAGGCTCGTCAACAAGCTGAGGTCAGGCAAAAATCTCGACATACCTTCCTTCGGGTGTTGTCTGACCAGAATGGCGTAGCCACGAAGAATTGTGTACATTGAAATCGCCCGTAACAACGATTTCACTGTGCGGATAATGGGAAACAATTCTCAGGATTGAATCGGACAGCGCATCGAATTCGTTAGAAGTCGAATTACTATCCAAACTTGGGCTATGATAAATGAAACATGTATGTATGATGTGCTTATTGACGGTGAACTTTAACCACATGAAGTTAAAGTTTGTATTTAAACAAGGGCCATATTGTGGTTGAAGCTGATAAGCCACACCATTACTTACATATATTGCGAGACCATGGTGTAGGAAAAATAAATGCACTAAGCTATAACCAGGTAGGCTAAATTCGGAGTAATCAGAATTTTCACCTACCTGGGTTTCACTTAGTGCCAAGACTGCTGGCCTGTTTTTTACAGTATGTACGTACACAGCACAGAAATTCTTTCTCAGCCCCCGAATGTTGCTAATATCGACCCTAAATTCACTTACCATTACGAAAAAACAAACGTTAAAAACCAAATCAGACAGTTATCTATGCTGATATTGAGTTTGGGCCCCAATAGAACTTCACAATACAAGACACTACCTGTGTTATGCCTTAGTAGTAAGTATTGATCCGTCCCTGGAAACCCAAAAACAATAACAGCAATTTATCTGATATGCTTTGGCTTAATCAATTACAAGCTTTGTATAATAGCCTTTTCACACCAAACCCAAAACCCGGTTTTCGCGAAAACATCGGTTTTGGCTGAAAACCTAGATCGACAACACAAGTTTTCCCATACATTTATGATAAACCATAAGTTTTAATAAAACACAAGTTTTAAATAAAACCTGTCCAAAACATGTTGGATTTGCAGGATGAACTAAACAAACGCACCTTGTGAAACATTCAGCGCTCAATTAAATGTCATATAAATAGCTGACGGGTTGCTGCCAAGAAAAAATATTTTTTCTGCTGGAACACAAGACTATAAGTTTTCGTAAACGAATTTCCGAAAACCCGGTTTTGGGTTTGGTGTGAAAAGGCTATAAGATGATATACATTCTCATACTCTGCATGCAATGACAAAGCCAAAGCACTGTGAGAGATGTGGGAAGGAGAGATAGGAAAATTTACCGCTTTGCTATGGTGTATGCTGCCGCATCATCTTTATTTTATTTTTATTTGTAATCGGGTGCACCTTTTTTGTTGTTGTTTTTTGCACTGTCACTGGCACTTGCACTATGTTGTTGGATGATTATTGATTATGGGCTATTTTTTTTTTTATTTTGGTAATCCGCGGTGCGACTATTGAAGGCAATTAGATTATTATTTTATTTTTTTTATATTTTATTTGTAAAAGATGGTGAGAGTGGGTATTTAATTTGTTTATTTTGATAATAAGGGAAGAACACTGTGTAATTGAATGTAATTAATTATTATAAACAATGGGTATTTGGTAAAGTATTTGCCACCACTCGCGCACACACGTCCGCTCACAGCGGGATGCAGATCGGGCTTTCAAAATCAGACTCCCTTACCATTAGTAACTCAATATCGAGTCCGACAAACCATAATATTGGCATTGCAGTGAACCGACCTGTCTCTAGCATGGGTATACGAATTCGTTCGAACGATAGTCGTTATAATAATACCGCCAAAAATAATTCAATGTACGGGCAAACTGTTCTGAGTGACTGCAATAAAGAATCCGAAATTAATCAGCAGCACCAGCAAATGAGTCTGCATCATATTTGATGTAATCGCGCCCTCAAAGTACACTTAAATTAAAAGGTCAAAATTATTATAATGATGTCTGGTTGTCAAAAGTTTTTGCTATTACATTTATGAATTTGTACGTTAGTTAATAAGTAATAAATTGCTGAATTAAATAGATCGTGTTATTTTAATAAATGGATCATATCATATTGGCGACGAGGATGGGATCATGGATGCTAAAGAAGTGCACGAAATTTTAAAATCTAACCAAGCATGGATGGAAACATTACTCAAGCAAACTACTGAAACCATGCAAAAGTTGTTGCAGAGTAATCCATCAACATCCAGCTCAATTCCAAAGTTTCGTCAATTCGAGCTTGAAAAGGAAACTTGGGATACCTACCTGTTCCAATTGAAACAACACTTTTCAGCAAATAACCTCACAGATGACAATTTGCAAAAAGCACATTTCCTATCATCATGTGGAAATCATATCAACGAGGTTCTCAACAAAATATTTGAAACTAATGATGTGAGTATACATACATTTAAAGATATTACCACGAAACTTACATCACATTTTCAAACAAATATCCACATACTCGCATCGAGATGCAAATTCTTAAGGCAAAAAATGACACCAGGACAATCATACGCCAACTGGATAGCAGAACTGAAGTGCCTAGCACGTGACTGTCATTTCATCTGTCCCAAAGAAGGCTGCAAGACTTCATATGCCGACAGTATGATCAGGGACATGCTTGTTTTCTACACTCCTCATGATCCTGTTCGCATCGCAGCAACCCAGAAAAAGAATCCAACTCTGGAAGAAATCGAGGACTTGGTGACTGCATACGAATCGACACAAATTGCATCTGCAATATTAAAAGGAAGCAGTACTTCCATAACTTCACCATCTGCAGAGGTTAACCAGCTCAATACACGAGGTCAGCACTCAAATAGCTATGCAAGTAAATCAAGCGAACAATTTTCTACCAGAAAATCTTGTCCGGGATGTTTTACGCACCACGACCGCAAGCAATGTAAGTACACATTGAGTCAATATGCGACAATTGTTATCGCCGTGGACATCTCAGCAGTGTCTGCTTATCTGCACAAGGGGCAAGAACAAAATCACAAAATCGATCTAAGAGCCGCGGACGGAGGCCAAATAAAAAATTTAATAAAAGCAAGTGTAACAACACTGCCCATTCGATTAATCTCGTTGAAGAGAGCATTAAAGATAATGAACATGTATTATCAGCAGAAAATTGTGTACAACTCGCTAAACCGGTTGAACAGGTTTTATCAATAGCTTCCCAAGTACAAGCATTGCAAAAAGACCGCAAAATTTTCGTAACGCTTCAAGTGAACCAACAGCCTATGATTTTTCAATTGGACACAGGTGCAACCTGTTCTTTAGTTGGACTTGATGGATATCACAGCCTTGGTAGCCCACATTGTGAACCGACAAACCGGACTTTAAAAGCTTATGGTGATGTGAGGGTTCCTGTGAAGGGGGTCACAAACGTTACAGTGACTTGGAAAAATAAAACATGCAGCTTGTCGCTTATGGTGATCAATAGCTCCCGTGGTGCCAACATAATGGGAATCGATTGGTTCAATGCATTTAATTGCAAAATTTTATCTGGTAAAGATGAGTTTGTGTCACAGATTTTAAGTGAAACGCATCAGGTATTCGACCTTCCGATTCGCGACTAAAAGCTATCCAAAATCTTCCAAGGCCATCAAACATAAAGGAACTGGAAGCCGTCATAGGAAAATTGAACTACTACAACCAGTTCATCGACAACTTTGCCCAGATAGCCGCTCCACTAAACAAATTGCGTTCTCCAAACGAACCTTTTGTCTGGGACAAAGAGCAACAGCGTGCTTTCGAACAGTTCAAAGACAAAATTGTGAGTATTTCCCGACTAGTACATTTTAGCAATGATATGCCAATAACATTGGCTACGGATGCATCATCGCATGGTATCGGTGCTGTCATCTCTCACGTCTTTCCAGACTCGACTGAGAAACCAATTGCATTTGCATCTAAGACTCTAGACGATTCACAAAGGAAATATAGCCAAATAGAGAAAGAGGCTCTTTCAATTGTGTTTGGCGTAAAAAAATTCCATCAGTATTTGTATGGGAGACAATTTGAGCTAATTACTGATCATCAGCCTCTTGTCACGATTTTCAGCCCCAGCAAAAAACTACCTCACATGACGATACAACGACTTCAGCGCTGGGCCATCACGCTAATGGGTTATACATATACCATTAGATATCGATCAACAAAGCAACATGGTAATGCTGATTGCCTATCGCGGTTACCTATAGGTCCTGACAAGGGATTTGATCAATCAGAAGAAGCGTGTCAAATAGATGAAACATCATCTCTAACAGTTGAAGATTTTCCTGTAGATTCTGCAGTCATAGCTAAGGCATCACAAGTGGATCCGACCATGCGCAAGGTCATGGCATATGTGCAGAATGGGTGGCCTACCGGGTTGCCATCAACTGATGAACATTTACAACCCTACTTTCGTAGAAAATTTTCTTTTACAATCCATTCTAATGTTCTTCTCTTCCACAGCGGAATCCCGAGAGTTGTTGTTCCGCCGCAGTTGCAGAAAAAGGTGTTAGATCTTCTCCATCAAGGTCATTGGGGAATCTCACGAATGAAACAAATTTCTCGCAGATACTGTTGGTGGCCCAACATCGATTATGACATCCAGAGATCCGTAACACAGTGTCATTCATGCCAAGCCAACTCTAATCAAGCACCCAAAGAATACACCAGCTGGCCGTCTACGTCGGATGTTTGGGAAAGAATTCATATTGACTTCGCTGGTCCATTCCAGATACATATGTGGCTCATTGTTGTGGACTCTAATTCAAAATTTCCGTTTGTTATAAAGATGTCATCGACGACCTCACAAGCAACGATCAGTGCTTTACGATCCATTTTCGCATTGGAAGGGTTACCAAAAACTCTGGTTTCTGACAATGGCCCGCAGTTCATGTCAACCGAGTTTCAAAAGTTTTGCCAAAACAACTCCATTAAGCACTTGACGTCCGCACCGTTCAATCCAGAGTCAAATGGTGCAGCAGAGAGAATGGTGCGTACTTTTAAATCTGCACTTCTTAAAATTTTGGGAGATGTATCCAACTGTGACGAAGCGCTTGCCGTTTTTCTATCAACTTATCGGATAACGCCTGATGAAAATGGAAAATCACCTGCTGAAAAGCTACATGGACGACAGCATCGGACATTGTTATCAGCGATAGTTCCTGATAAACCAAATAAAAGAAAGTGTAAGAATCAAGCATCACTAACTCATAAATTTTCTCTCAATCAACAGGTATTTGTGCGACATTACTTGCCAAAAAAGAAGTGGGTTCCTGCTGTAGTAACAAAACAACTAGGAAGACGCATGTATCTGGTTGAAACGAACAATGGTTTATGGCGACGACATCAAAATCAAACTAGACCGCGCTTCGAAAAAAATAGTCCTGAAGTACACAAACCTCCAGTTTTGACGTTTTCACAGCAGGGACAAAGCAACACTTTCGTGAATGCTGAATCAACATTAAACCGACAACCTGAAGATATATTAGATGAATCCGACATTGAGATCTATTCGGAAAACAGCCAAGCTACAATTGATTTGGACACGACACCACCAACAACACCAACAACACCACCATAAAATTAACCACCAGTAAATTAAACTAAAAATTGTTGTTAAAAACTGATATTGCCAACTGTTATTCTACTTATAAGTAATTTAAGGGTTATTGTGACAATTCAAGAAACTTAACAGTGGTTTTGCTTGTTGTTATTACTTATTTCCGATTCATCCTGTAAATTCAACAGAAAGTTGTTTTTTTTTATTACTGATTTAGCTTAACTGCGATTCTGCTTATGAGTTATTCTAGAGTTATCGCGTAAATTCACCAAAAATTTCAATACTGATTAAGCTTAACAGTGATTTCGATTATTAGTGATTCCAGAGTCATCGTGTTAATTCATGTGCTTAATAGTTATTGCAGAGTTATCGGGTAAATTCACCAAACATTTGAATACTGATTTAGCTTAAAGGTTAGACCCCACACAACTGCAGCGGAACTACACTTAACTACGTGCCAAATTTGTATGAAATTGTATGAGCTATATTGCACTAAGCGGCAACTGAACTTCATAAAATTTTATACAAATTATAATGAATCGCAGTTCCGCTGCCGTCAAAAAAAAAAAATTGACGCCCGAGCGTCAAAATGGGCGTCAAAAAAAAAATGACACCCAGGCGTCAAAAAAAAAAAATTGACGCCCGGGCGTCAAAAATAAAATGACGCCCGGGCGTCGAAAATAAAATGACGCCCGGGCGTCAAAAAAAATGACGCCCAGGCGTCAGAAATAAAATGACGCCCAGGCGTCAGAAATAAAATGACGCCCAGGCGTCAAAAAAAATGACGCCCGGGCGTCAAAAATAAAATGACGCCCGGGCGTCGAAAATAAAATGACGCCCGGGCGTCAGAAATATAATGACGCCCAGGCGTCAAAAAAAAATTGACGCCCGGGCGTCAAAAAAAATGACGCCCAGGCGTCAGAAATAAATTGACACCCGGGCGTGAAATAAAATGACGCCCGGGCGTCAAAAATAAATTGACGCCCAGGCGTCAAAAAAAAATGATGCCCGGGCGTCAAAAATAAAATGACGCCCGGGCGTCAGAAATAAATTGACGCCCGGGCGTGAAAAATAAAATGACGCCCGGGCGTCAAAAATAAAATAACGCCCGGGCGTCGAAAATAAAATGACGCCCGGGCGTCAGAAATAAAATGACGCCCGGGCGTGAAAAAAAAAATGACGCCCGGGCGTCAAAAATAAAATGACGCCCGGGCGTCAAAAATAAAATGACACCCGGGCGTCAAAAAAAATGACGCCCAGGCGTCAGAAATATAATGACGCCCAGGCGTCAAAAAAAAATTGACGCCCGGGCGTCAAAAAAAATGACGCCCAGGCGTCAGAAATAAATTGACACCCGGGCGTGAAATAAAATGACGCCCGGGCGTCAAAAATAAATTGACGCCCAGGCGTCAAAAAAAAATGATGCCCGGGCGTCAAAAATAAAATGACGCCCGGGTGTCAGAAATAAATTGACGCCCGGGCGTGAAAAATAAAACGACGCCCGGGCGTCAAAAATAAAATAACGCCCGGGCGTCGAAAATAAAATGACGCCCGGGCGTCAGAAATAAAATGACGCCCGGGCGTGAAAAAAAAATGACGCCCGGGCGTCAAAAATAAAATGACGCCCGGGCGTCAAAAATAAAATGACGCCCGGGCGTCAGAAATAAAATGACGCCCGGGCGTCAAAAAAAATGACGCCCAGGCGAAATGAATTGACGCCCGGGCGTGAAAAAAAATGACGCCCGGGCGTCAAAAATAAAATGACGCCCGGGCGTCAGAAATAAAATGACGCCCGGGCGTCAAAAAAAAAATGACGCCCGGGCGTCAGAAATAAATTGACGCCCGGGCGTGAAAAAAAATGACGCTCGGGCGTCAAAAATAAAATGACGCCCGTGCGTCAAAAAAAATGACGCCCAGGCGTCAGAAATAAAATGACGCCCGGGCGTCAGAAATAAAATGACGCCCGGGCATCAAAAATAAATTGACGCCCGGGCGTGAAAAAAAATGACGCTCGGGCGTCAAAAATAAAATGACGCCCGGGCGTCAGAAATAAATTGACGCCCGGGCGCCATAAAAAATGACGCCCGGGCGTCAAAAATAAAATGACGCCCGGGCGTCAAAAAAAATGACGCCCAGGCGTCAGAAATAAAATGACGCCCGGACGTCAGAAATAAAATGACGCCCAGGCGTCAAAAAAAATGACGCCCAGGCGTCAGAAATAAAATGACGCCCGGGCGTCAAAAATAAATTGACGCCCGGGCGTGAAAAAAAATGACGCCCGGGCGTCAGAAATAAAATGACGCCCGGGCGTCAGAAATAAAATGACGCCCGGGCGTCAAAAATAAAATAAAATAAAATGACGCCCGGGCGTCGAAAATAAAATGACGCCCGGGCGTCAAAAAAAATTACGCCCAGGCGTCAAAAAAAATGACGCCCGGGCGTCAAAAATAAAATGACGCCCGGACGTCAGAAATAAAATGACGCCCGGGCGTCAAAAATAAATTGACGCCCAGGCGTCAAAAAAAAAATTATGCCCGGGCGTCAAAAATAAAATGACGCCCGGGCGTCAGAAATAAATTGACGCCCGGGCGTGAAAAATAAAATGACGCCCGGGCGTCAAGAAAAAATGACGCCCGGGCGTCAAAAATAAAATAACGCCCGGGCGTCGAAAATAAAATGACGCCCGGGCGTCATTTTTTTTGACGCCCGGGCGTCAGAAATGAATTGACGCCCGGGCGTGAAAAAAATGACGCCAGGGCGTCAAAAATAAAATGACGCCCGGGCGTGAATAAAAATGACGCTCGGGCGTCAAAAATAAAATGACGCCCGTGCGTCAGAAATAAATTGACGCCCGGGCGTGAAAAAAAATGACGCTCGGGCGTCAAAAATAAAATGACGCCCGGGCGTGAGAAATAAATTGACGCCCCGGCGTCAAAAATAAATTGACGCCCAGGCGTCAAAAAAAAATGACGCCCGGGCGTCAGAAATAAATTGACGCCCGGGCGTGAAAAAAATGACGCCCGGGCGTCAGAAACAAAATGACGCCCGGGCGTCAAAAAAATGACGCCCTAAAAGGAGAGATTTACCATTATAATGATATTTTATGATAGTTAAGGGTTCCAAGTTATGTGTACAAAAATCAGCGCCAACTTAATTTTCCTGCTTTGACCACAAGAATGATGCATACATTGCGCGTTGCACTTAGTTAAATTCATGTTTCCAGCCAAAACTATAAGACTTTTTTGGGTCGGATTTTGATTCCAAATTTTTAACAGAATTGGACAATTTCTTACCTGTTTCTTAAGTGCTTTCAACTTACCTACTCAGTTTTTAATGATTTTTTTTTAGTTTGTGGTAAGATAGCAACAAAAATATATAATGGATGAATTTAAAACGTACGTGGTCACTCCAAGGATCCACCAGTGATAACATAGTTCAAAAAAAAAAAATGGCAACGTTATAAAATAACAAGCAAAAACAACATACCAATAAATCCGCCATTTTGAAACCCGTTTTTCTGGGTGTTCCCATAGACCGATTTTGTCCGATTTTGGATATGTTGTTCAATAGTGTTTACTGAGGAAAATGCAACTAAAAAAGCTTTTGTTGCAATTTTGCCCACTTTAAATCTATTTTAAACTTAATTTGCCTATACTAAGAGATGATTTTGACATAAAAACTATTATTCAAAAGCCAATACATATTTGTATTTTTTACAAATTAAATACTCCAAAAAATGCTTTTTGCATAAAATTGATGGTTGCCGTGAACATAATTTTAAAAATCTGAAAAATTTCAGGTAGTGTGTCATGGGTTCAAAGAACCTAATTCCAAAAAATGGCTTAAATCGAGAGAAAAATACACAAAATATTTAAAAAATATGGAACAAAATAATTGTGACCCTAAAACTCATTTTATTCAAAATTAAATAACACACAGCGAATTTGGACAAACGGTTAACGGAACAATGCGACGAGTTTCTTGACGACCTGTTTTTTGTTAGCGTTAAATTATTTATTCTTTTTTTTCTAGCTGAACAGTGTGTGTTCAAAATAATGAAAAAATCAAACAGAAATTACTTTTATTATTTAAATATTATGTAATTATAATTTAAATATTATAAACTGTCCCCCTTATTTATAAAGAAAAAATAGTTATTTAAGCTTCCGTGTTTAGGAAAACTACACCATGGAATTAGAATGTTCCGGACTCAAATGGAGCAGTAAGCAATTGCCTTTAATTTGAGTCCACAAAATTCTTATTCCATGGTGTAGTTTTCTTAAACACGGGAGCTGAAATAACTATTTTTTTTTTCGTCGCATTGTAAATTGATCTTAAGATAGTTTCGTATCCATATAGGTTTTCGAACGGATTGGTTCTTTTTGACATTTCGCTTGGGATAGAAGCGTACATTTATCTACCAAAATATTTCAGCTAGCATGGATAGCTATCCAATAGCAAAAGCGGTTTTGTCAGCAGCTGTTTTTCACAATAAAGAACAAATTTTTGTTGAATTTACACGATGACTCTGAAATCACTAATAAGCGAAATCACTGCTAAGCCTATATTGAAATTTTTGGTGAATTTTCGCGATAACTTTGCAACAACTAATAAGCAGAATCGAAGTTAAGCTAAATTAGTAACATACAACTTTTTGTTGAATTTACGTAATGACTCTGAAATCACTAATTAGCGAAATCACAATTAAGTAAAATCAGTATTGAAACTTTTCTCTCTGCCATAACTAATGAGCAGAATCGCAGCTAAGTAAAATTAGTAATAAACAACGACTTTTTGTTGTATTTACACGTTAACTCCCACTTATAAGCGAAATCACTGTAAAGCAAAATCAGGATTGAAACTTTTGTTGAAATAACGTGAAAACTCTGCAATAACTAATAAGCAAAATAGCAGTTAAGCAAAATCAGTAATAAAAAACAACTTTTTGTTAAATTTACACGATGACTCTGAAATCACTTATAAGCAAAATCAGTATTGGAACTTTTGTAGAATTTATGCGAAAACTCTGCAAACTAGAATTTCTTGTTGACTTAACGTGATGACTATGAAATAATAAGAAGTAGAATCAAGGACAAGCAAAATTAGTAATAAACAACAACTGAAATCACTGATAAGCGAAAGCACAGTTCAGGAGAAATCATAAATTAGGTAAAAAAAAAAATTACTCGATCTTTCCAGGAAAATTTTGATTTCTTAACTGTTATTTCAGGAACAGGTATTAGGAAGTACCAATAACAGTTAGTAACAGTTACCAATAACTATCAGTTGGGCACATCCCTATCAATCAAAGAACACTAATAACAAAACAATGAGCACACGCATTCATCCTTCCTACCGCATTTTCCTAGAAACATTATACGAAAGTAAAAAAAGAGAATGACAAAAAATCGCACCCAAAATGCTTGCATACCTATCGCGCATCGTGTATCGTGCTTTATAGCATCATACTTACGCTTACGCTTTCATTTATTTAGCTGGGCTTTGCTTAGGACATTGTGTAGTAAAACGCCTCCTTGTATTCTAGATTGTATTGTGTTTGTGTTTGGCTTTGTAATTTGTATAGATATTATTGAAAATTGTATGAAATTGTGCAGCGCAGATGTTGCAAGCTAAAATGTTTCAAGGGACACTTGTTGTATGACAGTTTTGTGTTGTGTGTCTGAAGGAAAATATAATTTGAAGAGAACAATGTGGGTAGGTTAAGTAGGTATCTATTTTTTGTATTATTATATCAATGCTCTATGTAGAGAATTTGGTTTTGGTATTGCACATTGTAACGTTGAGGCAGATAGGAAGATGGGAGTTTTGTGTTGTGTGAAGCAAAATATTATTTGAAAATAGGTAGGTAGGTGGGAAATTTGTTTGTATTTATGGTATTGATTATTGCAATTAATCATTATCATTATTTCAACATTGCCACATGTTACGTTTTGAAAATAAAAAGTAGATACATACATCATATAAATTATTCATCTAAATTCTTGGTTTAGCGGCGATAAACCTGCTAACTGAGAGGAGTCGCCACTGCCTAGCATTACCGTGAACTTTACATCGATTGACTAAAACTTTTGACCACGAAAAGCAGAATAAAGTGTGACATCTACTTATGTACGGAGAAAAGAATAACAATTTCATTAATTTTTTTTTTGTGTATGATAACACACTCGCAGTTATATAGTTGGCTTTTTTTTATATATATATAATTAGCGCGTGCAAATGGGGTTGTGACTACACTTTAGATGATATACACAGCACGAGCGATTAGGTAGGTTGGAGGGGATTTAGAAAGAGATACGGATGCACATTGGTTTTGAATGTCTGTGGATTACAATGGGAGGGGAAAATTGAGCTAGGTAGAGCATTCCACATTTGAGTAGTGCGACTAAAGAAAGAATTTGTACTTAACAGTACGTCCGTATGAAATTCGTGGCAGGGCTGAATTTTTTCTAGTTTGTTCTTCTATTCTTATTTATGGGCTTCACTTTAATGGAAAATATTAATAAGAAATGATCATGACGCCACATAAGCACCTAGAAATACCAAGATGGAAAATTTTGTGTATTTAATGAGCATGAAGGAACGGGGTCAGCGGCTCTTTGGTTGTGGTTTTGTGATAAGGGGAAGACTTAGGCGAGAAGTCTTGGGCTTCCGAAGTGTAAGCGAGCGCCTGGTCACAATCCGCATCAAAGGCAAATTTAAGAACATTTCGCTGATTTGTGTTCACGCCCCCCATGAAAGGAGAGAAGACTCAACCAAAGAAGCATTCTACGATCTCTTGGAGACAACGTATGATATGTGCCCGAAGTACGACGTGAAGATCATTCTTGGTGACTTCAACGCAAGATTCGGAAAGGAGGGCATCTTTGGTTCGATAGTCGGAGGACATAGCCTAAACGACGGAACTTCCGGCAACGGACACAGGCTGGCAGACTTTGCGGCGGGGCGAAATGTCATCATCTCAAGCACCTACTTCCCACACCTCAATATACACAAGGGGACTTGGCGGTCGCGTGATCAAGTAACCGTCAACCAAATCGACCACGTTGCGATAGACGCGAGACATGCTTCCAGTATCTTGGACGTCCGAACGGTCCGAGGGGCCAACATTGACTCGGATCACTACCTGGTGGTAGCTAGACTACGTATGCGGATATCCATGACGCGACAACGCAGAGCGGATGCTGTGAAAAGATTCGATGTCGAGAAGCTTAAATCGCAAGAGATGTTACTTTTACTTACAAAAATAGTTCTTTATTCAATGAAATCTAAATCTAAACTGAATTACAAATATTTTCTTAATAATAATGTAAGTTATTTCCGCAGGCAGAAGTTCGTTGTCGCAGACGCTTCGTCAGCACATCTGTTTGAGTTCGTTGCTGGTCAGTAGAATGGATCGTATTCGTGTGCAACGTTTTTTATGCTAGTCAGCAGAACGGGTTGTGGACCCATTTCCTTTCCCACGGGAAGCTTAGTTTTGTTGTTATTGCTTGTCAGCGCAAATAGCGTTAACTCCTCCCTTCTTAGAATAATGCGTCCACGCATTTTTACATGATATTGTAGAGGCTGGGATATTTCTGCAGGGGTGCTGGCTGATTGGATTCGCCTTGGTTTGTTATCATAATCATAGGTGGTGTTGTTATCGAGTTACTGGTGGATGTTCTGGATTTGTATCGTATCAATACTATTGTGAGGAATACGACTACAAATATAGGGTAAGTTGTTATTTGGTGCACGTCCTTCTCTAGTTGAATCTTGGTGAGATGCTGAGTGTTTTTCGTATGCAGCTCTTTCATAAGTTCTAAGGACAAAACTTCTTCTACTGCTAGGTTGTTGGTTATTGATTGTTATTGTTTCGTTGTAGAATTTGACTATGTAGTTTCCTTTAAGAGACTGAGTGTGATTGTTAGCTTCTATTGTACCGTTGAATTGATTGAGGATGATAAGTCCTGGTAATACTTCTTCGACCTGGGCAATGTGTTGGCTATTTGTGGAGTTACACGATGCATTTCTATTTTCTAGTAAACCTATTAAGCATTTATTATTACTTAAATCAATTAGATCTGATTGTTTACAGAGATAAATTTCTTCAATTTTCTTACAATTATTTATCATTCCATATATATTTTTCTTATTTCTTAACATATTGCTATGAGATATTTTGTTTATTAAACCATTATTTTTCTTCATTGGGATTACAATTAATTTTTCATAAATTTCTTTTTTTGTTTTTGGAATACTAACAATGTAAAGTAAATCTTTTAAATTAGATGCAATTTTTACATCAGCAAATTTAATTGCCTGTTCAATATTTGTATATGGTAATATTTCTTTATTCATTTTATTTAATACAATATTTATCTCATATTTTGACATAATATTGGAACTAACAATATTTTCTTTAGCAAGTTCAATAGCGTAAATAGTATTCGTTAATTCTTCTTTTATAAGTTTTATCTTAAATAATAATATTATATTAAATTGATATTCAATAGTACTGTCTTTTTGTATTGTATTTATAATTTCATTAGTTACATTGGTAAGCAAATTAATTTTTTTCTTATATTCTTCATTAATTATTATTTGTTCGTTATTGTTTTCTATTACATTATTTATCTTATTTCTAAGGATAGTGAAATCTTCGTGATCAGGTGATCCCGCTATCCACTTCCATCCTGTCCCTATGAAATCTATTGATCGTTTTGATCTACTAACTTTAAGATTTTGGATTAAATTTTTTATTTGTTCTATTTCGTGGTGGATGATGTTAAAGTAAGGATTAGTCTTAGGGATTTTTTTAAGGATAATAGAATGTGCATTTGCGAGGAAATTTTCGTATGGAGTTATTTCGATGGTGTGGATGAGTTTGAAGTTCCCTTCGGAGATTTTAGCCATTCCATTATTAAGGATGATGATGGGGGAATTGGAGTGGTCTAGGATGTTGATGGTTCCTGGGATTGGCTTTATTAGGTATCTATTGGATAAAGGAAAAGGAGTACGATTAGTTTCTAATTTTTGATTTGTGAACAATTTTGCCTGAATATGTTACAACGGTTGATGACTTATTTTCTTTTACTTTTTCTTTTTTGTATCGTGCTGAAAGTTTTGAACCTAATCGTTTATTTACTTTGACGTAGATGGTATCTCCAGGGGAGTAGTCTTTTAAATCAGGTATTTTCTTATTATGGTATGTTATATCAGTTTCCTGTTTGGACTTTAATTTATCTATATTTTTTGGTGTGTGTCCTTGATTTGAGCTGGGCTTTCGGTGTGTCTGCTAAAAAATGAATCGATTGGCTTCCTGTTTGTTACTGAATGTACAGAAAGGTTATATGCATTAACGGCAGCTTCTAAGAGTTCCGTGAAGGATTCGTAGATTTTCTCAAATTTTAAACATCGCATAATCTCAGCGAGAGTTGAATGAAATCTCTCTATCTGACCATTAGATGTGCTTGTGTAGGGAGGTGTAGTAAAAACATTAATTCCAAATTGATTTTGCAACATGAAGAGTATTAAGGCTGAATTAAATGATTTTTCATTATCACAGACTATTACTTTTGGTATTCCGAAACCAAAGACAATGTCTCTTATTGATTGTCTTACATCTTCTGTAGCTTTTGAATTGATTGTTTTTGTAACGGCATATTTAGAAAATTTATCTATTGCAGTGATAACTAGTTTTCCTTCTGTAGAGAAAATATCAATGTGTATAATTTCACCGGGATATTTGGGTATGGGAGTAGATTGTATTGGGACTTTATTGGGGTGCCTATCATATTTATTTTGTTTACAAATTAGACAAAGCTTAGTAAATTTTTTTAGTTTTTTACTTAGTGTAGGGAAAAAGTATTTTTCCAAAATTTGGACCCTATTTTCCTTTTGGTTTCGATGAGCACGATTATGCTCTTCCATTACTAGATTTTCTTGATTCTGTTCGTTTTCCACATCTTGAACTTGTATTTGTGTAAAACGGATCCTGTAAGAACTGAAATTGTCTTTGTAAATATTTTGGATTAAACCCATTATGCGTTCGCCTGTTTTAATTCCATTGGTTACAGATGGATTAAGGCATTTTTTTAGAATTTGAATAAGTTTTGATTCGTTAAAAAGGTGTTCAATGATAGTATGCCTGTGGTAAGTTGGGAATATGATTTGGAAATTTTGACTGGTAGGTGTACCTTCTTGAAGTAATATTTGGTTTTTGAAACAATTTATCGGTGATTCTACGCTATAAATTAAGCCATGCGACGATGATTCGTCGCTATGTATCGTAGGTGTTAGAGAATTAATTTGTGTTAACAGAGGTGGTCTAGATAGCGCATCCGCAACTACACTAGTCTTACCTGGTTTATATTTGAGTTCATAATTGAATTCTTCTAAAGATGCTTTCCATCTCTTGAGTTTGGTGTTGTTATTCTTTGTGCTAAGCGCACCGGTGAGAGGTTGATGATCTGTAAAAATAAGAACTTTTGCCGAACCGTATAGGTAATTTCTTAGGGAGTCTAATGCCCATATAATGGTAAGCATCTCCTTCTCATTTGTCGCATAGTTCTCTTCCGCTTTACTTAATGTTCTTGATATGAAGGTAATTGGTTTGTTCTTTTGTGATAGGACAGCGCCTATGGCGTAATTCGAGGCATCTGTTGTATGTTCAAAGGGACTTTTAAAATTAGGATAAGTTAGTATTATATCATCGGAATTTTTTATTTTATTGAATGCTTCGATTGCACTTTTGTCGAGATGAATTGGTTTTTTACTAGAAGTGTTTTTTGAAACACGGCCATCCTCCCCTCTCAAAATGGATGTCAGGGGCTTAGCGAGTTTTGCGTAGTCCCGAAGGAAGCGTCGGTAGTAACCTGACAGACCTAGAAATGATCTTAATTCCTTCAGGGTTGTTGGAGGCGGAATGTTCTTTATAGCACTCACTTTTTTGGGATTTGTTTTAATACCTTTGGAAGAAACAATAAATCCAAGGAATTCTATTTCTTGTTTAAAAAACTCGCACTTGTCGAGCTGAACCTTCATATGAGCATTATTTAAAGTTTCAAAGACTTTGTGAATATTCTCAAGGTGAGAAGCCTCGTCTTGACTAAAAATGATAATATCGTCGATATACACGTAGCATATTTTGCCAATGTGGTCACGAAGAATATCATCAAGGGCTCTCTGGAATATTGATGGGGCGTTTTTAAGGCCGAATGGCAACCTGGTGAACTCATATTTGCCATGGTTAATCGAGAAAGCTGTTTTTTCCATGTCAGATTCTTTTAAGGGAATTTGGTGGAAACCGCTTTTTAAATCAAGAACTGTGAACCAATTATTCTTTCCTAAATTGGATAAGACATCATTTATCTCTGGAATTGGGTACCGGGCAGCTACTGTAATTGAATTCAATTTACGATAATCTATTACTAATCTGAATTTTTTTCTTCCAGAAGCATCAGCCTTTTTGGGTACAATCCACACGGGTGAATTGTAGGGTGATCTTGAACGTCGAATAATACCGTCTTTAAGAAGATCTTCTATTTGACTCTCAACTTCGTCTTTGAGTGCCATTGGGTAAGGGTAAAATTTAGAATACACAGGAGAATCTGTTGTTGTTCTAATTTCTCCTTTAACAACAGTGGTGCACGAAAGTTTATTATTGGGGTCATCAAATAATCTAGGGTATTTGCTAACTATGTTTTGAATATCTGTTTTTTGTTTAGTGGACATGTGGTTTGTTCTTATGTTAATGGTGTTGACTGATTGTGCAACTAGTTGTTTGACTTTAACCTTAACAGAATTATTTATCATCATGAAATTGTCTTTTATATGGATGACAGCTGAAAGATCTTTTAGACTATCATTTCCGAGGATAGCATGAAAAGATTTCAGTTCAGGCATTAAGAAGAATTTAATTTTTATGTTATTGAGACCGAAAAGGTTTAGAAAGGTGTGTTGTGTAATTTTGACATTTCCTCCTATAGAATTAGCATAAAATGGTTTTTCGTTAGTATGGGGTTTTGATACGAGGCAAGGTTGGATGTAATTTTTGTTCGACCCGGTGTCGATTAGAATTTTTACTATTGTTCCACTCTTCGTTTTGCATTCGATGTATGGAAGAGAGGAACAGCTTAATCTAAAAAATGGATATCATTGTATTCTATATTATGCTGTTCAGTAAAAAAACTGTATTTGATTGTGGAAGAGATTCCGTATGTTCTTGAGGTAGTGCATCAGCGTATTCTTGTAGAGTTTGCTCCTATTGCTGATCTTCATATTGGATGTTCTGCTCGTAACTGTCTGCAGGGTTTACTTCGTTCGTAGTATTCAAATGAAAATTTCTTTGCAACTTGTTGGGGTGTATTTGATGTGATGGCGGGTCAACCGCTCTTTTAGGTGCTGGTGGCCAATTTTTTTGTAAGGGTTGATTCATGTAGTTGATATTATTTGTCTTAATTGTTGATGTGTCCATCCGTCTTGGTGGCTGTTGAGGTTTTGGTGCATACTGCATTTGTGGGCGATTAAAATTCGTGTAAGGTTGTTGAGTTCCTTGTAAATATTGCATCTTTGGACGATTGGGCTGCATCTGTGAACGATTCAGCTGCATGTAAGGTTGTTGGGGTCTTTGGGGTATTCCTGACCGTGGTTGGAAATTATTGGAACCTTGCGGAGTAGTCCATCTTGTAGGTTGTCGCATTAGTTCTGGATAGAACTGTTGTTGATTTTGAAAAGGATAGTTATTATTTGGACGTCTAGGTGGAGCTGGAGGTGGTAATTGATGAGTTTTTCTAACATTGTTGTTTGTTGCTGTTGCATATTGTGTTCGAAAATTTTGGTTTTCGAGTTTTAGGCATAAATGCAAGGCTTGAGGTAAATCTGAGGGTTCTCGTATGCCTAGGAGCCTAGGTAGATCACCCTTTAAACCTCTAACAAATGGGTCTAAGGCTTTCTCCCTATATGCGTGCATTAATAAGTTCAAGGCTTCTTGACTAGCATCCATTGAGGATATTTTGTTTAAAATCAATGAAAGGTGCGAATAAACTTCTTGGTAGAAGTCCTGAATAGAGAAGTTGCCTTGTACAAGTGATGTTAATTGGTACTCTAGTGTACCTAGATCCCGTTTGTCTGCATAATGCAGAGTTAAACATCTGGAAATGTTGTCCCAGTTTAGTGGTGTATTATATGATTCTAAAACATGGTCTGCATGACCAACAATCTTGTTTCTTATAACGTTAATAATTCCAAAATATTTTGGAGATCCTCTCAAGGGCTCATAAATCTTTAGGATTCTCTCTACACTTTTACGCCATGAACTAAATTCACCTGGTTGACCAGAGAATTCTCGTAGGCTTCTGACAACGTCTGGAATTTTATCGAGATCATTTACGTTCCGTCTTTGATCTGGATTTATCGCCTAATCAACTCCAGCGAATTGGTCAGCATTTGGGTTCAAGACTGAATATATTAAATTTCTTCCTTTTGTTCGAAGGGTTTGGTTCACAATAGAAGATATAAGGTTTGAGAGTGCTGGATTTCCAGCCAGATTTTCAAATTGAGGATTGGGATTACCTTGAGGATTAGGATTTATTGGTGGTCGGAGAAGGTTGTTCGGGTTTGCCATGGTTTATTTAAATTTTATATAAAAAAAAAAATAATCGCTAGATTTCAATGGTTGTATAAATGAATAATTTATGTTCCTACCTAATAGTACTTTGTATTTTATTTAAAAATTCTAAATATTAATATTTTAATTAAATTATTGGTTTCAGTTAAAGAGTTTAAACTTTCTATCAGACAAATTGGAATTATCAAAAATTTTATCAAAAATTATTATTGAGTAATATTATTTTCTATTTATAGCACAAATTAAAAGTAATATTTTCTATTTATAGCACAAATTAAAAGTAATTGTTATTTTGTTTGTAAATGTATTATTTTCTTATCTTAAAATTTGATTGTTACTTATATTAAATTTAAATTTTGTTTATAAATCTTACACTAATAATACCAATAATACCACGTCCGACGCTGGTGTAGACAACATTAATCCCGTTTGCTCTGCTACTAGTGGTATTGTCTGCACACTCCTTCGTAGGCCTCAGTGTCTAAGGACTCCTGATATTGGTGGTTGATGGTTGTGGATTCGTGTTGGCTGTTGTTTTTTATTTTTTTCACACGCGGCGAGGTACCTTACGTCGTCTTAAGCTTTGTAAGTTTTTTTTAACACGCGGCGAGGTACTTGACGTCGCGTTGTCTTAAGCTTTGTTATTATTTTTTTCTAAAACCCGCGGCGAAGTACTTGACGTCGACTTAAGCTTTTTCTTAGGTTTTTTAATTTATTATAAAACAGCCCCACGTTGGGCGCCAATTAAACTATTTAATGTTACTTTTACTTAAAAAAATAGTTCTTTATTCAATGAAATCTAAATCTAAACTGAATTACAAATATTTTCTTAATAATAATGTAAGTTATTGCCGCAGGCAGAAGTTCGTTGTCGCAGATGCTTCGTCAGCACATCTGTTTGAGTTCGTTGCTGGTCAGTAGAATGGATCGTATTCGTGTGCAACGTTTTTTATGCTAGTCAGCAGAATGGGTTGTTGACCCATTTCCTTTCCCACGGGAAGCTTAGTTTTGTTGTTATTGCTTGTCAGCGCAAATAGCGTTAACTTATACATTGTTTTTATTTACACAATTTATTATTTTGGATATAAAATATTTATCTACAACAATAATTGACTCTTAAAAAATACTTCCTGAAAAAAATCTATTAATTCTTTATAATTTGATATGCAGACCATATAGCCAAAAGCCTTGAATGTTATCGCTAGTGGTTGTGATGGTAGGTATATGGAGACACCAATAATTCAAGGTTGCTTCCAATGTTTTTGTGCCTATAGGTAGGTATGCATAACTAACTAAGCTTCTGTCTTATGGGCTCTTTGATTAGCTTTATAAGGCATTCGGCACGTTGCTTCACGTTGATGAGCGCGCTTACTGGTGCTTAAGTTTGCGCTTGTTTTTGAATTTATCTCATTTGATTTTGAAAAATATAAGAATTATATAGTTTTTTGATATGTACGTAAACAAATAATCAAAACAAACCTTATATTCAATCCCTCTTTCAGATCACCCTCGCTGTTTATCCCGTGATAAATATTGCGATGAATTTTAATTACTGCACTTTAAATAAGATGCGGAACTCTGTCGAGAATTATACTGTTGTGTAGTTTCTTCGCATTACAAGCGTTCGGTCTTACATTCGATTGTTGTGTTGGTCTAAGGAACTTTCCAAGAGCCAGTGCATCGGGGCTTTTCTATAACTAGTGTTGTAGCTATGCTACTCGGTTTGAGTTCTCGTACGCTCTGTGACAAAGATTAAATTTTGATTTAAGTTTTAATAAAGATACAACAGAAAATATCATCACCGAAATACAAGAATGTAACCGGTGGCGTAGTTAATTATAATTTTTTTTTTTTATTTTTGACTGAAATTGTGGCCTCAATGACATTTGTTGGCAAAGTTAAATTTTCAGTTTCAATATTATTCGATCCCTCCACTTCCACTTCTTGTTCCATAGAACGTTGTGTATTGAGATATTTGGACTTGTAATAGTGGCAGGAGTTGGCATTAAAAAATGATGTTACAATTTTCGGTCTTTCAATATCTGCTGATTCATTTAACAATTCGCTTGCATTAAAGTCATTATTTTTAGTTTTAACAATAAATCTACGATTACGATGAAAATGGTTATTATAATTATAAATCTGTCCCCAATCGGTAAATGAGTTTTCACTAAACGACCAAAAACAATTGTGATGAAGAGGATTGCATTGATGCAACTGGCGTTGTGTTATACTCTAAAATGTGATATTGAAATTTATCAAGTTCATTGTATTCATAGCATCGTTTTAAAATATTTTTTGAGATCGCGACTCCTTTTTCAGCCAACCCATTTCTTTGAGGGTATCGTGGGCTAGAGAATTTTAAAACAATATTTGCATTATTTGCGTATTGTTCAAATAGTCGTGAGTTGAAAGGAACGTTATTACTTTTTATTTCCGATGGGTAGCCGTAGCAGCAAAAGATAGCATCTAAGATTTCTATGACTTGGCGAATGGACTTATCCCGCAAGGCACGAGTTATCAAAAATCCAGAATACGAATCTATTAGTGCGAGGAAGTTTCTACCAGCATATTCATATATATCAATCGATATGCTCTGAAGCGGGTACTTGGGCACTGCATCCTGCACTAAAGGTTCTTTCTGATTACCTCGTGTAAACGTTTCACAAACCGGGCAACCTTTAACGATTTCAGTTTTTTTTTTTTTTTTTTTTATTTGTGCGCGCACTAAAGGGGTTGTGACTACCCTTAATATGTTGAAGTGCGAGCTTTAGGAAAATAGGGAAGGATTTAAGAGGAGGAACCGATGCACATTGGTTTTGAAGTTCTGAATATTAAAATGGGAGGGAAAGATAGAGTCGGGTAAAGCATTCGACATTCGCGTGGTGCGGGAAAAGAAAGAATCCCTGAACTTGACAGTACGTCAGAAGTTGGGCTCAAGGGTAAACCGATGGGCATTCCTAGCAGCGCGAGTATTACGGTTGAATTGTTTAAGGGGAGGAATGCAACTGGCTATTTCGCTAGAGCACTGTTTATGAAAATAACGATAAAATAATGAAATACAAGAAACATTGCGGCGGTGTTCTAGAGAAACAAATGTATCAGTTATATTTCTTTCACCTATCATTTTCATAGCTCTTCTTTGAATTCTATCCAATAGGCTTAAATGGGTTATTGGAGCACCTGCCCAAACATGAGAGTTGTACTCGAGTTTTGGATGAATAAAGGCTTTATAGATTACAGCCACATCAGAAGGGGAGACAAATTTCTTGCATCGCCGAAGAGAACCTAAGCACTTAGCGGCATTTTTGGTGACATCGAATATGTGGTCATTCCACAGAAGGTGGTCTGTTATACACATACCGAGGACTGAAAGCTTTTCGGTTTCCTCAATGCAAGTGCCACTCATGGATAGTGGCATGGGGGGTGGGTTTCTCTTAGACGACAGTAGACAGTATTGGGTTTTTGAAGCATTAAATTCCACTCAGTTTTTAATACCCCATTAGACAATGCTGTCAAGATCGGAATTTAATGAGCTAATCATACGCTGCCGTTCAAGTTCCACATCCGAAGGACATGGATGTGAATCTGAAAACGAATATGAGAAGCTGAGGGTGCTGTCATCAGCGAAACAGTTTAATGGATTAGACGTTTCAGACAGAAGATCATTTATGAATATAAGGAAGAGATTCGGAGACAAAACGGAGCCCTGGGGCACACCAGCATTTATTTTGTGAATTTCAGACTTGAAACCGTCTAATACAGCTTGTATTGAGCGGTCCGAAAGGTAATTTCTAATCCAACGAAGAAGAGATTCATCGAAACCAAATGCGCGCATTTTCGATAAGAGAGCTTGATGCCAAACTCTATCAAACGCTTTTGAAATATCAAGGGCAATAATCTTACTTTCTCCAAAACGATGTAAAGATGTGTTCCACTGTTCGGTGAGATATACCATCAGATCACCAGTGGACCTATTGCTATGAAATCCGTACTGCCGGTCATTAAGAAGCTTTCGTTCCTCGAGATATTTCTTGAGCTGGAAATTAATCAGCGTTTCCATGACCTTGGAAAGAAGGGACGTAAGTGCAATTGGTCGATAGTTTGAGGGTGAGGAAGATACGCCTTTTTTAGGGACAGGCTGGACAAATGCTGTTTTCCATCCACTCGGAAAGAGACCAGTAGAATAGGACAGATGGAAAAGCTTACGCAGTGGTTTTGCCAGCGTTGAAGAACACCTCTTCAGAACAATGGGAGGGATACTATCCGGGCCAGCGGATTTGTGTACGTCGAGATCTTTTAGAACTGTAGCAACTGCACGAGTGCGAAAGAAGATTTGTCCCATGAAATCATTTACGCTCTCAAGTACAGGAGGAGTCATAACACTTTCTGTCAGCGTCGAATTAACAGCAAACTGTGCTGCAAGCAAATTGGCTTTATCTATCGAGCTGACAAAAGGTGTATCGTTGAAGACGAGCGTTGGAACCGACGACGAAGTAGCATTTCGTATATTCTTTGCAAATGACCAAAAATTTTTACTACCAGTGGGACATTGCAGTATTTTTTGCCTTAATTTCTGGTCATGCAAAAATTTGGTTCGTCGAATATGAACATTGCAGGTCTTTCTAGCTTGTTTAAACTTATTCCGGTTTTCCTCAGTAGGGTTGGCTTTATAACATCGGAAACTTACTTCTTTGACCCTAATAACCTCTTTACAGCTCGAATCAAACCATGAGTTTTCCTTGGGTTTGATAGATTTTACCCTATTCGGGATAAAATTTCTCATTCCACAAAGAATTAAATTTGTGATCATATCTGCACTGGCATCTACGTCACTATCGAGGAAGCATTGTGACCAGTTAAGGTTCCTGAAGAATAAATTGAGACCGTCCCAGTTGGCTTTCTCGTATTGCCAAACGGTTCTCGTTGGTACTTTCTCTTTAACTGAGTTTTGTTGGCACGAGAAATTAGCAGATATGACACAATGGTCTGATGAGCCTAGAGGCGATAATACACTAATAGTGTATTTATTAGGGTCAGAGGTAAGAAACAAGTCTAGTGTGTTGGCGGATTGACCTGCAACATCAGGGATTCGAGTTGGCTCGTTAACAAGCTGAGTCAGGTGGTTTAACTCAGCAAAGAGCTCAACATACCTTCCTTCGGGTGTTGTCTGGCCAGAAAAGCGAAGCCAACTAGAATTGTGTACATTGAAATCGCCCGCAATGACGATTTCAGTGTGAGGATAATGGGCAACAATTCTTAGGATGGAGTCGGACAGAGCATCAAATTCGTTAAAAGTTGAATTTCTGTCCAGATTTGGGCTCCGATAAATAAAACAGGAATGAATGATGTGCTTATTGACCGTAAATTTGAACCACATGAAGTTAAAATTTGTGTTTGAGCACAAACCATATTGTGGTTGAAGTTGGTACGCAACATCATTCCTTATATAAATAGCGAGACCGTGATGGGGAAGGAATAATGGCACTAAATTATAACCAGGCAGATTGAATTCCGTATGATCGGAGATTTCTCCTACCTGAGTTTCACTCAGTGCCAAAACGGCTGGCCTGCTTTGCGCAGTCTGTCTAATCCCCCGAATGTTGCTAAAGTCGACTCTAAATTCACCCACCATTTCAATAAAAAACAAAAACTAACTAAAACCAAATCAGACAATTAACTAAGTTATATCGTTTGTCATGCCTGGCCAGAAGAATTGCATTCTTGTGCGAGCCAAAGTCTTTTCAATGCCAAAGTGCGGTGCATGAAGCCATTTACAAATTTTTATCTGTAATCCGGTGGGGATAACTAACCGATGATTTTTGAATAACAACCCACCATCAAAATGCAATTCATTTGTGTACTTATAAAACAATTGACTTATGTCATCAAGCTGATGGTATGAAGGCCACCCTTCAACCACATGTTGTTTCACATGCGATTGTACCTTTCATCTGTTTATAATGCTTTGATATACAACTCAAAATTGTCTTTAGATAAGCAGGCACGTTGAGCTAGTGAATGGACCATGGATACTTGAGAACCTGCAAAAACATTCTTTGGAGCTGTAGCGTGACATCATCTATACCCTTTTTAATGAGTGTTTCAAGTGGCGTATGGTCAGAGTGAACCACAAAATCACGACCATACAAGAAGAAATGAAATCTTTCACATGCAAACACAATGGCCAGTAACTTTTTCTCTATCTGGGCCCATTTCTGTTCACATCTTGTAAGTGTTCGGGACGCATACGCCACAGGCATTCCGTTTTGAAGCTACACACTTCCAAGCCCATCTTTTGAGCTATCTGTTTGAATTACGACTGGTGCTTTTGGCTCATATAGAGCCAACACGGGCTTATTAGTTTATTATTTTAGCAACTCTTTGATCTCCTGCTCATGTTCTTTTGTCCACTCAACATCATTTCTTGTGAGATTACGCAAGGCTGACGGTTTAAGCGACAAATTTGGAATGAACCAAGCCAAAAATTTAAATAACCCCAACAAACGCAAAACCTCTGACTTATTTGACGGCTTTGGCATATCAGTGATAGCTTTAATATATTTATCGCTTGGCTCAACCCCCCCATCAACAATGAAATGACCCATACATTTTAATTTATTTGTACGATACTGAATCTTCTCCCCATTGAACCGAATACCATTAGTACGAGCACGATCAACTACAACAGCAAGTGCCTCATCGTGTTCTTTTTGAGTGTCGCCGGTTATACATATGTCATCAAAATATACTAAGACTCCCGGAACGTCTCCAAATAACTGGACCATCTTTCTTTGGAACATTTCAGGGGCACTATTTATTCTAAATGGAACCCTGTTCCAGCGAAAGCGTCCAAACGGTGTCATGAACGTGGTGAGATTTGAACTTTCACGGTCTAGTTCCATTTGCCAAAAACCATTACGCAAATCTAAAACCATAAATACTCTTTCGGCGGTTTGATAGCCGCCCCATTAAGTCCTCAAATGTGGGAATCAGAAAGTGCTCGCGCTTAATACACGCATTAAGGGGTTTCGGGTCCAGACAAATGCGAATGTCCCCGTTTGATTTTTCAACCAACTGTATGTTATTTACCCAATCTGTTGGATAATTAACGACACTTATAACCTTTTTCTCACCATTTCATCAAGTAACTTCCTAAGTCTATCATGCATACTCAAAGGTATTCGTTTCTTGTAATGCAGTGACGGTACAGAATTATTTTTTAAAATAATTGAACATTTACCAGGCATTTTCCCGAGTCCATTAGAAATATCACAGTGAGCATGAATAAACTTATCTACTTCAGAAGGAAACAAGGTGCTAATTGTATCTATTCTCTGAACCAACACAAAAGCTTGACATGTTTCTAGACCCAAAACAGCTTCACATTTGTCATCAACGACTAGAAAGTTGCAAATTTGATTTAACCGCTTCTTGGCATCAAAACAAGTCAATTGAACAGAACCGTGTATTTTAATTGGATTAGAACCGTAATCAATAACATTACAATTAAATTTATTTGAAAAAGGTTGAATAAGAACTTGAATTTTTTTAATAAAACTAATCGGTATGCAATTGGGATCCGATCCGGTATCAAGTTTAAATTTAATCGGCCGATCTTGAATCACATAATCCTTGTACCATCTGATCTGATTTACATGTAACCTAAGTGAATTTGAATCATAATCACCAATTGAATTTATTCTATTTTTAATACTGACAACACTACTTAAAATAAAATTATGATTACCATCAGTTCCATCATCCCAGTTGACACTGTGGATTGGTTTGTTTGGATGTTCGTTCCTCTTGACTTGGTAATTGTTTCCATTTGATTTTTCCCTCTATGCTGACTTACAAAATTTGCTAAAATGCCCGACTCTTGAACAACTGTGGCATGTAACATTTCGCGCTGGACAAACGCGGCGGTGATTTGCGTTGAAGTTTTGGCCACAGCTGTAGCAGCTTCATTTTATGGCTGCAACACTGGACTCCTTATGCTCTTCATTGATGACTGCTTTGACCTCTAGACCTCTTTGGTCTAATATCTGTTTGTTTATACAGCTGCCACTTCAAAAAAATTTGCAAGTATCGATGACTTTAGATACTGTATCTTCCTTTGAATCCATTTGGAGTTTTTTGTCATTCACACCAATTACAATACGATGCATTAACATGGGCTTGGGCGTACTTGATCTTCGTTGTCCTGTTGTCTTCTTTCATTTTCCTGTGATAAATCCTTTTGTCCATCGGAATACAAGTCATCTACTGAATCGTCATCATTTGGAAAAAATGATTCATAAATTTCCATACCGCGTGGACCGATAGACCATAAAATGTGGCAATTTTATCCAGGTCGGGATTTTTATGCTTTCCTGAAGCACGCAAATAAACAAGAAAAGATTTCTTCCATCTTGGCCACTCCTTAGCAATATCAGCATACTCCAGTTGAGGAGGTAAACGCAGTTCTAAGGCCGCCATTAATAAGATGTACCACGATAAACAAAACAATAAATACTTCACTTTTCAATTAATAAGTAACTTTTACTCCTGACACCATGTAATACGCCCAAGAATGTAAAATTAAAACAGCGTATATACTGTACCAGCCAGCGTCTATATATTTATTGAACAAAATCCTTCTTCTGCGTCAACCACGCTTTTTGCTTGGACACGTTCAACATTAAACAAACATAAATCTTGTTTGCACGGTTGTCACTTGGAAAAATAAAATTTGTGACCAAAATTGAAAGTAGAAAGGACGACAAAAATCCTCGTATCAAACCCGCCTAGTGGGTGCCGGGCGGTTAATGGTCACCACAGTTTTTATCTTGTGCGATGTCAAGATGGTGATCAGCTAAGGTCAGTTCGAATTGCTGAGACGTTCCTTTACTTCTCAATAGTTTAACGCTCAGCAATGCGATTTGACCATAGATACGGGGTCTCTAATTTTCAGTGGTGGTGTGAGCGATTTTCATGATCCGTACCGAAGAAATGGAAGGCTGGGGGGTAAACCAGTCGCTAACGAGCTCTTTCGGACGCCTTGGCAGGGTCCGTCATACTCTTTGCCTTACCCCGGTATATCGGTTTTGCCGGGGCTGACCTTTCCTTTCCGACCTACTCGTGGGACTCTTATTTAATTTTTCACACTGTAGACGATTTAGATATGACAGGCGTTTTACCATCCGCCGACACAGAGGATGAACTTTTGGCCTCCAGTCAGGAGACCATTGTAGGGCAACCTACAGAAACTGGAAGCACAGGCAGTACCAGCCACAGTACCCCTGTGTTTCGACCGAGCAAACCCAAAGTACCCCCAGCCCTCAGGTAGCAACGCCAGCCATAGCGGTGCTGCCCGGGGTAAAAAGCAATCAGCGGGTGTTCTTCGCAGGTTGGAGTTCAAGAAGGCCACCTTTATTCTTGACAAAATTGCCAAGAATGAGGAGGCTGGAATTATTCTTGAGAAGGACCTCGCTGGCAAAATTACGTGCCAGAAGATCGTTGAAGAGTACAACTGTCTTCTGGCTACTAAAGCCAAAAACACCGCCAAGCGCAATAGGTCTCGTGAAGAGACCAGCCAGCCTATGAAAAAAAACAAGCTTGACGGTACGAAAGGGTCTACCAAAGCGCGCAATCACGTACTCTAAGTGAGGTTGTCAGAGACGACCTCCAAGTAGCAGTTGTGGATGAGCTCACCACAACCAGCAGAGCTCTGCTTATTGTGTGGAACTCCATCGAGGCCAAGCTCTCGGATATGGTGTTTTCGTATACCATTTCGGCGATCGAGGGCCCTTACCCTAGTTTTGACTCTGACGAGGTGCTCAGGGGGTACAGGGTAATCAGGTGCGCAGACGTGTTCTCTAGGGAGTTCCTTAGGACCTGCATCGCTAAGATTAGCAACGACTGGGAGGGCTTGAAGCTCAAGCTCATCCCAGCTAAGGACATCCCTAAACGACCTAAGGCTCGCACCTGGTTGCCCTTCATGAGCATTAAGCCAAGCAGACAGGAGCTGATCCGTGGTCTTCAGAGGTTAAATCCACTGATTCCGATGCACGACTGGACAGTCATTAAGGCGGAGGAGCCGCAAAGGAACAGTGCATCTTACCTTCTGATGATCAGCGAGGAAAGCATTGGGGCTCTCGAGAAGGCCGAATTCAAGCTGCGTTTTGGCATAAGATGTGCGAAAATTAAGATTCTGCAGAACCAGGGAGCAGACCCCGGCAAAGTTGGTGACAACGTTGAGCTAGACGATGTCACTGACGGAGTCGATGTCCCTAGCGAGTCGCCGGGCTCTGGCTTTGCAGAATCGAAAGAAAATTAAAAAACGCACTGCTAGAAGTCATTCAGATTAACCTGAAGCACTCAAAATGTGCCTCGGATAATCTGGGAGTTTTCTTGAGTGAGGAAAATATAGATGTAGGCATCGTCCAAGAACCATGGGTCAATCGCTCTAGAGTGAGAGGCCTCCAAGATAAACAATACGACCTGATCTACAAGATTGCAAACACAAACGATGGTAAGCCTAGAACTTGTATTTTAGCTAAAAAACACTTAAAAGCTTTTCGTGTCCTAATCTTAGCACTCCTGATCTGACAGTCGTCAGGTTGGAAGCAAAAAATGCAGACGGCTTAATCTTGGCATCTGTTTACTTCAGGCATGACCAGCAGTCACCACCAGAAGAAGTGTGCGCACTCATAGCCGAGGCGAAAGTGCAAAAAACAAACCTCCTGATTGGATGTGATGCAAACTCAAGACACACCCTTTGGGGAAGTTCCGAGATAAACGAACGAGGTGAGTCTCTTTTTAATTTTGTCATTGATAATAATTTAACTGTTAGTAACAGAGGTAATACTCCCACTTTCGTCTTTCCGAGCTCTGAAAATTTTGAAGGTTGGGAGGATGTGCTCGATGTTACTATTGTCAACAATAATTTTAATCTATTAGTGGAAAATTGGAGGGTATCTCTTCTGAATTCGTTTTCGGATCACAGGTGGATACTCTTCAGCATAGGTTTTGCGTCTGAAACCCCTCCTCCTTATAGAAATCCTAAACGAATTGACTGGAAGAAGTTCAGTAAAAATTTTAATTCTAAACTGCGCAATATACCCAATCTGAGTCCAGAATCGGTTGCAGATCTAGAGTCAAAGGTGAAAACCTTTGAAGCATCTATGAACACGGCATTCAAGATCTCTTGCCCAGTTAAATATAGCCGAAAAACTCTCCCTCCATGGTGGAATGAAAATCTGTCTGAACTCAGAAAATCGACAAAGAAAATGTTCAACATCTGCCACAAAAACAAATTTTATCAACCGTATAAAAATAGCCTGAGAGTATACAAGCGAGCTGTCGCATCAGCCAAGAAACAAGGCTGGAGGGAGTACTGCGAGTCAATAGAAAACATCAAAGACTCCGCAAGACTTGGTAGAGTTCTGTCAAAAGAGCATTGCAACCCATCTTTTTTGAAAAAGAAAGATGGGGAGTGGGCAGTCTCTCCAGCTGAAAATTATGCCATTCTAGAAAAATAATGAACTTTTATGACAGTTGCCAGTATTTTGATTCCATCATTTGAACTCGTGTAAATGCATGTCATAAAAAAATTATTTCTGTCATTATTTTACCATTTTTTGGCAGAAATATTGGAAACTCCGCCATTCGTGTAAATCCAGCATTAGTAATGAGAAATTAGTAATGTTGTTTTAATTTTACAAGAAATATTTATAAATACATCTTTTCACTTACCTATCCATTTTTATGTTTTGTTTTCAACAAGAACACACAAAACCAACAAGCGAAATAAACGGAGGGAGATGCTTAAACGTTTAAATATTTCTAACAATCCTTCTGTCAATAAATTCTCAAATGAAGTGGTCGTGGATGGGTAATGCAGTGCGTTCAATTTAAAATATACATCGTTTACATTAGGCGATGAAAAAAAATTGCGCATCATTTTGATAAAATGAAAATTAAAAGTCAAGTTTTTAATTTTATATTTCTTCTTCAAAAAAGTGACCAGATGGAGAACAAAATGACCAAGTGACCAAGTGTAAAAAAAATGACCAAATTTGGTCATAAATGATCAACGTAGCAACCGTGCTTGTTTGCCCTTTTCGTGGTTGCGTTCAACATTAATTTGATTTAACTTAAGGCTAGTTCATACTTATTACAGACCACATTTCATATCACCCAGAGCTAACGAGACAAGAATGTATAACACTATTTCGCTTCCGAGTAGGAAAAACCTTATTAAACACCAAGCACATATACAACCGAAGTGGAGTAGAGGAATGAGTAGACTGCAAAGTGGCTCTCACTGTCCAGCACATCCTTATAGAGTGCCCAAAGTCCAGATAAACTTCAAGTCGATCAGAACAGCTGGCTGACCTTCTTGATCCTAGAATCTAGATTCCATTAAGAACATTATTTGATCTACAACACTCCATAGAAAAAACAATGAGATATAAAACAATTAAAAATAAAATAAATCCTAATTTAAACGGCATTACATGGTTTCGTTACCCTAATGCCTTAGTTCTTCAAGAGTTTGTAAATTTATTTTATTATTCTACGTTTTCACCTAAAGATAATCCGGATTAAAAAGAGTAGACTAAAAATTAATCTTGAAGTGTTTTCACCAGAGAAAAAAAGATTAGTTTGACGTTTTCACTCTGATTTGTCATTCAAAAGTCTATGACAAGAGTAAAACAAAATTATTGCAAAAAAGGATTATGATTTCGGTGCAGTGAATAAATAAAAATGTGCAATAACTTAAAAATATTATCCCAACATTCTATCCTTCAAATTAATTTGAAGGTAATGATTGGATCGTTGGATAGAAGACGTATTTACAGAAAAAAACGCCAGCAATGCCTGATGAAGATTTTAAACAAAAGAAAAATGTATTCGTTCAACTGAACATTTTAATGAAATCTCATGTAATATAATATATATATATAAATGCAAAATTAACAACTTTAGTTCTTTCGTGCTTCAAGTTTTTGTCTGAAGGTCTTCCAATATGTCTGAACTGTTACATTATTGATGTGTACATACTTCCTTAGCATAGCCCATGACCACATAGAAGAAAAAAACGATGTGTAGGTATAGTCGAATAAAAATAATTGGAATTTCTTTTTGATGACTTCAGTTGGTTTGCTTTGATATATATCTACAAATGTATCTATTAATCAACACACTGAACATTCACAATATAAGTATAGTCCACAAAGAGGCAGTCCCTGTTGCCCTTTTCCAAAAAGTCTTTGTTGGTCGACAATTTGATGGTTTCGATTTTCTTCAATTCAATTTCACTGTCACCGGAGCCACTGCCAATCAACCCGGTACGGATTTTAAGTCCCTTGGTGTTCAATGCCACAGCAATTGGATAAGTGTAGCCCAATTTGGCTGAGTAGTTCTTACCAGGCTGACGAACATTGGCAATGGTTTCGGCATGGTATTCGTGAGATCCATGTGAGAAGTTTATGCGGGCAACGTTCATGCCGGTGGCCATCAATTTCTCGAGCATCCCAACGCTGCGGGAGACTGGTCCAATGGTACAAATGATACCGGACAAGCATACTTGTGGTGCTGGTGCATGAATACCGGTTGGAGATATTGTGAATTGTGGTGTATCTTGTCGGCCAAGACTTCAATAATGAGGTGGACATCCTCCGGTGCCCACG
The DNA here is from genome assembly GCA_949320155.1 of Melangyna quadrimaculata. Classification (NCBI taxonomy): domain Eukaryota; kingdom Metazoa; phylum Arthropoda; class Insecta; order Diptera; family Syrphidae; genus Melangyna; species Melangyna quadrimaculata. Next base: position 6,138,609 of record OX439486.1, read on the forward strand.
TTTTCCTCTGTTTTTTTGTTTCTTTTGGTTCCATTATCTGTAAGTTATTTATTTTACTAGTTAAAGATAATATTTAACATACAGTTTAAAGTTTTTTTTTATTGCCAACAAAACTCAGTTAAAGAAAAAACTCCTAAGAGAACCGTTTGGCAGTACGAGAAAGCCAACTGGGACGGTCTCAATTTATTCTTCAGGAACCTTAACTGGTCCCTATGCTTCCTCGATGGTGACGTAGATTCCAGTGCAGATATGATTACAAACTTAATTCTTTGTGGAATGAGAAATTTTATCCCGAATAGGGTAAAATCTATCAAACCCAAAGAAAACGCATGGTTTGATTCGAGCTGTAAAGAGGTTATAGGGGTTAGAGGAGTAAGCTTCCGTTGTTATAAAGCCAACCCCACTGAGGAAAACCGGAAAAAGTTCCAACAAGCAAGGAAGACCTGTAATGTTCATATTCGACGAACCAAATTTTTACATGATCAAAAATTACGGCAAAAAATACTACAATGTCCCAAAGGTAGTAAAAATTTTTGGTAATTTGTAAAAAACATACGAAATACCACCTCGTCCTCGGTTCCTACGCTCGTCTTTAATGATACTCCTTTTGTCAGCTCGATAGATAAAGCCAATTTGCTTGCAGCACAGTTTGCTGTTAATTCGACGCTGCCAGAGAGTGTTATGACTCCTCCTATACTTGAGAACGTAAATGATTTTATGGGACAAATCTTCTTTCGCACTGGTGCAGTTGCTAGAGTTCTAAAAGATCTTGGCGTACACAAATCCGCTGGCCCGGATAGTATCCCTCCCATTGTTCTGAAGAGGTGTTCTTCAACGCTGGCAAAACCACTGCGTAAGCTTTTCCATCTGTCCTATTCTACTGGTCTCTTTCCGAGTGGATGGAAAACAGCATTTGTCCAGCCTGTCCCTAAAAAAGGCGTATCTTCTTCCCCCTCTAACTACCGACCAATTGCGCTTACGTCCCTTCTTTCCAAGGTCATGGAAACGCTGATTAATTTTCAGCTCAAGAAATATCTCGAAGAACGAAAGCTTCTTAATGACCGGCAGTACGGCTTTCGTAGCAATGGGTCCACTGGTGATCTGATGGTATATCTCACCGAACAGTGGCACAAATCTTTACATCGTTTTGGAGAAAGTAAAATTATTGCGCTTGATATTTCAAAAGCATTTGATAGAGTTTGGCACCAAGCTCTCTTATCGATAATGCGTGCATTTGGTATTGATGAATCTCTTCTTCGTTGGATTAGAAATTACCTTTCGGACCGTTCAATACAAGTTGTTTTTGACGGTTTCAAGTCTGAAGTTCACAAAATAAATGCTTGCGTTCCCCAGGGCTCCGTTTTGTCTCCGAATCTCTTCCTTATATTCATAAATGATCTTTTGTCTGAAACTTCTAATCCACTAAACTGTTTCGCTGACGACAGTACCCTCAGCTTCTCATATTCGTTTCCAGATTCACATCCATGTCCTTCGGATGTGGAACTTGAACGGCAGCGTATGATAAGCTCATTAAATTCTGATCTCGACAGCATTGTCCATTGGGGAATACAAAACCGCGTAGAATTTAATGCTTCTAAAACTCAATGCTGTCTCCTGTCGTTAAAGCAAAACCCACCTCCCTTGCCGCTATCCATGAGTGGCACTTGCATTGAGGAAACTGAACAGCTTTCGGTCCTCGGCATGCGCGTCACAGACCACCTTTTGTGGAATGAACACATATTCGACGTCGCTAAAAACGCTGCGAAATGTTTGGGGTTCCTTAGGCGATGCAATAAATTTGTTTCCTCTTCTGATCTGGCTACGATCTATAAGGCGTACATCCGTCCAAAGCTTGAGTACAATTCGCATATCTGGGCAGGTGCTCCTCCAACATACTTGAGTCTGTTGGACAGTATACAGAAAAAAGCTTTAAAAATGATAGGTGACAAAGCTCTAACGAAAACATTTACATCTGTAGAGCACCGACGTAATGTTTCATGTCTTGTCTTATTTTATCGCTACTTTAACAAACAGTGTTCCAGTGAAATAGCTAGTTGCATTCCTCCCCTTAAACAATTTACCCGCAATACTCGCACTTCTAGGAATGCTCATCAGTTTACCCTTGAGCCCAATTTCGGATGTACTGTCAAGTATAGGGATTCTTTTTTTAGCCGCACAACACGAATGTGGAATGTTATACCTTACTCTATTTTTCCCTATCATTATGATATTCAGAAATTCAAAACCAATGTGCATCGGTATCTCCTTTTTAACCCTATCCTATTTTCCTAACGCTCGCACTGTGTTTTACATGTTAAGGGTATTAATAACCCCTTGAGTGCGCGACAAGTATAAAAAAAAATTAATACTTACACAAAATTAATTCCTAGACAATCCTGGATAACCGGCATCATCAAAACAAAGTTTTGACATGTTTTTTTTTTGTTTATGTCAATGGAGAAAATGACATTTGGATAGGCGCGTTCCCCGAAATATGGTTTGTTTGTTTTGACAATCTACTCTAATCTAATCTTTGTTTGAGGAGATTATAATTTGTATTTTTTACAAAATTACTGTCTTTATTAACAAATATAATTATTTAGCTTTTAAGCACTTTTATATATCTTGCTTAGACACGTTTGAGAACTAGAATGGACGTTAAAATACAAATTTAAAACTAAGAGCGAGATCAACAACTTTTTGTCTTGCTTCTATGTCTCAGTTTCAGTGTTTCGCGCTCGGTGTGCGACACCTAGCTACGAAACTCTGAAACCTAAACATAAGGAGAAAAACACATTATTGCGTGTATTAATAATTTTATACTACAACTCGGCCAATCTGACAATTTGATCGACCACGACTAAATTAAACAAACAAGTCTTAAGTTATAAGTGAGAGATGGCAGGTGTCGCCCTTAATCAACCGAACCTTCAGAGTCACGATTCTTCCAGAGTCGAATATTTCGAGACTCGACAATGTCATCATATGGCAGCTGTGTGACTTGACAACCTTCAATATCACGTATTACATATCTGTCATTAGGTAAACAACATATGGGCCCCTGAATTTTGGAATCAATTTCTTATTTACACCAGTTGTTGTGTCTACATTTTTTACTACCTCATAATCACCCTCGTCGTATACACGTGCTGGGTTATTATGCACTTCAAAATATTTAGCGTTATATTCTTGAATCTTAGTGATTGCCTCTGAAGCCTTTTCTCTTGACAATTCAAGATTTCTTTCCGGTTGACTTAATTGCTTATCATCAAGAAATTCTGTTAATTTGTCAATTATTACCCCCCTTTGGTAAATACCGAATAACAATTGACTTGGTGTATTTTGAATAGCTCGATGTATAGTGTTATTTAGTCCAAATTCAATTTGTGTTAGAGTAACAACCCAATCTGAGTGCTCGATCGGTTCCGAAAGCTTAGCAAGCAGACTAGTTAATACCCTATTGACTCGCTCTACTTGACCATTGGCTTGTGGTGAATGAACTGCCACCTTAACATGGTCTATATTCTGGTCTATAACGAATGAACTTAACTCTAGTGATGTAAAAGAGGTTCCCCTATCAGTATTTACTCTTGATGGCCTACTATAATACTCAAAATATTTTCTTAGTGCTGCACATACTTCTTTTGAGCTTGTAGATACAACTGGGTACAATTTAGTGAACTTTGTAAATGCATCTATCACCACTAAGATATGTTTTCTCTTTGACTTTATTGAAGGGAGAAGACCAAGATGATCCAAATGTAGCGTATGAAATGGGATTGGCTCCTTAGGGATATTAAACAAATTACGTATATTAGATCGAACTGGTGCTGAGTGCATTATGCAACGGATACAATTTTTAATGTATTTTTCAACTTTTTCTTGAACATTCGGAAACACGGAACCGACGTAAAGCTGAAATTATTGCTAAAGTTTCCAATTCAAAACTATGGTATTTGGCTTCTTGTTCAGTAGTACTTTTAGAGAAGAATGCTACCGGGTGCAATTTATCACCCTCTTGTCGTTGAAGTAGAACTGCACCATACCCCAATGAACTTGCATCGCAATGCAGTTCCGTTTCTTTCCTTGAACTATAGACTGCTAACACAGGTGGAGTTGTTAATCGTTCCTTTAGAGTCCGAAAAACATCTTCGCATTGGGGAGTAAATCTAAAAGTAGTTTCAGCTTTTAATAAATCATAAAGAGGTCTTGCTATTCTTGAAAACGATTCAACAAACCTACGAAAGTATGAGCAAAGTCCTAAAACTGAATGCAGTTTTTTTCTGTCTTTAGGCACAGGATATTGAGCAATCGCTCGAATATGGGAATCATTAGGTTGGATGCCGTGTTCCGTTACTTTAAATCCTAAGTAATCAAGTTTCGAATATGCAAAACGACATTTTGATAAGTTAAGCTCTAACCCATTTTTCTGCTACACAACATAAAATATTAGTAAGTATCTCAAAATGTTCAGTAATAGTTTTACTAGCAATTAATATATCATCTAGGTAGACAACTATCTCCCTCTGTCTATAAATTCGCGAAAAATTTGAATTATGAATCTCTGAAAAACACTGGGCGTATTCTTAAGGCCGAAAGGCATTTTAAGAAATTCCCATTGACCGTTCGGGGTTACAAAAGAAGTTAATTGTGTTGAATCTGTTGCTACCTTTACCTGATAAAACCCACTCTTAAGATCTAATAAGGTCATGACCTCCTTCCTCTCCAATTCAATGCAATCCTCTATCAATGGTATTGGATGAGGATCTCTTACTGTATGTTTGTTTAATGCTCGATAGTCTATTCACATTCTGGTTTCACCAGATTTTTTCTTAACCAAAACTATTGGTGCAGCATACGGAGAGCTACTTGGCTGAATAATTCGTTTTTCCAATAGATCTTTTATTATTTGACTCACAGTACCTTTCTCTGAGATTAATAGCCTTCGTGGAGCAAAACAAACAGGAATATCAGATGTGAGTCTAATGTGCATTTCAAAATACTTTGGTGAAACTAAAGATTTATCAAAATTTATATAATTGTGAGATACTATATCATTAATGGTTTTCGAAATGTCTAAACTAAGATTTGGATCAATATCTATATAATCTTCTTTATCTCATATAATCTCAAAAGCATGGCAACCAAATAAATCACTAACTATCTCAACATTATTATATTCTCTGTTTACTTTAAGATCGTCATTAAGCTTAATTTGATTATAATCAAATGTATTCAACTCGTCTTTGAAGCAATCACTAAGTTCATTAGATTGTATCTTAAATTCAGCGGCCAATACACTGTATACAGAAACATCATTTATATTGTTCTTACAGTTACTACACTCTGAAGGTTCGGTTTTTTCATCAGAATAAGAGCACATATACAATTGGTTAGAAACAAAAGTTTTATTCGAACAAATTTCATTTTTAAACTGCTCAGAAGTTATATTAACTTTATTATAGTTCATATTAAGTCTTATATTAAAGATTTCAAGGAGATCACGACCAATCAGTAAAGGTGTTGCAAATTTCAGGTGCTGAATAAAACGCACTCTTTTATCAAATATATTTAAGAGGTTTATTCTCTAAAAAAGAACATACATACTGTAGGTATAAATTACATTAATGACTGGAAGGAAATTATTTCTTACTATTTTTAGCAGCTTCTCAAGGGGATGTCTTCGGCTTGAAATCCAAATTGCAAATGAGGTGAATTCTCAAAGCATAGCATATGGCGATGCTTCAAGAAATATGACACATTTTTAGAACTGTGCGTTTGTGGAAAGAAATACCTGAATGTGTATTGCTACACTCTGTTTCGCGCATTTTTTGACAGCTCACGATTAAATTCAAATTCAACTGAAAACGTTCTGTTCGATTTGTATTTCAACCGAAGACCATATTTGTAAGGGCACCTTTACATTCAACTCTCTTTAACATCCCACCCCCGTGAGGCACCCGGTCCCACCGCAGCCTCACAATTAACTTTAAGTACAGCCAACTTCACTGCTGGTCTTCGAAGAATTCCTGTTGACGTCTTGATTTCGGCTGAGCGGATCTGTTCATCTGGCCCAATGAATACTTTTACGATTCTTCCGCGTATCCATTGGCTTCTCGGAACGTTACCATCACATACGAGAACCAGGTCTCCCACTTGTAGATTCGGAACTTTCCCAAACCATTTACTTCTCTTCGTCAGTTCTGGCAGGAACTCCTTAATCCAACGACGCCAGAAATGGTCCTTTATCTGCTGGCTTATTCTCCACTGCTTTCGGAGGCAAAGAGCTCTCTCATTAATCGGTCCAGGAGTTTGTGTAGAGTTGGTGACACCCATCAACAAATGGGTAGGCGTTATCGGCTCTGTTTCTTCGGTTGTCAGAGGAAGGTGAGTCGGTGGACGGCTGTTATCTATGTTTTCTGCCTCCATAAGAGCACTTAGTAAAGTCTCAGGTGTCGGTGCAAGTTCATTGAGTGTGAACGACAAAACTCTCTTCACAGACCGAACAAGTCTCTCCCAGCAACCAACAACACGTGGGTTTGAAGGGCAATTAAAAATCCACTCGATTCCCTTTCCGGAGAGTTCGGCTTTAATGGCTTCGCTATCGAAGGCGTCAGCTATCAACAGTTCGTTCCTCGCACCAATAAAATTGGTACCATTTTCGCTCCTGATACGTACTGGTATGCCTCGATGGTTGACAAAATTGCGAATGCACAATATGCAAGCGTCCGTCGATAAGTCTGCTGCTAATTCAAGATGAATGGCTCTTACGGTGAGGCAGGTTAACATAGCGATCAAGCGCTTCTCCTTCCGACGTCCTATCGTCACGCTAACTGGGCCAAAATAGTCGAGGCCAGTATAAGTAAATGGTCTCATAAAGGGGGTGACACGGCCCTCTGGCAGCTGTCCCATCAATGGCGGCAAAGGGCAAGCGGCTTTTATAAGGCAAAATTAACACCTCTTTCTCTCTTTCTTGATTGCAGATCGCAGACAGGGCACCCAAAATGTATGCCGTATTACGTTAGCAACTGTGTCATCGTTTTGGTGACCCATGTGGCAATGAAAATGAGCCACAATCAAATTCGTCATCCGGTGATCTTTCGGCATGATAATGGGTCGTCTAGCGGAAAACGGTATTGTAGTGGCAGCGTCGATACGTCCATACACTCGTTACAAACCGTCATCATCTAAGTATGGAGTTAGGTTGTAAATGAAACTCGTTTTCTCAACTTGCTGACTGCAACTCAACTGGCATAATTCTTGGGCGAAAAAATCTCTTTGTGCTTCACTGCACAACAATCTTTCGGCTTCTTCTAGTTCTAAGGGAGTTAATTCTCCCATCTCAGTCGACTCGTGGTGACATTTTTTTTTATAAACCGAATCACCCAGCCTGCCGTCCTTTTCAATTTCAAATATTTCGAGAACCTAGAGAAATCAATAAGCTGTGTACTCACTTTTGCCTGTAACAGGAACTTTGGTTTAATCTTTAATCTCTTCCTTGCACGTATAGCTTGCGAGATCATCTGGTTGTGCTGGCCACGAATCATCAGGTAGCCTGAGGAACGGCGCTCCATTTATCCACTTGTTGTCAACACGATACGTTGGAGGGTATCGCGCGCGTGTCGCTTCATCTGCTGTATCCTGTTTCGTTGGTATCCAACGCCATTAACTCACCTTACTGCTGTCCAGTATCTCGGCTACTCGGAATCCCACAAATTGCTTATGATGACGAGGATCTGAACGAAGCCAGCTCAAAACTGTCTTTGAATCACTCCAAAATACACGGTCGTCTGGTTTCAGGTTATGACATTCAACAATGGAGTCGCACAATCTGACTCCCAAAACCGCAGCTGACAATTCAAGACGTGGAATGGAGATCAACTTTTTCGGAGCGCATCTTGTCTTCCCGCAAATAAATGTAACGTAAGCCTTTCCTTGATATTCGATACGTAGATATACCACTGCGCTGAAGGCCTCTTCACTGGCATCGACGAAAGTGTGAAGAACAATTCGATTGACTGCTGACAAGGAAGGATGATGACACCTGGGAACCTTTAATTGCATCACGTTGGGAAGTTCTGCTATCCATTGACACCACTTCTGGAAAACCTCATCGGGAATCGGCTGATCTCATTCAGTTCCATATCTCCATACCGATTGCAACAACAATTTAGCGTGAACGACGAAGTTATCAATCATACCGTATGGGTCAAAGACTGACATTGTTACACCCAAAGAGAAATTTAGTTTGAACAGAAAAACATCTTCCCCCTGATCCCAGCACATTCCCAATACCTACTCCGGTGCACCAACTTCCACGATCATGTTTATTACTTGGCTCTGTCGCTCCTAACTGCTTAAATGATGAATATTGCGCAAGACCTCCTTAGAATTCGAAGTAAAATTTCGCAACTCAAAACCGCCTTTACCATGAATTGAAATTACAGCGTTGGTAACCTCAATTGCTTCTGCAATACTGTCAAAACTATCTACGTAGTCATCTACGTAATGATGATTGGTAATTGCCTTGACTGCCCTCGGATGTTCATCAACAAATCGCTCAGCATTTAGATTTTTGACATAATTAGCTGAACACGGTGAACAGGAAGCACCAAACGTCATCAACTGCGTGACATAAACATCAACCGGCTGGCCTTCATCGTCCCTCCAAAGAAATCGCTGCGAGTCTTGATCTTCAGGCCGAATCAAAACCTGGTGAAACATTTCTTTGATGTCACCAGTAACTGCAATAGGTTTCATTCGAAAATTGTACAGGATGGTCATCAATTTTTAAGTCATCAGGGCCCTTAAGCAGCATCGAATTTAGAGAGAGTTCATTCACCTTTGCCGCCGCATCGAAAACCAAGCGAACTTTGCCTGGCTTGTTCGGATTCTTTACCCCTCATCATAACTATCATAACTATCTGGCAACATGATTGTGTCTTGACTCCACAACAGACCCGTTTGATAGCGATCGTTAACCTGTTTTGTTGTGTCTTTTAAAATTTTCAGCGCTCTCGTGTCACTTTCCGATATTGGCATCTCTTTCGGTTTTTTGACACCGAAATTATCGAGGCTTAAGTAATCATCTACCATTCGAGTAAGCTTAGCTTCTTCTTCTTCCTCCATGTTGAACGAGAACTCTTATGGAACGAACTTCTTCTGTTGTGGTCTTTCCGTATATCACGTATCCCAATTTTGTTTTTGTTACGATTGGTCCAGCTTCATTGACCACAAAGGTTCGTATCGGAACACCCAGATGACAGTTGTCGAGGCCAATCAAAATTTGTGGACATGCGTCATTGTACTTCACGACCGCTAGTGACGATAGAATATCATCAGTTGCATATTCTGGACCCAAATCTGCGACAGATAGTGTCTGGGTCGGCAGATTTAATTCATTGACAGTATGTGCTCCCTTCTTCTTAAAACTCTCGGCACCATCCATGTTTGCACTAATGTGCAAGTCAACGACAAATGACTCATTTGTGAAAGATTTTTGACCCAACCATTGCAGCTTTAAGTCTCTCTTGGGACCCTTTAGGCGTAACTCTTTGGCTAGTTCAGCGCTCATAATGATAACAGAAGAGCCTTTGTCAAGGAGTGCAAATGTTCGAACTACCACACCATCACCATCACCATAAAGCCGTACAGGCAACACTGTAAATAGGATCTTGTTATCTTTACCTTTGTTGCAACTCAGAATGTTTTTCTCTACTGCGGGCACTTCGGTCGTAGGTTGAAAGGCTGACATTTTCAAATCACCGACATCGTGCAACGAAGGATGATGTTTCTTGTCGCAATCATGAATGTCACAAGTCTTTCTCATTCTGCAGGTACGTACAGTGTGACCGTATTTGAAGCAACAAAAGCATATAGCCTATGCTTCTTTACAGTGGTCCATCAAGCTGAGGTGTCTAAATCGTTGTAGGCGGCACATTTCAAAAGTGGATGTTCACTTTCCTTACAAAGGCGACAAATTCGAATAGAGTCCACGGCAGTTGGTACTCGTTGCTCTGTAGGTGAAGAACATTTCTTGAATTTGCCTTGTGTCCAATAGCCTTAGACTACGGCTGCAATGAAATCGGTGTAATCAAGCAAATAAGTCTTGCAGTTCCAGTCAACCAATGTTCGAAATGTCTAACCGTAGGAAACGGCTGAAAACAGATGCCAACTTCTTGCTCATAGGCAGCTTGCTAACGAGCTCGTCAAGGAGTATAGGATTGGCCAGATGCAACGTCATTCCACTTGCTTCAAAAAAAGTTGCCAGGTTCTGGACTTTAGTCGCAAATGGTATCAGCAGTTCCAATTTGTCTTCTGGAATCGGTGTTATTTTACTCGCCTTCAGCAGTTGACTTCTTACCAATATATCTGGACGGCCAAATCGAAATTCCAGGGCAGCCATTACTTGATTAACGTTGTTCGGGTGAATGAGCATAGCTTCCACTACTTCTCTGGCAGCTCCTTTGAGACATCTCTGCAGGCGAAAAAGGTTGTCCACATTTGTGTAATTAAACATGGCTGAAGAATCTCGAATGGCCGTGCAAAACAGAGGCCAGTCCTCAGGCCTACCATCAAACTCCGGAAGTTCATGCAGCTTTCGTGTAGTTGCTACTTGGCACGTGTGTGTACTCTCACCTACTGCACTGCATCGTGTCGTCATTGAGGGCGGTGGTGGTGGTTCAATAGGATTCTGATGGTTGTTACAACTCTGCATCCCAGTCAACGATGGCAAGAATGTAGGTACACACGGGACACTTGTTGAGGCAAATTGTGTTTCACTTGCATATGCTGGCGGATATGGAGTGGCATGTACGAAACACCGCTTCATGGACTAGGTACGCTTCGTGGCACCTCAAGTCCTGTGTTCATGTTCCCAGCGGTGGTTGCTGTCATCACGTTTGTGCCGAAAGCCATGCATATGGTGGAATCTACTGAGGAACTACTTCCATTTGGAATTATCGCACATGAAGATGTGACGATGGCATTATTTTGTTGTCGATCGGCGTTCCTCTTTCTCGGCGGCTGCAGAAGACAATGCAGTCTCAAGCTGTTAACGCATTTCATCCAATTGCTTTTGAATGGCATCCATATTCAAATCTGAGTTACTATCATAAAAATCGTCTGGCTCTGGAGAAGATGCTTCTCCCAGATTTGGGACAGACTTCTTCGGATTCAGTCTGTCACTGCGGCGTAATTGAATGTCGTTTTTATTTAGCATGGTATGCCCAACGACGCTGGCTTTTTACTGGCTGCGAAAACTCTGAGATTTCGCTCCTGAAAATGTTTCTTTCAAATCGTCAGATTGGAGCAGCTGGCTGCAAGCTCCGTAAATGACGAGTCTATATACTAAACGCTTATGGATTCGCTGGCTGCGAATAGGCTTCCTGACGAGACTATATACTAAACGCTTTACGCCAATTACGTTGTATTCTTCTTAACGTAAAAATAAGAATAAAATTTGTTGCAAATTTCAGCTGCTGAATAAAACGCACTCTTTTATCAATTATATTTGAGAGGTTTATTCTCTAAAAGAGAACATAAATATTTTAGGTATAAATTACATTAATGACTGGAAGGAAATTATTTCTTACTATTTTTAGCAGCTTCTCAAGGGGATGTCTTCGGCTTGAAATCCAAATTGCAAATGAGGTGAATTCTCAAAGCATAGCATATGGCGATGCTCCAAGAAATATGACACATTTTTAGAACTGTGCGTTTGTGGAAAGTATTACCTGAATGTGTATTCCTCCACTCTATTTCGCGCATTTTTTGACAGCTCACGAGTAAATTTAAATTCAACTGAAAACGTTCTGTTCGATTTGGATTTTAACCGAAGACCATCTCCGTAAGGGCACCTTAACATTCAACTCTCTTTAACGAAAGGTATAGGAGTTACTTCATCTGGAATAGCCATAAGGGAAACAAGTTTTAAAGTATCTTTTATATTAATATAACAATTAATCGTACCGTACGTAAAGAGTTTAATGTCTCCTAATCCTTTAAATCTTCAATAAGTTAATGATTCTTCAACGTAAATTTCTTCAGGCAGGACAGACTTTTGTATGAAACTAACCGGACTACCGGTATCCAAAAGAGAACAACAATCGATAAATTTTGTGCACCTATTCTTATTTGTCATAAAGGCGTTACTTACCATTTGAACTGCATCCAAAATATGAGTCAGCTCCTTGGTATCATCATGTAGGGCATCTCGGAGTGAGAGAGTGCGTCATCAGGGTGAGCCGCTTCTTCGATACGTCATATGTATGCAAGAACTTGGGTCGCATGCTGAAATTGATGAGGTAGAGTTGATTGAGTTCATTATCGATGGCTTGAGGGATTCACCAGCAAATGTTTCCATTCCATATTTGCTGCCAAAACAATAGTAGAGCTCAAAAACCTTTTGCCACGATATGAAAAGAGAAGAGTTCCGAGGGCTACGGTTGCTAGGTCAACAACTTCTGGAGGAAATATGGTTCCCTCAACTTCAGCGTCAGACAACGAACAGCCCAAGAGATGTTTTAATTGTTCAAAGTATGAGCACATCGCAGTAAAATGCCCAAAGGAGCAACGACCAGCTGGATCCTGTTTTAAATGTGCTGACGAGGGGCACACTTACAAAAACTGCCCTTATGTTATGAAGACCAGAGTTGGAGCTGTGAACCGAGATGCCCTACATGATGATACAAAGGAGCTGACTCAGATTTTGGATGCTGTTCAGATGGTAAGTGTCGCCTTTATGACAAATAAGAATAAGTGCACAAAATTTATCGATTGTTGTTCTCTTTTGGATACCGGTAGTCCGGTTAGTTTCATACAAAAGTCTATCCTGCCTGAAGAAATTTACGTTCAAGAATCATTAACTTATTCAAGATTTAAAGGATTAGGAGACATTAAATTCTTTACGTACGGTACGATTAATTGTTATATTAATATAAAAGATACTTTAAAACTTGTTTCCCTTATGGTTATTCCAGATGAAGTAACTCCTATACCTTTCTTATTGGTCGTGATCTCCTTGAAATCTTTAATATAAGACTTAATATGAACTATAATAAAGTTAATATAACTTCTGAGCAGTGTCAAAATGAAATTTGTTCGAATAAAACTTTTGTTTCTAACCAATTGTATATGTGCACTGATGAAAAAACCGAACCTTCAGAGTGTAGTAATTGTAAGAACAATATAAATGATGTTTCTGTAAGCAGTGTATTGGCCGCTGAATTTAAAATACAATCTAATGAACTTAGTGATTGCTTCAAAGACGAGTTGAATACATTTGATTATAAACAAATTAAGCTTAATGACGATCTTGATGTAAACAGAGAATATAATAATGTTGAGATAGTTTGTGATTTCTTTGGTTGCCATGCTTTTGAGATTATATGGGATAAAAAAGATTATATAGATATTGATCCAAATCTTAGTTTAGACATTTCGAAAACCATTAATGATATAGTATCTCACAATTATTTGAATTTTGATAAATCTTTAGTTTCACCAAAGGATTTTGAAATGCACATTAGACTCACATCTGATATTCCTGTTTGTTTTGCTCCACGAAGGCTATCAATCTCAGAGAAAAGTACGGTGAGTGAAATAATAAAAGATCTATTGGAAAAACGAATTATTCAGCCAAGTAGCTCTCCGTATGCTGCACCAATAGTTTTGGTTAAGAAAAAATCTGGTGAAACCAGAATGTGTATAGACTATCAAGCATTAAACAAACATACAGTAAGAGATCCTCATCCAATACCATTGATAGAGGATTGCATAGAATACCTGGAGGAGAAGAAGGTCATGACCTTATTAGATCGTAAGAGTGGGTTTTATCAGGTAAAGGTAGCAACAGATTCAACACAATTAACTTCTTTTGTAACCCCGAACGGTCAATGGCAATATCTTAAAATGCCTTTTGGCTTAAAGAATGCGCCCAGTGTTTTTCAGAGATTCAAAATTCAAATTTTTCGCGAATTTATAGACAGAGAAGATATAGTTGTCTACCTAGATGATATATTAATTGCAAGTAAAACTATTACTGAACATTTTGAGATACTTACAAAGATTTAATCTTGTGTAGCAAAAAATGAGTTAGAGCTTAACTTATCAAAATGTAGTTTTGCATATTCGAAACTTGATTACTTAGGATTTAAAGTAACGGAACACGGCATCCAACCTAATGATTCCCATATTCGAGCGATTGCTCAATATCCTGTGCCTAAAGACAGAAAAAAACTGCATTCATTTTTAGGACTTTGCTCATACTTTCGTAGGTTTGTTGAATCGTTTTCAAGAATAGCAAGACCTCTTTATGATTTATTAAAAGCTGAAACTACTTTTAGATTTACTCCCCAATGCGAAGATGTTTTTCGGACTCTAAAGGAACGATTAACAACTCCACCTGTGTTAGCAGTCTATAGTTCAAGGAAAGAAACGGAACTGCATTGCGATGCAAGTTCATTGGGGTATGGTGCAGTTCTACTTCAACGACAAGAGGGTGATAAATTGCACCCGGTAGCATTCTTCTCTAAAAGTACTACTGAACAAGAAGCCAAATACCATAGTTTTGAATTGGAAACTTTAGCAATAATTTCAGCTTTACGTCGGTTCCGTGTTTCCAAATGTTCAAGAAAAATAATATACGTAATTTGTTTAATATCCCTAAGGAGCCAATCCCATTTCATACAATACATTTGGATCATCTTGGTCCTCTCCCTTCAATAAAGTCAAAGAGAAAACATATCTTAGTGGTGATAGATGCATTTACAAAGTTCACTAAATTGTACCCAGTTGTATCTACAAGCTCAAAAGAAGTATGTGCAGCACTAAGGAAGTATTTTGAGTATTATAGTAGGCCATCAAAGGTTATTACTGATAGGGGAACCTGTTTTACATCACTAGAGTTTAGTTCATTCGTTAAAGACCAGAATATAGACCATGTTAAGGTGGCAGTTCATTCACCACAAGCCAATGGTCAAGTAGAGCGAGTTGAATTTGGACTAAATAACACTATACATCGAGCTATTCAAAATACACCAAGTCAATTGTTATTCGGTATTTACCAAAGGGGGGTAATAATTGACAAATTAACAGAATTTCTTGATGATAAGCAATTAAGTCAACCGGAAAGAAATCTTGAATTGTCAAGAGAAAAGGCTTCAGAGGCAATCACTAAGATTCAAGAATATAACGCTAAATATTTTGAAGAGCATAATAACCCAGCACGTATATATGACGAGGGTGATTATGTGGTAATACAAAATGTAGACACAACAACCGGTGTAAATAAGAAATTGATTCCAAAATTCAGGGGCCCATATGTTGTTGCAAGATTCTACCTAATGACAGAGCAGTCACCTTACTGAAAACAGTAACACATATGATTGTTCATATACTTTTGACTTCAGGAAAGCAAATTTTCAATTGCTTTCAGATGAATTAACTAGATCTGGTATTGATAGTATATCAGTGTCTAATAATATTGACGAAGCAGTTAACAGTTTCTATACCATCCTTAATAACTGCATGAATAATACTATCCCCATAAAAATGTCGAAAAATTCTAACGCCTGCTTTTCATGGTATACGAAAGAGCTGAAATTACTCAGAAACAAAAGGAACAAAGCATGAAAGTTATATTTAAAAACTCTTTCGTCTTTCGACCACAACTCTTACATTGCATTATTTGAAGAATTTAAATCCCTTTCGAAGACTCTCTATACAGATCATGTAAACGAAATGGGTAGATCTTTAAAGGATGATCCTAAGAGATTTTGGAAATTTGTTAATTCAAAGAAAAATTCTGGCGGTTACCCGGCAAATTTCACATACGAGAACTGTTCTTTGCAAAAACCCATTGATATTTGCAACGCTTTTGCGAAAAATTTTCAAAATTAATTTGTCGACACATCTGTTGATGTTGATGAAACTTTTTTTTAGAAATTTACATATCTATGCCCAAACAAGTTTCAGTAATATACCGGTGCAACAAAGCTCTATTTTAGGAGTTCTCTCATCGTTAAATGATGATTACTCATCTGGGCCGGATGGAATTCCTCCAATACTTCTAAAAAAATGTAAAAATATACTAGTTGATCCCATTAAATTTTTGTTTGAGTTTTCTATTAAATCAGGAAAATTTCCTTGTTTTTGGAAAAATGCATTTCTTACTCCAGTTTTTAAAAAGGGCGACAAAACTGATATCAAGAATTATAGACCTATATCGAAACTTTCATGCATTCCAAAGCTCTTTGAGTAAGTTGTTTGTGAAAGTTTAGCATTTTATACTAAGAATATAATATGTGAACAACAGCATGGCTTTGTGAGAAGGAAATCTGTGGTAACAAATCTCCTTACTTTCTTGCACAAATGTTCTAATGCATTGGAAAATGGAAGTGAAGTGGATTGCATATACACTGATTTTTCAAAAGCATTCGATCAACTAAGTCACAACATTATTATATTTAAACTCCAAGCTTTTAGTTTTCCGAATATTGTTATAGAATGGATAAGGTCATACCTTGAAAATAGATCTTACCAGAAAATAGATATTACTTTTTCTAGAAAACGAGTACCGAGTGCTTTTGATTATTCCATTTCACAGCACTCACTATTTCGTGTTCTAAGCTTCAAAGACCTTGGTGTTCACTTTAGTTCTAATCTAGAATTCACAGAGCATATTAATTACATTGTAAAAAAAGCAAGTTCCATGCTTGGTTTTATAAAATGGTGGGCTAAGGAATTTAACGATCCGTATGTCACCCTCTCCTTATACAATTGCTATGTACGACCCCATCTTGAGTATGCCTCACAAGTTTGGTCTCCTTTTTACGTTATTCATAAACACCGTATTGAAGCAATACAGCATAACTTCATTCGATATGCTTTAAAAGGGTTACCCTGGACTGATCCATATAATCAGGTCCAAACTTTATATCAGAGGCGGGTTAATAATGATTTAATATTTATTCATCAACTTATTACTGGTCAAATTGATGCTCCTGATTTGATTTGAACTAATTATGGCATGCATGAACCTCTTAACCGAATGAGTAAACTCTATAATTTAAATGTTTCCTCAATTGATTTTAACATTTGTAAAATAGGACTTAAAAAGTTATTTCCAACCAGTGCTCCACTGTCATGATCGGTTTAATTTTTTGTTTTATTCTTAATGTTGCATTTTGTTTATAAACTAAATATAACGTAAAGTAAACATAATATTGATTTTTTGATTTTATAATCCTTATTTTTTAAATAGTTATATTTTTTTTTCTCAATTTTAAATTTTTCAACTGCTTGCATTAAGCAGACCTAAAAAAAAAAAAAAAAAAAAAAAAAAAATATGTAATACGTCATATTGAAGGTTGCCAAGTCACACAGCTGCCATATGATGGCATTGTCGAGTCTCGAAATATTCGACTCTGGAAGAATCGAGACTCTAAAGGTTCGGTTGATTAAGGGCGACACTTGCCATCTCTCACTTATAACTTAAGACTTGTTTGTTTAATTTAATCGTGGTCGATCAAATTGTCAGATTGGCCGAGTTGTAGTATAAAATTATTAATACACGCAATAATGTGTTATTCCCCTTCCCCCATATTAATAAACGAAGCTAGCGGCGGGTTATCTTTAACTCGCGGATTAGGAGTAAGATTTCTCCCACTTAAGAGCTAGCTAAACCACTAAAAAAGGTAGTTTAGCGAAGGATTAACTAGGACACATAAATATACCTTCCTTGGTGGTTTAGCTAGCTCATAAGTGGTAGAAATCTTACTCCTAATCCACGAGTTAAAGATAGCTCCGTTTATTAATATGGGGGCTTATGTTTAGGTTTCAGATTTTCGTAGCTAGGTGTCGCACACCGAGCGCGAAACACTGAAACTGAGACATAGAAGCGAGACAAAATGTTGTTGGTCTCGCTCTTAGTTTTAAATTTGTATTTTAACGTCCATTCTAGTTCTCAGAAGTGTCTAAGCAAGATATATAAAAGTGCTTAAAAGGTAAATAATTATATTTGTTAATAAAGACAGTAATTTTGTAAAAAATAAATCTACCACTACAAATATTATAACTACATATATTTTATGAAAGTTAAGGGTTCCAAGTACGTGTACAAAAATCAGTGCCAACTTAAGTGTCCTACTTTGACCACAGCAATGATGCAAACATTGCGTGTTGCATTTCGTCTTGTAATACTCTAGGCTATTTGATTCCAAATTTTAAGCAGAATTGGCCAATTTATGACCTATTTTTCGATTGCTTCAAAATTACTTTGTTTTTCAGATTTTTTTTGTTAATTCATGGTTAGATAGCAACACAAATATAACATGCATGAATTTAAATCTGATGTGGTCTTGTAGAAAATTTTATAACAAACAAGTTTATAATTGATGGTTTTTTCTTTAGTTGCATATTTCCAAGGAAAAAATGGGCTGATTTTAGCGTTTTTTTTGTCACTGTTGCATTTTTCCTGCAGCGAGCGCATGTTTTTCGAGCTGCAAACTTAGATACAGACTACTCTAACATACCTTAACAACATATCGGAAATGCAGAACTATATCGCGCTTTGCGAATTTATTGTCGAATTGACTGGGCTATTTGCGAAATAAACATAAACAGTTGATTCGTATTGTATCCTAAAAGAGCGAAATTAATTAATTATTTTGTATTTGCGTAGATTTTAAATGTGAGTAAATATATTTGTGGATTGTGGTGCTTTGAAATATGAGAGTGCGACATTGATATGTTTTGTTTCTTTTTTTTTGAGAAGTGAGATGGAAGTAAATTCATATACCCATGCTAGAACCTAGAAATAATATTATTATAATAAAATAGATCATATTTAAATAATCGTGAATTTTTTTTGGCATAAAGTCGCCAGAAGTATCTGCCTATTATCGGCTGACCGTTAACATGAAATTTGTTTACATAGCTTTGAACGTGAACTAAATTGTTTAAAAGATAGGTACATACATACCTTCATACATTAATGTGGGTAGGTAAGGTTAAATTTAAGATTTCTTGCAACACAAAATCATATAGCTAAATATAGGATGAAGAAATTTATATTTATATAATTGTTATATTATTGTTATAGAAAGTGACGATTTTTATGATAAAGTCATCGATAATTTTGTTTCCGTCGAACGACGAAGCGAACTTATGTACCGATAAATTTTTAAACTTTTATTTTATATTATTTATTAATGTTTTTTTTATTAATTGTCGTTATCAATAAAATTAAAAAAAAAAATTATAATATTTTTTTTTACCTTCCCTAGAACACGTAGCTAAACCAATACTAAGGACCAGGAATCACCACTGGGTAAATCTGCCACAAATCTACATAGATCTGCAAATTTGATTTTAAATAAGAAAATAAATCAATTTATTTGCCCATTGGAATGTAAAATCTACGTTTTGACAGACTTAAATCAAAAATAAATTGATTTATTTTACCAATCGAAAACATCATAACTTTAGAAAAAAAAAAGAACGCACAAATGTCATTAACCCAAAATCTTGGCTGTCAGTTTTGAGTTTGACAATTTGGTAAAAATCCCCATTGTGGTGTTGGGTGGGTGTTGGTCATGGTATAGAAAATACAAGGTATGCTGGATATGAGATGATAGTTCGCCATCTTGTATTCGTGTGACGTCAATGCGAGTGACAGTCGGTTTTGATTGGTAGATTTCGTTTGCGAAAGCAAATATGTGTGCTTTCTTACCTTTTCTTTCCATCTGAAAATTGAGAACCAAAGAATACTATGATTGAGAACGTTCACTCGCGATGACGTCACGGCTCAGTCGACCAGAACTGTCAAGCATACCTTGTATTCCTTATACCATGGGTGTTGGTTGTGTTGTGCATTCGAATCAGGGCTACCGCTTTGGAAATGCGTAGGAATGTTTCAGAGGATAGAAAGATCATGTTGAGATTTAGGTTGGTATTCACCAAGTTAGTCTCTCATCTTCTTGTGACTATAAGTGGCCTCTACTGTATATTACTTCTATTTTTACGGTGATACGAGCTATACGAAATAGATTATTTGATTGAAATCCAAGAAAAAATAAAGTTAGGAACGATTGTACCTGTTCGATGCGGTGTCACAAACTGCTCATCTTTTTTAATCATAATTCAAAAAATACTAAATTTTAAATTTTCTATTATATCTACAACTATTTAATCCTCTACTATATGTAGAGAATATGCTATCAAGAATCTTAAATTACAACTTTTGTGCCACATCAATTTTCCGTATTAAGTTTTGAATAATTAAGTCAATTAGGGGGTACAAAAACATTAACTCAAATTGATTTTCATTTTTTTTTTTCAAAGTTTTCATGCAATTGTAGATTGTTTTTTTTTTTTTTGTCATTAAATCTTTTATGTCTGGCTTGTTGAAGTATTTTAAAATCTTCATATTGCAGCATAGTTGGGTTCAGGCCCCAAAGGCACCCGTCAAACATAATTGTGTTAGCCAGGGCTATTTTATAATTTTTTTTTTGTAAAAAAGTTATTTTCTTTTTGTAGAAAAGCTTGTTTTTTTTTGTAAAAAAGTTATTTTTTTTTGTACAAAACCTATTTTTTTTTTAGTAACAAAGTTAATTTTTTTTTGTAAAACAGATAATTTTGTTTTGTAAAAAAGTTAATTTTTTTTTTGTAAATAAGAATTTTTTTTTGAAAAAAGTTATTTTTTTTTTTTTGTAGGCAAGTTACTTTTTTTTTGTGAAAAAATTATTTTAAATTTATTATTATATTATATACATAAAATAAATAGGTTCCAAACTTTTGTAAATTCTAGTGCGGTAAATTTTGCATGTATCCCTTTATCCTCCGTTCCTTTCCTACCCGCTACCCACAACACTCCGTAAATACGCACTCCCTTGAAGCAAAATCACTGACCCAAATTTCTCGGTTCACTTGGGACTCCAAAAAAAAATGAGTGTCTCACACACAATAACAAATTTTCTGTGAACGCAAGTATAAAGAAAGAGAATCGAGAGTATTTTTTTAAGCAACGAGAAATAGAGATAGTATAGGCGAAGTATACAAACATTTTGCCTTAATTTCCACCACTTTTTTTTAGTTCAGTTTTGTAGGTAGCGTGGCAAAGACGGTTGCTATTTTATCTCTTTTTTCTTGTTAAAACTTTGAAAAATTTTTAATCAGATATGCAAGTTTCTATTTATTAATTGTTAATTTATATTTGTGGAAATATGTCATGTTTATTAGTGCGAAATAGTCTTTAGAAAACCTTTTATTAATCATAAATAAAAAAAACTCTTGAAATGAAAAAAATCTGTTTGTTTTATTTTTGTAGGCAATGGAGAAACTGGGCTAGATGGGAAGTTTTGTTTTTAATACATTTGGGTTGGGTATGCCTCAATTCATTCATTTTTTTTGGAACCGTTTTAGATTCCATTTGGTTTCGGTTCTCCGAGTATGGTGAATTGAAAAACTCTCTCTCTCACAATACATTCACATAATGGGTCCGTGGTGATTCTAATTTCCATACTAATTTGAGCCGCAAAACGCAGTTTTTCGATCCGTATTTGGATCCGAATGCGAAGTCGTCCATACGTTGTTTGATACGTTTGCGGACCGAAAACGAGCTCGCTTGCTTGAAGGGCTGTGACTGTACACAACCAGCGCTGCCGAAAGTGGATCTTTAGTGCTCAATTGGCACTTTCAAATGAGTTTGGCACTTTGGCACCCATTGGCATTAAAACTTTAAAATTTGGCACTCTTTTTTTTTAACGAAAATATCAAAATAAAAAAATCAATTAAAAAGCATTAAAAATTAAATTTTCTTATACAATTTACAAACATTCCTACACTTGTTGCTCTTTTTTGTAATCCCCACAAGAATCTACTACAGTCAACATTGTGTTGGATGCCTAGGATACCTAGCGAAAGATTTTTGTATGCAAAAAAAATTAATGAAATACTTGTGTATGCGATTGTCGCTGCCACTACTTCTATTAAATTATATCCATCAACTTTGAATGTTGCATGATGCTTCAAGTATAACACAAACTTAAAATTAAAACAGAATTGAATTGAATTTCAAAAAGAAATGAGTAATAAACGTATAAATAGTTTTGAGGTGCTTCGATATTACACTACTAGAAATATTTAATAATTAACATTAAAAAACTTAGAACATGGCGCACTTTAGATCTCACTACTTTTTACGACTGACTTGATACGCAAAGGTTTTTGTATGCCTATAGAAGAACTTGGCTTCTTTTTAAACATTTATGTTTTTGGTGTAATCTCACTTCTTTTTGCAAGTATTTTTTTTTATCAGGAAAAGTGGGTGGAATAAAAGGCCACTGAAAGTCTCATAAGAAAAATGTAATATATTATGTGAAGATGCCACGCCCCTGCATGACAAATTTCATAATTTCAATTTTATGCTTTGTATACATACACCTGAAAACCAACCGCTCTATAAAATGTCAAAATTCTGCACCAAGCATAAGTGCTCTCTTTTAAATATATACTAATTCTTCGAAAATATGTGGTTGCCACGCCCACTGAATGTAAAATCTCAAATTTTTAATTTTCCCCTTTCTTGCATGTCAAGTCGTATCGCTCTACCAAATTTCATCATTTTATGACGGTCAAAAGTGCTCCACATAATTGATATCAATTCTGAGAATATAGGCGGGTGCCACTCCCCTCAATGGCTTATTTCAAATTTTCCAATATATCCTTTGTATTGATCACATGATCTACCAAATTTTATCAGTGTACGACAGTCAGAGGTGCTCCATATTTATGATATCAATTCTGTAAAATGGGCGGGTACCAAGCCCCCTGAATGAAAAATCTTAAATTTTCGATTTGTTCCTTTGTATGCACCACAAGGCCTACCGTTGTTTGAATTTAAATGATTCTACGATTTTGGGAAATGTTCCATATTTTTGATGGGTAGTCAGTGAGTCCAGTCAGTCAGTTACGGTTTTTGTGATATTTGCAGTCTTATATCTCAGGAACCACATATGATACAAAATTTGAGTTGCCTGAACCTGATAAGCTTAGCAAATACTGCGAATTTTAAGTTTCTGGCTTTATAAGTTAAAGGGGGGTCAGAAATCGCCTGATTTGATCCTGTAAAAAGGGTGTAGTACAGAACTTGCCTGGGCACTAACGTGCCCTATGATACCTATCATATGATATCATATGTATATCATTTATCTTCTATAAAATATGCAAATGAATTTTGCTATTGTTTTTATTTTTATTTTATTTTATAATTTTATTTTGTTAATAGTGAAATATGTTAACAAAGAATATTTATTGTTTTTGTTTGAATATGCAATTTTTTTTACTTTGGCACTCTGTGGCACTTTTTGGCACCCAAAGAAATAATTGGTAGCACTAAGAAACCAACGACACAACATACCAACGTAAAATTCGATACCCTTCAAGCAAAATCACGGACCCAAATTTCTCGGTTCACTTGGGACTCCAAAAAAAATGAGTGTCTCACACACAATAACAAATTTTCTGTGTACGCATGTAAAAAGAACGAGAATCGAGAGTATTTTTTTCAAGCATCGAGAAATAGAGAGAGTATAGGCGAAGTATACAATCATTTTGCCTTAATTTCCACCACTTTTTTTTTTAGTTCAGTTTTGTAGGTAGCGTGGCGAAGACGGTTGCTTTTTTATCTCTTTTTTCTTGTTAACACTTTTAACCATTTCCAATCAGAAATGCAAGTTTCTATTTATTAAATGTAAATTTATATTTGTGGAATGATGTCATGTGCGAAATAGTATTTAGAAAATCTTTTATGAATGATAAATAAAAAAAAACTCTTGAAATGAAAAAATTCAGTTTGTTTTATTTTTGTAGTCAATGGAGAAACTGGACTAGATGGGAAGTTTTTTTTAATGCTTTTGGGTTGGGTATGCCTCAATTCATTCATTTTTTTTTGGAACCGTTTTAGATTCCATTTGGTTTCGGTTCTCCGAGTATGGTGAATTCAAAAACTCTCTCTCTCACAATACATTCACATAATGGCTCCGTGGTGATTCTAATTTCCATACTAATTTGAGCCACAAAACGCAGTTTTTCGATCCGTATTTGGATCCGAATGCGAAGTCGTCCATACGTTGTTTGATACGTTTGCGGACCGAAAACGAGCTCGCTTGCTTGAAGGGTACTCTGCTGTACCCTTCAAGCAAGCGAGACCGTTTTGGATCCGAAACCAGTTTATAAACGGACCCAAAACCGGATCCAAACGATTCCAAATCGGATCAAATTAGTATGGAAATTAGAATCACCAGGGAGCCATTATGAGAATGTATTGTGAGAGAGAGAGAGAGTATTCCAATTCACCATACTCCGAGAAAACGGAGCCTAAATGGAATCCGAAACGGACCAACAAAAATGAATGAATCTTCCCCATCTAGTCGAGTTTCTACATTGCATACCAAAAAAAAAAAAAAAACAAACAGAATTTTGTTCATTTCAAGACTTTATTTTTATTTATCAATTATAAAAGGTACATTATATATTTCCACAACTTAACATATACATATAATAAACAGTAAACTTGTATTTTTGCTTGGAAATTTTGACCTGCAGTCTGCAGAGTGTTGCCGGAGCAAAATATTAGAAGGTAGTACTGCAGCCAAAAAAAGGGAGTATTTTTAAAGAAATAGCGGTACAGATATTTATTAGTCTTCAAAAATAAGTTTGTGAACACATATTTTTTAGCTTTATTTAAAAAAAAACATTAAAAAATAAATTCAGTTCATAAAAAAACCAAAACATAAATAAATAAAAAAAAAAAATTATGATAATGCAAGTTTACTTTGAATTATTCTTACAAAGAATAACTAAATTTCAAGCATTAATTTAACAAACCCCTTCATTTTATTGAACTACACATAAAAATTCACGGAGTTCAAACACAAAAACAGGACCACGATCTCAAGTAACCATAAGAGTCTGATTATATAGTTTTTCGTTCGTTTCGTCTTTCGTGTTTTTGACAGGCACGAACGTTCAAGATTGAATGGCTTGCGAAAATACGGACGTACTTCCTTTTCTTGTTTTGAAGTTCGTGGAATTTTGGGTTGTTTTGTGTGAAAATAATCAGAAGTAATAAATACAAATAATATGTAATCATTTCTTTCTCAAATATACTCGTATATTAGGTATATTCAATCACGAAAAACAATTTTCCCATTCATTCATTTTTATTCAAATTGTGTTTTGCTTACATCGAGGAGCATTGTATTTGCCAAAACAGAAACGTCCAATTTCAACCAGAAAAAGTCTTGAAATTTTCATTCCTGCTTTCGTTACTTCCTTCCCGCTACATTTCGACTCTCCTCACCCAAGCTGTCAAAAAGACGAAAGACGAAACAACAGAAAAAACGAATCGTGTAATCGGGCACTAAAATAAATACCGAACTGACAGATGAAAATTGCATGAATCCAATAACGGCCCCCATCGGGTACGTAACCAAAGGTATCGGGATAGGTTCGTGTTGTTGTAAGGCCTAAGGCAAAATCAGCTGACGAACCAAACAGCTGATGTCAAAAAGAAATCTGGAGCTATCCCAAAAACTTTCCGATTTGTTTGAATTATACTAACAGCTGACATCTCATCTGTTCGTTTTCTTGGTTTTCGTTTGGTTTGGTTACTTAATCGGTTTTGGTCGTTCGAAAATATATCAGACTCTAACGTATCTCAGATACGCATCTGCCTACCACCCGAATGCGGCGAACGAAAAACAAAAAAAAAAAAACAAGAAATGGAAGCTCCCTTTAGACGACAGTTTTGAAGATAAATGTGCTGCCAAATTTGCATTAAATTTGAAGTAAATTAAATTTATTTAGGTTGACATTGCCGGCGATTTTTAGTTTGTTGGCGAGAAGGGCGTAAAAAGAAGACAAAATATTTCCCCTCACACCCTTCTCGCCTACAAACTAGCCAGTTTCTTGTAACTCCGTTTCCTTGTGTGAAAGCCGTCTTAGATATTTTAGGTCTTTAAACAAAATAGGAGTATTAATGTGAAAGGAGGAGTACGGGAGTACGGAGGTGTTGAAAGTAGTACAATACTCCTATGGGAGTACTTTCGGCAACACTGGACGTAGCATTTAATAGTGGGAATACAAATTTATACATAAAAAAAATCTTTTTCCATTTTCCCGGCACTGTCAAGTGAGTGATGGTGTTGTATTTTAATTTCAATTAATAATAAAAAAACAATTTGTTAGCAAAAATGGGTGCTAATCAATCATCGGCTGAAACGCGTAGTGTTTCCATGGATAATCCAACACCGTCTGGTGTAATAGATGTATCCGACGAGGTTGTGCAACGACTCAAGTTGGGAATTAGCAAAGGTAAGTGAACAGCTAGATATCTAGATAGAGTAGCAGCTGAGACGGTGGCGACTCTTCGGGACAAAGTCAACACAATCAGAATCACAATGATTTGTTATGCAACATGCTTGTTTTAGTTTTATTAGAATTCATAGAAAATTATTATTATTTACCAAGTGGACCTGTATATAAATTCACACCAATGACAAAATTACATACATATGTTTATCAAAGAAATCAATGAACGCGTTTACTACAATGAAGATTATTTAAACAATTGACTTTTTCAAGGTCCTGTGATTGACCGGCTGTTAGGAAGGTTATGGTGTTCCCCATTGTGTCTACCAAAGCTATCCGTAATCTATATAGGTTTCTCTAGTTATCCCTTGTGAAAACACAACTAATGAAGTAATGACAGCTGATTCAACAACTCAAATGTATCTGAGCATTTTTGGTACCGATACCATCATTTGGTAGTCTCTTTATTTATTGACTAGA
The DNA here is from genome assembly GCA_949320155.1 of Melangyna quadrimaculata. Classification (NCBI taxonomy): domain Eukaryota; kingdom Metazoa; phylum Arthropoda; class Insecta; order Diptera; family Syrphidae; genus Melangyna; species Melangyna quadrimaculata. The sequence goes on from OX439486.1 coordinate 6,165,462, forward strand.
AGAATTTTTTGACAGATTAGCCCCTTAGTTTGCAATTATGTTTTTTCGTTTGTTTAATTTATTGTGGTTGTAAAAATTGTGTTCAAATCACGTCAGACAAAATTGCTGGTAAAAAATAGAAGCAGTTAAAATACATCGGTCAATTCATAATCTCATTTTTCTCTTCTGAAAACTGGAAGTCAATCGAGTGAAGAAGACTTTTTTAAAGAAAAAAGAAAAAATTACCTACACGACTACAAAGATAGAAAAAAAAAAACAATCTGAAATGGAACTCAATTTGTTATGATACAAATCAATTTTAATATTGAAATCTAAATTCACCAATGAAAAGCATCAACTAAACCTTAGAGTTTTGTCAGCAATGATGCTTTAATTGTTACGTTTATATTGCACTAAGAATAGAACAATTTCCTTTCACATGAAAAGAAGTAACAAAAGTAGTTACCTACAAGTCCTGAGTCCATTTAACCAATTATAATTTAGAAGATAGGCCAATATACACCAAGCGCTCAAAGGTTTATGAGGCTCTAAAGTTATGAGCACTAATAGTGAATATTGAGCGCTCAAAAAAGATATACCTACATTAGTGGTCCCGACCACTCGGTGTAAGTTATGAGCGTTTCGCAATAAACAGAAACAAGGTATGCTCATTAGATCCACCCAATTCACCATCTTGGTATATTTGGGTAATTCTATGTCGTCACAATCATCTTTCATTATTATTTTCTCTTTAAAGTGAAGACCTTAATTACCAATTAACCATTTTACGAACTATTTTTAAGGGATAATAACTATAAAAATAGAAAAACTTATACAAGAAATAATCAAATTAAATGTTACAATTAAATTTTGTTTTCGTACTGGATCGCTTGCTCTCGTAGCTAGAAATTGACGATTTACATTATGCATTGGTTCCATAATATTATGATATCATTAAAAAAAAGTTAAACAAGTTACATAATAAATACATTTATAGAGCTCAATATAAAGTGTGCTATCTGGGGCTCTGTTACGTAAAACGATTATCGTTCCATTTCCATCGTTATCGTTGAAATGCGATTATGTGAATCGAAAATCGTTTTAGTTTAACGATACTCGTTTTCACTTACGACTGATATTTGGCAGTCGTACAGAAGCTTTCGTTATCGTTTATAGATTTATAATGTGTTGCGGTCTGCCGGTGATATTTTTGTTTGTCTGCTGAGGTGTGAAAATTTAAATAAGAAGAACATATAAGTAAATTATGAGTGAAAATTATTATTAAAATTGTTATTATTTATTTTATACGCGCGCCGCCAAAAAAATCAAAGTAATTGTATTTGCTAAGTGCTTGTATAGACAGCAACCCGGGTGTATAGCCAGGCCAAAGTAAAGTCCAAAATATTTCCGGGATACTTGTAGTGGCCCGCCTGCAAAAAACAGAGGGATGGAAAAATGTAGGTTCATTTTATCCGATAAGAAAGGGTTGGCTGGTTCCTCTTTGGTATCCACCTGCTAAAAAGCCAAGAGTCGCACACAATTTTGTTATATTTGATATATTATGTTGATCTTGCACTCGGAAGTTGCGCATTAATCTTTTTCATATGCATATAAATGCTTCTTTGGTTAAACGAAAAACGTTAAAATTGCTTCCTTTTCGGATTCATCTTATCAAGCCAAAAACAAATCACATTGGAGCAACATTCTTACAAAATAATGAAATTTTGTTGACTAAATATTTCAATTTTTGACAGTCATAAATAGGCGTGAAGTTGGTTGTGCTTCAAAAAAAATAGATTTTTTCGTTTTAGATTAACAACATCTTTATACCACCATTCTCGTTTTACATAATCGCTCACTGTCGTGACTATCGTTTACGTCAGTATCGTTTACTTGACGTTCGTTTCGTAATACGCAATAGGTCCCCTGATTTGTTTGATAAATATAAATTTATGAACAAAAAAATCGTTAGTGCAGTTTTATTAAAAATAATTTTTTCATAAGTAATAAAGTACTTCGCCACTCACTCTTGTTAGATACACCCTATGGTTCTATAAGCTGCATATAATCAGTTATATGAACAGATATAATTTGCTTTGTATAACTTTACATATTTAATAAATACTACTATTTATTCAACTTGTGAACAAGTAAGACGTGCCTTTTCTTTCTCTCGCTCTGCTATAACTCTCCTTATGTGCCTCGGAAGGGAGTTGCACAGTCGTAAGGCGTTTACGAAGAACTTTCGCTGCGAAGCCAGACAAGCATAATGGAAAACCTTAAAAATATGATTGCTCGTTCCTATATGATATGGGCGCTTTTTTATTGTGTGTTCACCGTTAGAAAGAAGTCCGAAATTGTATGCTTTCATAATTCATTCTGGACTTTTTCAACAGTGTTTTGGGCAACAGTGCCTTGTGTAGCTTTGCTTCCCTTTTTGGGTCCTCTTCCCACTCACGCAACTCCGTTTAGGGTATGCGCAGTGGCCAGGCAGGCGCAAATGTCAACAGTTTTTTTTTTTGACAAAGTACAGTGGTAAAGCCCTGAAACAAAACATTTAGAACGTCGACCAAAGTTGCTCAAAAAGTCTTAAGATTTTATGTTTTCTTGGCTGAGAAACTCATGTTTTGATATTTAATTTCGTATTGCTTCTGCACAAAGGAAAAAACCCGTTGTTGGGGGCAGAATCGTATCCGGCTATTCACAAAATACTTTTATATTATGCCCTTCTGAAAACAAAAATGAAAAGCGAATAGAACTTTCGTGTCAATTAGAACGTTTTTGTCGACTGATTTTGGCACATTGAGCGAATCAAATATCGAGTATATACAAATATCGACTTTGGTTATTTGTTATCTGACACCAAAATCAAAATCTTTATTGATTGAATGAAAAACTAAATAGAAATGAACAACAAAACATTAAATTGTTATTGGTTTTGTAGAATTTAGATTTTATGTTACTTTTTTTTAACTTATTACTTTTTCTAATCAATCAATCATCATAATTGTTTATTTATTTTTAGTAAAACAACAAGAGAAACAGGAAACAATAAAGCCAGAAACAACACGTGCTGTCCCAATTACCGATGCGAAACGACCTACACCAGCTGCAGTATCACCACCACCACCAGTAATACAAAAGCCAGCAGCACCATCTGCATCACTTCCAAAAACAATATATTCAAACCCATCACCACCGCCAACGCAATCGACAACAGCAGCAGCAGCTATGTCAGCATATCCACGACTCGAAGGTGAACCAGTTATTACTGCCATGGAAATGCGACGTCAAAAGGAAATCGAACTTCGTGAAAACGATCAAATGTGGCGAACTCGCATTGCCCAGCTCGAAACAACTCTTAACAAAACAAATTCTGTTATGGAAAAAGAATATTCAGCAGCTGTTGAAGATGTACGGAAGCGTTTTGCAAATGCTTCGGGAACTCGTCAGTTGCCGCCATGTCAGGATTTAAAAGCTCAACTTATTGCTTGTTATCGTTCTTATCCGGGCGAGACACTAAAATGTGCCGAAGACGTTGAAATGTTTAGAAACTGTGTTGCAGTTCACCGCATTAAAAGGCTAGATACTGAACAGCAACCCGCTGCTAAAGGTGCTTAATACAGAAGGTAGAGGTGGTAATGTGGTAGATCGTGTCCTGTAGCAAGTTGAAATTACTAAAACAAAAAAAAAATATGATTAATCAAATAATTGTTTAAGATTAATAGCTCTCCTCTGATATCCTTGTGTTTTGAATGATATACTCCGATATCAGAAGAGGATTGATTGATCTTCTATCGAAAGTGCTGATAAAAATAAATGAAATACAGAGGTAAACGACAGTTTAACGAATAAAAATATAATCTTTGAAACTGAAAGATGTTTTATGTATGTTTTTTTCATTTAATATGCGTTTTTCTGTATAAATATAACTTCTGTAATGATCAGTTGGCTCGAAATCTAGGAAAAAACGCCAACCATAACTCGCAGAAGCGTTAGATATGCAGTTATAATGTGCATTATATGTCGATTGCTTTAAAAAGCATTGTTAACAAAATTATTTCTGATAAGGGGTTATCCGAATAATTTTTTACAACAATAGAAAGTCTCTTTTTATTCACCTTTTTAAACAACCAAATTTAAGCTAAACAAAAATTTACAAAATGCAGAATTAGGATTTTCAGAATGTTTTGGTTTTCAGGTGTAGATACATAGTACTAAAATAGAAAATAATGGAATAGATTAGAATGGAGTACAAAGAATAGATCTCGACGGGGTTCGAAAATTTTATTGAAAAAAAAAAAATTATTTTTTCGAGAATATAAAAATATATTTTGTGTATAATTGCATAAAGTACAATTAGTTTTTCACGATATAAGGCATTAGAACACGTTTAATTGGGAACGAATGGTTTTGTGTGGAGTTCGTAATTCATTAAAAAAATTGTGGCTCCGATAGTGAGATGAAACAATTTTCAGGTTTTTTGGACGGTATACGGAATATGGTATAAACTGGGGTGATACAAAACACCATGTAACTTTAACGTATATTCAAACTTTAGAGTACTAGAAATTGGAATCTGGAAGGGGTGCCCCTGTTTAACTGCAGTAGAAGTCAAGCTATGTAATTTTACCGCGAAAACGATACCGAAAAGTCAAGATTTCTAGCTCAAGGAAACAAATTTGTATCAACTATCTTTAATCCTTTGTATTTCCCACAAATTAACTTCAAAAAAAGGTAAATTTACTGTTTTCTGTTTTTTTTTAAAGTCCAGGAAGTGTTATGATTCAATAAATATTTTGTATTATTCTTATGCCGCTCCCTGACTTGTCGGTTCGGTACGGTAAAATCAGTCGTACCGCTTTTGTACTGATAATATGTATTTCAATGGGTACATGCTTATTAGGCGGTAGCGGTACGGTATACATGCGGTATACCGAGCCACGGTACGAATGGACAGTAAGCAATCGGTAAATACCGCGTGTATTGTGTAAAATGTCATCGTCAGATATGGAGCAAAAGAGAAACGAGAATGAAAAGCTGGTTATAAGTATTCTTGTTCATTTTGTACATGGATTGGAACCTTTCATTATCTTGTGAAAGTTCTTTGGCCGCAACAAACAGTCGACAAAACAAATTTTTTTTCAATATATGGATGTCGCCAGTACTTTTTTATTCGCGAACGCGTATAAATATAACATGCAATATGTATCTTCTTCTAAGGACGAAATTTTTTTTCCGGATTCTGAGTTTTTAGATGAAATACCGAAAGTATACCGACAAGTGAAGAGACAAAAGCGGTATGGGTATGCTTTCGGTACGGTAAGAAAAACCGCTTACCGATACCGTACCGACAAGTCGGAGCGGCCTTAGAAGTATTTTGAATGCTTAAAATCTTGGCTGGGGTAATACATCACCCTTGTTACCGTGTACGTAAATGTGTTGTCATCGGAAGGTTAAATTGGTTTTAAATCGAACATACAGCTTTAAGATAGTTATAAGTTGGATTTAAAATAAAAATTAATTAAATGAAAAAAAAAAATAGCGAATATAAATGAATGTACCTACATTTGCTTAAAAGTAATTTCCATGTACAATAAAACTGAATTTCCGGAATATTGGGCTCATTTTACATGGAAATCTTTTTTAAGCACGTACAAAGGCACAAAAACAAATGTTTTCAACATTTTTTTTTACACCAATAGAAAGGTCTCTTCATGGCTCTATCGTACTCCTCCTACAAGGCTTGTTTATGGTAGGTATTAACTCAAGGTAAATTTTTAATTAAACAAAATGCCGTTTTGTTCGGTTAAATTCCATATTTTGCCGTTTCCACGTTATTAATTGATTTGACAAACGACTTTAGAAGTTTAATCAAAATAAGTTGTGTTTGCTGTCAACATGTAGTAAAGAAAATGAAAAAAATCCTTTGGAGGGGTCGAATTTTCTCAAGAATACAAAAGTTTCCCTTTTTACTTCTAAAAGTATACCTATACTATATGTTTTATCAAAATTTCAGGACTACCACGATTTTCCAACACAAATAAATTGATAAAGTGTTATTTGAAGCCCGCTCCCGTTGTTAGAAAGGGTTAGACATTTTCCAACCTACTGCTTCACACCTGGACTATATAACCGAACCTATATAATATTTACACATCATTTCTCTACATACCCCCATGTTCATAACTATCTCTCTGAATATTGGTATACCTACGTTGATTTCAACAATTTCGGTCATGTGCAGGACGAATTCTTGATACGGACATTTTTATAGTCAACATTACATCATTTTACTGTCGACCGAAAAAAATTGGTTTTATTTTTTTTTTGTATTGATTTGAAAAACAAATTGTTTATATTAAATTAAAATAAAAATAAAACGAATATAAAAAAACATACACTATGTCTTGTTTTAATTTCATTATCATGAAGGTAAGTGTAACTATTATAAGGAAAAAAGTATAATTTACGTTCGTATACCTAAATTTATTATTCAACAAAGGTTAATGGCGCAGATGTCAGCAATTTACCATATAAAGATGCCGTTCAGTTATTTCTAAACGCGGAAGAACCAATTATCGTAGAAGTCCGTAGAAAATGCCTAAATGAAAACAATACATTGAGTTTTTTCGACGATGATTCTCCATACAAATCGCCAACTTTGGCTGTTATAGCTTCCTCGTCATCGGCATCCGCAGCAAAGGCACCATTGATTTCTCATGCTGGAAAAGATGTTCATGGATTATCATTGTCACCAAATAAGCCAAAACCAGGTAATGCGTCGATTTCGTGCCAAACTGATTTGAGTGCTTTCGACGCTGTATCTAAAGAAATCCAATTCATGAAAACCGATGATGATTCGAAGAGTGGAGTATTTTTTCGGAGGAACTCTAAGCTAACAACAACAATGGATGTCATGCTGGATAACTTTGATGATTATCTTAAGACGGAGTTTGATTTTGAGGTGTGTGTGAGGGTGTTTTTTGTTTTTTTTTTTTTGATTTTTATTTGATATTTTTGTTTAACTAGGAGATAACATTAAAAAAATCAAGAAGTGCTGAAAATCTAGGATTTACTATTAGCTACAGCACAGGTGATTTCATGGCATCTGATTCGGGTTCAGATGAGTACGATGATGAGGAATGCATCAAGGATGGAAAATTAAAAGACGACAGGGAGTACAATTTCTTAAATGAAAAATGTGCTCCTAGGTGTAGGATTTATGTTAGTGATATTGTACCAAATAGTTTAGCAGATCAAGATGGACGATTACGCCAGGGCGATCGAATACTTCAGGTAAGTTTTCTACTATATTTTTATGTATAAACTATATTTCGGTACTAGTCATTTTAATGAACCAAGAAAAAACCGCGCAATGATATAAAACAATAAGTATATAAATATGAGGCTCAATGTGAGAGTCTATTCAAAAGTCGAATAGACTTAGGCCGCTCCCTGACTTGTCGGCAGTGGCGGATCCAGGGGGGTGGCTATAGGGGCTAAAACCCCCCCCCCCACAGCCGATTGCTAAAATAATTTGAAATATAGAAAGCAATACATTACAACGTGTTAAGTTTTATATTCGTCTAAAATATTGTTAAGATGAGAATTTTGATGGACAAAATAACGTGGTTGGGGCTGAACAATTTACATGTTCTGCAACTTCTTTTCTAAGCCCTAAGGTTGGGGCTAAATCCTATGAAGTGAATTGAAAAAAAAACAATGGGGGCTATGAATAATGGACATGTTTCATGCAACGACAATTTCCCCTTAAAACAAAACCCAGAAAACTAAAAAAAAAAAAACAACTTGGGACTAATAAGGTCTGAGAATATTGGACAAAAAACGTAGTCAGGGTTAAACAACTAACTCCCTAAAAACTAACCCTATTCCAGAGAGCTTTTGGGGCATAGGTCTAAGGATTTTCAAAGTCCGAAGTTGGAACTAAAGCTTGAAGATATAATTTAAAAAAAACGTGGTCGGGGCTTAACATTTACATGTCAAAAGCAACAACTGTTTACCTACACTAAGAACTTAGCTAATTTAACGAAAGAAAGGCAATTGAGGCTAATTGAGAACACCGGGGTGTAAAGCTTAGTGTAAATGTTTAATACAACAGGAATTGTTTCTCACGGCCTTGGCTGGGGCATTTTGGGGCTTAGTTTTTAAGATTTCAAAGGTCCAATGCAATACATACAAAACATTTTTGGGCTAAGCAATTCAATACTAATTCTCTAGTCGAGGAGCCAAATTCCAAAAGCGTAGAAACTCTGTGAACTCAGAAAAATCTTGCAGGTCGACATGAATATTTACAATCTCTATAGACACTTGAGTGGCTTAAAATTTATCGACCCATTTTTTGAGCAGGAATAGAAAGTGTATGTAGGTGCAGTGTAAACGAAAATTCATTGACACTTGCAGAATTGAGCCGTGCAGCTTATTTCTTAGAGCTTTTCTTATGCCCGACTAAAAGTCTTGAAATTTTGATATTTTATTTTTCGATCCACAAAATCGTGCTTTCCAGTGACAATTTGAAGAAAACAGGTAGGTTCGTTGCTTTGACTAATTAAAGAAAATGAGATCTCAGAGGACTGATACTTTCAAAACACATATGAGCTTTTGCCGAAAGACCACTTAAATATCATTTTTCTGAACTAGCATTACAAACAGTTTTTAAATTTTGTTAAAAAGGTGCAGTTCAAAGCATACCTTCAGCTAATTTAAACAAACACTTACATAATGTACAAAGGTGGGCACTTGATACCTAATCAATTATTAAGCAATATACCTATAAATAAACGAATTTGTTCGTGTGGTAACGTGGCTAGAACTTAAAGTTATAAAATAAGTTATACTACCATGTTTTGCTGAGCCTTAATATTGGCTTTTAAAAAAAGTTCCCATGCTTAACACATCAATCCCAAATTCTTCTTATTGTGCTTCGTTTTGAAAAAAATATAAAGCGCGATAGGAGCGGATATAAAGGCACAAAAAACACGGCTATTATTAAAGGAAAAGTGATGTCAAAATTCGTTTTCTGTTACATAATTTCAAATTTACAAACTGGATTTCCAAACTCCAAGCCCCCCCCCCCACAGTCAAATCTTAGATCCGCTACTGCTTGTCGGTACGGTATTGGTACGTTAAAATCTGTCGTACCGCTTGTGCACCGATTACATGTATTTCAATGGGTGTATGCTGATAAGACGGTAGCGGTACGGTATACATGCGGTATACCGATCCGCGGTACGAATAGGCAGTAAGAAATCGATAAATACTGCGTGTTTTGTATAAAATGGCATCGTCAGATATGGAGCAATAGAGATACGAGAATGAAAAGCTCGTTATAAGTATTCTTTTTCATTTTGTACATGGATTGAAACCTTTCATCATCTTGTGAAAAAAAAGTCGACGAAACAATTTTTTTTTTCAATATATGGATGTCGTCAGTACTTTTTTCTTTTTATTCGCAAACAAGTACAAATATAATATGCAATTGCATCTTTTTCTGAGGACTACATTTTTTCTGAGTTTTTATATTAAATACCGAAAGCACAGTAGCGGATCTAGGATTAGGCTGTGGGGGGGGGCTTGGTAGATCCAGTTTGAGACATTAATGGCCAGTTTCACAAGTTAAACTACAATTAGTGTTTAAACTTAAGTTCAGCACTTGATTCGGTTTCAAAGTAAACCTTGAACTTAGATAATTCTGGAGTTCTAGTTAAACGAATGTATTCTGCCATTTAAACTTCATAGGCTAAGAGCCGGCAGCAAATTTTGGGAGTGGATTGATAACCAAAATATGAGTATGATGGTTTGTAGGTGCATATATCGCGGTATTAAAAACAACCGTCACTCAGGTTTCTTTTTCAGCCTTTTGCGTGGGTGGGGGTTTGAAAATAGCGAGTTTCCTGTTTATTTTGTCAGAGGTATTACCACTTCAATAAATGTAAAAAAATATATTATGTGATGTTGTCATTAAGTCAAAACATCGTAATCTTGGCAATTCGACCAATAGAACTCAAAAAATAAGCTTTTTAAGAGGACCTTATCGTCTTTTTCTTGGAGAATTATAAAACACAAAAAATCAACAAAACAAAGTCTCCAAAAAAATCGATTAAGGTTCGCTTAAAAACCTAATATCTTGAGTTCTATTGGTCGGATTGCCAAGATTTTGACGTTTTGACTTAAAGAATGGCAGAGCATCACATAATATATTTTTTAAATTTATTGAAGTGGTAATACTTATGAAAAAATAAACTTGAAAATCGCTATTTTCAAACTCCAACCCCCGCCAAAGGCTGAAAAAGAAACCTGCTAGACGGTTGTTTTTGTTACCGCGATATATGCACCTACAAACCATCATACTCATATTTTGGTTGGCAATCCACTCATAAAATTTGCTGTAGGCCCTCGATCTATCAGTGCAACGTTCAGAACACTTGATCGTAATAATCATTCTCAAATCTTAGTGACAACTGCCATTTAATAATAATAATAAATTATTATATTTCTTTCTATTTGATATTATTTTCTTTTTAATGTGAGTGACGAGGAAATGTAACATTCGTTGTGAGAGTGGAAAGAGAAAAACGCTTCCCTTGAAGAACAAATTATTTTAACTATTGTGACGATTTTGATTTTATTTTATAATTTATATATTTTTATAATTTATACATAAGTAATATAAAAAAGTTTTGGTTCAGGTTAAAGGTTTTTTTGTGAAAATCTACAGTTATATAAGTAATTGAATTTTGGCATTCCCACGATATTACGTACAATAACATCTGTAGTATTTAACATTTAAAATATTTTTAAGTGGAGATAGAAAAAAAAATGTATATACCTTTAACTTTCAGCCACGTCAAGGTTTGAACAAAAAAAAATCTGTCAGTAAATTTGTACGTCAGTCTAGAGGGACTGCAAGTATTCACACGCATGATTTTCTGAGTGGCCAGAGAAAACTCAGATTTTGATTTGTTGTTCCCAAATTCTTCACGGGTTTTAGCCCCAATTTCGTTTTTTTGCAAAGTTAGCGAAGTTCATAGGGTGAATTATTTTTTCGTTTGGCATGTTTATTGCTAAGTCCCGACTCCGTTTTCTTCAATTATCTCTTTAAGCCCTAGCCCCAACTTGAACTTGACAGTTCCTTGAGTCAAGCGCAAAAACTTTCTGGAATAGACAAGTTTTAAAGGAATTATTTGCTTAGCCCCGACCACGTTTTTTGTCCAATTCTTGTCAAGCCCTACTCGCGAGCTGTTTTTTTTTTTTCGTCCCAATTTTCTGTCAATTATCCGTAGCCCCGAACTTGTTTTTTGTATAATTTCCTTCAGAATTCAGCCCCAACCTAATTAATTTGGGACTTAGAAAAAAAATACGTAGCATATAAATTGCGTTATTTTTTCTGACTCCTGATTTTGATTTCTATATTTCAATCAATTTTAAGAACCGCCTGTGGGGGGCTTTAGCCCCTATAGCCACCCCCCTGGATCCGCCACTGCGAAAGCATACCGACAAGTGAAGAGACAAAAGCGGTATCGGTATGCTTTCGGTACGGTAAGAAAAGCCGCTTACCGATACCGTACCGACAAGTCAGGGAGTGGCCTTAAGCCTAGTACATACTTCCCCGTGTAATGAACATTCCCCTGTGGAGAAAGTGAACTTTTGACATTTATCACTGGCACACACTTGTGAGTTCGCTCGTGAACGATTGACGTTTAAAACCTCAATGCATCAAATGCTTACCACAAAATAAAACTGCTGTGTAAATTCATTATGGAAGAATCTATTATTGCATTTTTTTTAATTTTTCAAGTTGTTTCGAATATTCTAAAAGCAACTGAAAATAAATGAGGAATGCGCCCAAACTTAAACATTACACATTTTTTTTTCTTTTATCCAGCTGTCAAACCTTCACCAAGGGTTCCCGTACATTTTGCTCGTGAATTGCCCGTGAACGAAAACTCTCCACTTTGTTCTCCACTCGGCTTCACGAGCACGTTCACGAGTGAACAAAAAAGCGAAATTTGTACGGGTTCACGAGATGGTTCACAAGTATGTACTAGGCTGTCTACTACCGATATTCCAAAAATCTATTTGTTAACATTTTTCTGTCAGATAACTATAAATTTAGGTATATATTAATTTGTGTTTTTGGTAGTAAAGACCCCTTTCACACAAGGAAACTGAGTTGCCGGCGATTTTTAGTTTCTAGGCGAGAAGAGCGTAAAAGGAAGACAAAAAATTTCCCCTCACACCCTTCTCGCCTACAAACTAGCCAGTTTCTGGCAACTCAGTTTCCTTGTGTGAAAGCCGTCAGAGGCTTTGGGTGTTCCAAAAGTGACCATCATAAAATGAAATAAGGAAACTAATCAACTTTTGATATCACTGATGTCAAACTACTGAGCTTTACTCACTGATCTCTATAATCAAACTTTACTTTATCTTTAGCCTGCAAATTAATTCCATCATTCAGCTACCAAAAGTAACTTTTTTTTTTTAAATAAAAATGACTATCGGTTCCATGGGGCTGTAATTATCGAGCGCAAATAAAGTTGAAAGCCTAACGAACCCTATCACGATGTTATAATAGAATTAATATTTGTGAGTGCTCATAAAAGCCAAGAATGATAGCGTTCTCACAAAAATCCTATTGGAAAACCGTCAAGGAAACCTGTGTGCACCTTACAAATGTATGTATGTATGTATTTTATTGAGACTTGAATGTGAGTTTTACATTAATACAGAGATATTATATCTAGCTCTTTCTAGTTTTTAACATAGCATATTCGGTGGCCGTAATGTATGGCCGTCCTATACTATTTAAATATCGAGTGCCAACATGGCTTGTCTTTTCTTTTTTATTTGATTTACATAGTTCTTGCTCTTGGAGCTATAAAAGTTTCTTAAGACGATTATCTTTATACTATAATTAAGATATTTACACAATATATATAATAAAATAAAATAAGATAGGTACTTGATAAGATACAGAAAATGATATGTGTTATGACATAAATGAAAAAGTTTCTTTTCTGATTTTATTAAGGCTGTCAGTGGGGGGTTGGTTTTTTTTTTCTTTTTGTTTTGTTTATTTTGTTTCTTTCTTTATTTTTAATGTTTTGACATTTGTTTTAGGATTTTCCGTATTTACATTTTTTTATTTAGTTTTTAAATAATTTTAGTTCTTTTGTTTAAATTTTGAAAGTCTTATACATTTGTATGAAGTATAAAGTTACTTAATTTTCTTTCCGAGAGGAAATATTAGATTGTTTATGTCTTTTAAATTGAAAATATAAGTTTAATTTATATGAGAAATTATATTTTGAGAATAATTATTTCTTTATTATTTTACTTTGAAAACAATTGATTTGTGTTCTTTTGATGGTTTTCGAGTATGTACTTTTCTTTTGTTTCTTTTTTGTCTTAGAATTAATACAATATATAAATTATAGGCAAAGCAAACATTTATAAGTTAAGTTTAGATCCAGCTATAGATCTTTAGTTATTCATAGTTAAGATAATGAGAATTATGGTTTATAAGTAGGTATTAATATGAATTTATTTGTCTTTATTTTGATTTTTATATTTCTTTAATGGTTAAGTTTAGTATTAATTTTTATCTTAATTCAGGTGATTTCAGTCTTTTTTGTTGCTTTTAATCAATTTTTATAGGAATTTTCTGTGTTTAGTTCCGACATTTGTGCATTTTAGCCTCTATTGCTTCCTCTGATTGAGGTCACAAAGAATTCGGGAATTCCATCAGGAGTTGATTGGAAATTTATATTAGATATGCTGATTGGTGATGGGTAGACAGATCCAAGCCATGTGTTATTTTTTTGGGAATCGTAAATATCCTTGATCAGGTCATTGTCTGAGAAGTTCATTTTTTCTATGTTTTTAAAATCAACAAATCGCTTCTGATTTGTCTTTATTTATGTGGATGCCCCATATTTTGTAGTACTTATTAATTATTTCTAAGTGGTTTTTGAGGTTGAAGACTGCTTCAGTTGGGTATTCTGAAGGAGCAAACACAAAAGTGTCGTCAGCTAACAGAATGGCTTCTGACCTGATGGTGTTGTCTGAAAAAAAACGGTGTGTGGAAAGTCATGTATGAATAAGTTGTATAGTTTTGGGCCGAATATTGAGCCTTGAGGGACTCCTCTGAAGGTTGGACATTTATCTGATTTTGTTTGCTGTAATTGTATAAAGAAGGATCTATTATTGAGAAAGCTGCGGATCATGTTTACTAAGTGGGGTGGAAAGTCCATTTGGCTGATCTTGAAAAGGAGACCTTCTCTCCATACACTGTCAAAAGCTTTCTCGATGTCGAGAGAGCAAGTTGCAGTGCAATTTTTTTGTCTCAGGTTGAGTGTCACTTCGTTGTGGATTTTCAGGAGAGAGTGTATTGTAGAGTGGCCTCTTTTAAAACCGAATTGGTGGTGAGGAATAAATTCTATATGATTGTCAGTATGAATTTCAATTTTATTTAACAGCTAGTAGTAGTTCGCCCGATGATGGAGTAGCAACACTCCGAAACGCGTCGCATTAACAAATATATCTATACAAAAAGATGTGATAATAGTTTTTTAAATTTAAATTTAATAAAAATTTTTTTTAAGAAATACAAAATAAAATTTGTTGTTTTTTAATAATTTTTAATTTAAGTATAAATAAAATATAATAATTTTTTAACAGTATTTTTTCAAGGATTTTGCCCAAGTTCGAAAGTAGTGATATTGGTCTAAAACTGTCTAGGGTGAAATTATTATGTTTCTTTAGCAACGGGATTATTTTTGCGGATTTCCACTCTTCTGGGAAATATCCATTATTTATACAATTGTTGTATATTATTGTTAGAAACTTGATTGCTTCTGGTGAAATTTTTTTAAGGATAAAGTTTGAAATGTTATCTGGGCCTGCAGATTTTTTGGCTTTTGATTATGCTCGTAACTTCAGTGATAGAGGCAAAAAATTGGTTGTTTAGGTTGATGGCCGAATTTTCCCTTGAGAAGATGAAAATTCTTTCAGGTGGATATTTAGTTAAGCGGAGCATCTCCAATCGAACTGCAGATACAATGTTGGGGTTATAAGATGGAGTATTCTCTCTATAGAGTTCTTTAAAGTGTTCTTTAAAGGCTTCAACTTTTTCGGCTTCATCAGTAATAATACGATTTCCAAGGGAAACTTGGTCGCATATAAAGCGTTTCTTTTTACCAGTTAGTTTGGCTGCTTCCTTGAAAGCATGAGGGCCTGGTTAGATATTACTGAGTTTAAGCCCGAGTTGTGTGTTCAGCCAAATACTGACTTTTTCTTTGATTATAATTTTAAGTAGGGCGATTTTGCTTGCGAGAGATTTATACTCACTGTTTACTCTGTTGAAAGATCTATGGAAAATCTTTTTGAGGTCTTTTTGCCACTGGTATTTAATTTTATAGAGGTTATTGATATCGCTTGGTAGATTTTTATATTTTTTGAAACTGTTTGCAGACCTAGTTGAATGGAGGTCTAGAGTGTCTGAGATGGTTTCATTGAAGAAGTTTATTTTTTGATCGATTTCTGCGTTAGAAAGGGAAATGAAAGGGGATGGTAGATTTGAAGTCAGGGATAAGTCTAGGTCACTTCTGAAGTTGGACCAGTTTGTGTTTTTGTAGGATTTGCCAATGAAGGGTTCAACTAGGGAAAGGATTGAATCTGAGATAGTCAGTTCAAGGACGGCTGGAAAGTGGTCACTGAAGGAAGAAAGTGTGCTTATAATAACATTTTTGTCAAATACGTTGATTAGGTTGGGGGAAACTAAGAAGTGGTCCAGGTAGGCTGAACTTCTAGGAAATGTTGGATCTGGGGGAGTGATATTTATAAGATGAGGGTTGTTAACGCTGACCCAGTTAACAAGGTTTCTGCCGTTTTGGTTGATTTTAGAATCACCCCAATTGAAGTGTCTTGCGTTTAGGGCGCCGCCCAGTATGGCACCATCAAACGATTGAGACAGGTTGTTTATCTTTACGAGTTCATCTATCATAAGATTGGATTGGCAATTGGTGGGAAATTATAAAGACCCGAGTAATATTTTGTTTGCGGTACCGTTTATGGTAAGGTTTATAAAACAGAAAATACTTGGAAAAATTAGGTTTGCTAATTGAACAGTTGTGTAACTTATGTTATTTCTTATTGCTATTGAAACTCCTTGGTTCAGAGGATTGGTAAGAAAGTTGTAGCTATCTAGTGATACCTTGTGTCTGTGATCTAGGTGCGTCTCTTGAATGAACGCTACCGACATTTTTTGAGCAAGGAGAATTTTAAGAAGCTCGATTCTCCTGCTCTGTTCAACCAAGGACGAAATGTTATATGTTGAAATTTTTAACATCATTACGGCGAACTTATCATGACCTCGTTAAGGAGGTTCAGATATTCTAGATTTTTTGCTGCAAGGAGCAGCTGTTAATGATGTTTTTGACAAAGTTTTCTATTTTAATTAGGAGTTCAGAAACTCCGACACCAAAAAGGTCTTTGGAGAGGTATAGAAATTGGTTTAAGTAGTTTTTGGTTGAGTTTTTTGGTTGGGAAAGTTATCCTCGGTATCCTCCCTTTGTGGAGTCTTATAAGGAAGAGATTGGTGTTGATACCCAAAGAAACCCTCTCGACCGTTCCCGGTAGGACGCTTTCGAGGTCTTCTTTGATTTCAGATTCATTAAAATCAGATGTTAAGCCTCTTAGAATAAGGTTTTGAGTTTTGTTTTCTTTTAAGGGTGAATGAATAGCCTTGAATGTCCTTGCATCCTCTAACTTTATCCATGAACTCCTGGTGGATCTTAGGATTGTTAATATAAAGTTTGGAAGAACAATTTTTTTTGTTTCTTGAAATAGAATTTAAAATCACCTGACTTAGATAATTTACTTAAATCTGATTCTAGTTGTTTAATATTAGTATCAATAAGAATTATAGCTGGACAAAACTTACTTGTTTTACTAAAGTTAGGCTAGCTGGAACCTCCTATAGTATCTTCATCAGTTGGGATTCTATTGGGTCCTGATGGTGAGGTGTTGGTGGTGGATTTGGCGCTGATGCTGGCTGCGGTGGAAGCAGTGGTTGTGTTGGCGATGTTGGTGCGATTTAGGTTGGTGGGAGTGGCATCGTTATCAGTAGCAGGTGCTGCTGAGTCGTGTGTTTCTGTTGGTTGCGTGGGGATTCTAGGGTTAAATCGTTTAGAGCCTGTGCTCTTTAGGAATGTTAAATCACCCAGTGCCGAGAGGCGATTGAAATTATTGATTGCCTCAACGTGTGTGGCAGTAGCGATTGGCGATCTGCTGTTGGCCTTCGCCTCCGTCCAGCTTTCTTGGGTTTCTTCCAAAATATCCATATCATCCTCGTCGTAGCCTAGTTTGGATCTCTTGTTTTGAGGCTTTAATTCATTGGGAGTTGAATCCCCGTTGTTTCTCAACTGTATTAGCAGCTGCGCAGCGCGCATTTGACTTGGACTGTTTAATAGTGGTGAGGTAGCAGAATTGCTTTTTTTTTATTTGATGCATCTTCCATTTTTTTTTTTTGTTGAAAGATGCGTTGTCAGTATTTTTGGTGGTGCTCCCCATGTGGAGGCAGTCCACCTCACCGGGTGATGAGGTTAAGTATCCTTTAAAGGCTGGATTTGCCTTACGATGGTTAAGTTGAGTTGCTGCGTTGACGTGGTGTTTGGAAAACTGATTTTGTTTAATAATAAATGAAAAGTTGCTATTAAAAATAGCGTGTTAGCAAAAGGGATTTAACCGGAACAAAATAGACTTAAAATTTTTTTTAATTCTTTTAGGATGATTTAGATTATTCCGGATTAAAAATTTCGTCCGATCACTTTTAAAGTCCAAACCAGAATCCCGTGCACCTTACAAAAAATATTTTAGCTAAGCCTGGTAAACTTAAAGGCCGGGTCAAACAGAGCACGGTGTGGTGTTCTTTGTATTTGACCGTCGAATTTGTTCTATTTAGATATTATTATATTTATGTCATGTCGTTCATTACACCCCGACTCCACAGCCCATGAACGATGTCCATAATCCAATGTCCACTGCTTGGACATGGATTTTTGCGACTCCATGGGATTTTTTTTAGACATGTTCCATAGTCCGGCCATCGTTCATGGCCTGACTTTGAACAACGCTGTTAAGAAATCACACAAGGAAACTGAGTTGCCGGCAACTGGGAGTTTGTAGGCGAGAAGGGCGTAAAAGGAAGACAAACAATCTCCCCTCACACCCTTCTCGCCTACAAACTAGCCAGTTTCTGGCAGCTCAGTTTCCTTGTGTGAAAGCCGTCTTACAAATCTTTTACGAACCGCATTTTTGGTATTCAGCATGCCACAATCTGTTATGGAATCTTTAATGAATCATAAAAGAATAAAAGACACAGTTTGGTGGCTTTTATCATAAAAGATTTGAATTAATGGAATAAAAATTGATTTTTAACTTTTATTTCATCAATTAAATGTTCATACAGGGAGAATACCCAGCAAACGTAAAACTACATAAATAACCGGTGAAATATGTACGCAATAGAAGTACTTCTTTTCCACTGAAAAAAGATAGAGGCTCGGGAAAAAACTCAGTTATATACCTCTTATACATGAGAATGCATGAAGCAGCTATCTCTTTATAGCATGCGAAATGTAGTGAATTTCCCCTCCATTAAGGTACTGACAAAGGTACTTCAAATGTATATCAGCGAAGCACTACTGGAAGTACTTCTAATGTTTATTTGCCAGCAGTTTCTTAAACCATATTTTTTTTTTCTTAAACCATAGCGAAAGCAGTAAGGCTTGTCCTTAAAAGTACTTCTTATGCGTATACATTTCACCGGTTATATCCGTACTACTACAATTACTGAGTTCTCGAATCTAGAAGTACGGATATAATTCGTACGTAAAAGAAGTACTTAGTTTGTTTATTCTGAAACATGAGCGTTTTCAAATTATATATGAAATAAATTTATATGATAAATTGAATTTTACGAATAGTTTTCGTCACCATTTTATTGCTAGTTTAATCAAAATAAATAAAACAATTGTTCAGACTTTAGAGCCGTTTCAATAATTGAACAATTTGCTGTATACAAATCTCAAAACACACGACACTCGTCGACAATGGTTTCATTGACCCTGATGGATCTGAAATGCAGGAATAACAATAAAGTATAAAACACTAATAAAAAAATTTGTATATTTTATTTAAATTTAATTACAATAATTAATAATAATTTAATTCTTGTATAAACAACAACCAAAAAACAACCATTTATAACTCGCGCTCGCCGATAAATGTTTTTGTTTGTCATGTTGTGCCCATACAAAATGAGACAAAACTTTGTGCATCGTATACATCGCACTCTTTCTTCCCTTTTACGATAGAAGAGTTTTAGTTTTTGTTAGGAGAAACAAAAGTACTTTTTTTGAGGGGAGATTTTTTGGTTAATAAGGAAACACATACATTTATAGAATGCGTTAACGGTTTTCGAGTAACGGTTTTTTTTTTCGAAATTTGGCCGAACCTCTACTTTGGACCATTGTTTGCTCACCCCTTCCATAATTGATTTTTTATTTTTTAATAAGAACATTGACCAATAATAAGACTTTTTTTGTGCATTCAAACAATTTTGATTTTATTCACCATTTTTATAAAATTACTAGATAAAGTCATAGTTTGATCAACATTATTTTTTTACTTCGATCTTTGAAAGAGCATCCGGAAAAAATCGTATGACTCAATACTGGTTCTAACTTTTAAAAAATTGCCTTGCCTTTGAAATTTCTAAAAATGTTTAAATCTTACTAATGCAGACTCTAAATCAGAAGTTACAACCATTTAAACTCAATCAGTCGTGGTTTCAAGAAAAATTAAAATAAATTCCTTTTTTTGTTTTATTTTTTTTTTTTTTTATTGTTTTGTTCTTTATTTTATGATTTTTTTCTATTTTCATAATAATTGTTCAAA
This sequence comes from Melangyna quadrimaculata, assembly GCA_949320155.1. Classification (NCBI taxonomy): domain Eukaryota; kingdom Metazoa; phylum Arthropoda; class Insecta; order Diptera; family Syrphidae; genus Melangyna; species Melangyna quadrimaculata. Next base: position 6,185,421 of record OX439486.1, read on the forward strand.
ATTTGCCCCGCTTGCACGTATGCAAGCTCGACAGCGTTTAAAAAACTGTTTTTATTTTTTAATTTTTTGTGCTTGGCGAGTTGCTTATTTCTGCAGCAGAAACCTGAATACGTTGCTGGAGTTCACGTATGTTTGAAATGAGCTTAGCATAGACTTTTTCCTTGAGACAGCCCCAATAAAAAAAGTCCAACGGATTAAGGTCTGGTGACCGAGGTGGCAACCACGCCCAATCCATCGTTCATGGTATAAGAATTGTCCAAAAATCGTCTCACATTAATACTGTAATGAGCTGGGAAGTCGGTCGTGTTGGTACCAAATTGACTGTATTATGGCAAGTGGCACGTCTTCCAACAAACAAAAATAGCCTATTTTGCAGAACATCTAAATAAATTTCACTATTTAGTGTATCCGGCATGCAGTTCAATGGGTCCTATTATGTGGCCTTTCATAATCCCAGTCCACAAATTTATTTTGAATTGGTATTGGGAATTTTCTTCTCGCACCAAATGCGGATTTTCCAATTGCCAACTATGGAGGTTATGCAAGTTGACAAATCCATCTTTTTTGCAAGATTACTCGTCGGTCTACAAAGTCCGGATCCTCTTGGTTTTTTCGGAGCATCGTCCGACAAAATTCAACTCTTTGTGTATAGTCCCTTGGAAGTAGAGTTTGAACACGTTGCAAATGAAAGGGATGAAGGTTGTTCCTTTTCAGCTCTCTTTGGATAGTTGGTTTTGATACCCCTGTTGCCCTTTCGATGGCTCTAACAGATGTAGAAGGGTCATTCTCGACAGCACGCAAAACTGCCTCATCATGATGGCGTTGACTTCTGCCTTGACCTAGACTTCTCCCTGGTGTTCTGCCCTCCAAATAAGCTAAGTGAACCCGTATGAAAAGGTGATGGTCAGGATGGGAGGCATTTGGGTACCTCTCAGCATATGTTCTGGCTTTTGCTCTGGCGTTTCCTCCACATTCTCCATAAATGTAATGCATTGAAGCATATTATATAAGACATTTTAAATTATTTTTTCTTTCAATCAAAAACGTTTTAGAAAAACCAAAAAAAAGACAATCATCTCACTTTGAATAAACGCCATTTCTTTTGAACGTTTTGAAATTCTTACGAGCCATACCATCGGTAAAAATAAATAAAACATTAGTACAAGGAATGGCCAATGTGGCGTCGCAAAGTTAAAGTCCACCATTGTTAGTAAAATTAAGTTGGTTTGAGGATGAAATTATTTATTGAAATTGATATTAGATGTCGATAATATTATAACGAAGTAAGAATATATGTCTTAAAGTGTCGACAGGCAATATTTTTTTTTCCACACTATTCTACACTAGTGTATTGCAGGCCGCCTAAGGCGCCCGTTGAACCCGATTATTATTAGTATTAGGTTGTGCTAATTGCTCAGGTAGCATTCTTTCGATGTATTGTCGTTGAGAGGAAAAGCGTGGTTTGTATGAAGATCTTCCAACTGTTGGGGCGACAGACTATTAATATCTTTCCTGGGATGCGTTTTGAGCAGAATGATGTGTGGCCAATTGTTCAGGCGTCATTAGTTCGATATGTTGTCGTTTAGTGGCAGTATTTAAGGCACGTGATTCATGACTTTGATTTTCCCGCCACCTTTTCTGCCTTCCATTAGCCAAGCGACGTTTTCTTGAAACAGGATCTTCGTTGTCGTTCATTGAACTTCAAACAAAAGATTAAGTTGGTAATAAAAGATATAATGAATATTAAAATTTAAATTTAGCTTCTCTACAAAAACAAAATCGCCTGACAAAATTACATATGAACACACACATTCAACAAAACGGTATAAGGGACGAAATATGCTTACTTAATTGTTGCTTCTTTCTGGAAAAAAAAAAAAATGCAAATCTGAAAGCAAAAATGCTTTCAAATTACATACGAACACAGACAGAATCAAACAAAATTTAAGGCAAAACGGACTATTGAACAACCACGAAAGTTCCAATCAGACAGGATACTCACATAGTTTTTGCTTTTTTACGTAAGAAAATTTATTTAAACGGAGAAAGATAAGAGACGTCCAAATACACGCAATCACCACGATCAGACTGAAAAGATATTTTTTTCTGTCTATTTTGATTTTTGAGACAAAACAAACAATCACCACAATTCCAATCGCACAGCAAGGATACTCACTTAAGTTTTGCCCCTTTACAAAAAAAAATTAACCGAACAACATAAGAGAAAAAACAAAAATACTTTCAAATTACATACGAACACATACAGAATCAAAACAAACTTAAGGCAAAACGGACGAACAAAAAATCACCACAACCACCAAACAAAAGCGCCCGACAAACAGGTTATGTTATATTTATGTTTTGTTATTATGCTTTGATATATTATGGCATTTTAGCGTTATACAGTTATACAATAGAAATAGAAATATTTTCCAAACAAAAACACCTTTTTTTTTTGTAAAAAAGTAATTTTTTTTTTGAGTAAATTTTTTTTTGTAAAAAAGTTATTTTTTTTTAAAAAAAGTTATTTTTTTTAAAAATGTTATTTTTTTTAAAAAGGTTATTTTTTTTTATTAAAAAAGTTATTTATTTTTTTTGTTAAAAAGTAATTTTTTTTTAGCAAGATTTTTTTTTTGTAAAAGTTATTTATTTTTTTGCAGTTATTTTTTTTTTTTTTTGCATTGTAGCGTTATGCCTTCATTCAGTCAGTGAATCAGTGAGTCAGGGATGAGCGTAAATATTTATTTGTTATTTATTTATATTGATTATTTATTATTATTTATGTTATGTTATATTAGTAGGCTTTGATATGTTATGGCATTAAAGCGTTATACACTACAGTCCATTCATACAATAGAAAAACTTTCTTGAAAAAAGATATAAAATGTTTTTTTTTGTAAAAAGGCTTTTTTTTTTGTAAAAAAGTTATTTTTTACTACAAAAGTTTTTTTTTTGTACAAAGAAAATTACCTTTTTACACAAAAAAATACCTTTTTTATAAAAAAGTTAGTTTTTTATTTTGTAAAATGTTTTTTTTTTTGTAAAAAAGTTATTTTTTACTTCAAAAGTAAATTTTTTTATTACCAATTTTTTTTTTTTTTGTTTTTTTTTTTGTAAAAAAAGTTATTTTTTTTTGTAAAAAAAATAAATTTTTTTTTAGACTTAAAAAGTAATAATGGTGGTTTAAACTGAAAACTCAAATATTAAGAGTGAAATTATATGGCGAGGATATTAAATTCATACATTTGGGGGGGTTGAACCCGCAACCCCCCCTGCGTTCGCGCCTGGTGGAAGGCCTTTAACATTGGAGTAATGATGCAATTTAAAGGCCTTCCACACTAGCCCACTGTGTATTAATACATGTCAAAAAAAGTGGGAAACAAATCATGTAGAATAGTGTGGAAACAAAATATGAAAGCCCGGCCTACACAACCCGACATTCTATCCCACACGACTTGACATGTGTTAATACATGAATAATTTTAGGAATGGTTCTAATTCTATCCCACAATCACACGTTTTTTTTAGGTTAAGGTGATGTATTAATACAAGCAAGTGTGGAAGCAAAATATGAAAAGTCATTTCTTTCCCACAAATTTGGCAGTCGCCACTTTCAATAAGACATGTATTAATACACAGTGGGTTTGTGTGGAAGGGCTATTATTGTTATGAATATGTTATGTTATTAATAAAGTTATAGTTATGAATATTTCAGAAACTTTTTACTCCTGAGAAAGCCAGATAAAATTGGACATGAAAAATAAAATATCCGGCAAGTAAAACCCAGCTCTTTGTAATGTTTTACCTTGCAATCTATCTATGGTAATACCATAGGCAATTTTAATGGGAAACTGTTTTCTCGTCATGTTGAATGGCATAGATGCATCCGATGGTGTTTATGATATTTTCGGAATAAAAACAGTTTTTCCAGTATGTATAGGCTTCGCTGTTATGATCATTAGCTTTTAAGATTATAAATTATAAAAAATAAACATAATATTAAATATTTTTTTACTTCTTTTTGAAAAATGTATAGTTATTATTTTGTATAAAGAGTTCCTACCTTCAATTTCTGTGCATCTAATCAAATTTTCAAAAATGATATTTGTAATATTTTCTTTTAACAGATAAATGGACAGAATGTGCTGGAAAAAGTAGATCCCGATAAATTATTGACGGAGAATAAGTATTCAGTTAAAATATTGGTTAGCCGATATGCTTATGGTGGTGTAAGTTAAACAAATTTATTTTAAAGCTGTTGTTTGTTAAAAAAAAAGTGTTACAACTAGTATAATTTTTGACCTTATTGATCATTAAGGCTGTATTTTAATAAGCAATTAAACATGATTTTCTAATGTTGGGTTTTGCCCTAATAAGCTTATACCTATGCTAGAAACAACGCATGGGGTTCGTTCTTCCTTATCCTATACAAGCTAACAGCCCTATTCTGCCGTTGTGAGGCTCACAGGCCACAATTGTTTGTGAGTTTGTATAATGCGGTCACAATTTCGTATTCTCTGCAAGCCCTCATAAAAAACCTCACAAGAACAACGTGAGTTGTGATCTGCCAAGGAGCAGATCATAATTTTTAAGATTTTATGAGGCGAGTTTACCACGAATTATGAGGTTATTGTGACTTGTGAGGCATCAGTGAGGTTGCCAGAATAAAGCTGTTAGTTGAGCAAATTTATTACCAAATGTATTTTTCGTTTAATTAAAATAATCATGTCTATTACAGAATCTGCAAAAAGTGCCTTTCGGGTAGCTTTGTGTTGTTGTAATCTCGTGTAAAAATACAGCTTATGACAAAATTGTTGTTGTCGCAAAACAAATCTCGAGCTCAACTTATTGTTGAAAGATGCAAATTGACGGGGTGACTTTAAAGAATACAAAAAGCAAACAAAAATAGGAGTAGTGAGCAAATATAACTTACCCTGTCTTTTCAAACTGTATCATCCAATGACAAGTGGAAACCTATAAGGAAATCTTATAAATGCGACGAACCTAAAATCAAATTTCAAATTTTCTTGCTTCTCTGTCATACAGAATAACTGCGCCTCACAGTAAACAAACGGATCCGAAGCGGATACAAACAAAATGATCTAGTCGAGCCACTGATCTTTATAATACACTGGATAGTGGATTCATATAAAAATCTTGAAGCAAATTGAAGGAAAATTATAACAGTGCATGGATACAACTGTTGACAGTTGTCAATTTTTTTTTTGTTGGTGCAGTTCTTCAGCCTCCAATTTAGAGCACAATACATCTTTCATGAACAAGACTGGCTAAGATAGTTTCAGTTTGTAAACACACGCATACAATATTTCGAGATACTTTTAATTTAATTAACAATTTTAATTTTATAACATTTTATAAGACGCGTACTACGGAAAACGAGCGCTCGGTATATATTTTATCTGTTAAATACGCAGAAACAATTCTTAAACTGAATTTCTTCAACATGTATTTAAGTTTGAGAGAAATATTACAATTTTTAATGAACACTTATTAAAATTAATGGAAAACAATAGCAAATTAAACAATTTTATTTATGTTTTGTTTTCGTTTGCGTTTGTACTACAAACAAACCAAACCAGGGGCCTTTTTCAACGCTACTACATCAGTTACATCAACTACATCATACAACTACTTTCTACAACTACACCAGCTACATTTTTCTGTTTCACATATCCCACTGGAAGTGTTGTTATTATTTTTCAAAAATTATAAGATATTAACCCCTTATTAACATTTTATAATTAATTTATATTAATAAAAATTTACTATATTTTTACACAGAATTTTTAAGAGTAAATTTAATTATTTAATAAATTTATAAAAATTAAAAATTATCCCCTTATTAATTTGTGTATGATGTAGCTGGATGATGTAGACCTAGACCCCGACTACACCATTCTTTTTTTCGGTTGTTTTGTCTTTCGTCTTTAATGGTGGATTTACATGTATCTGCATTTGGTTTCTGCACAAAAAAAGGGATGCCAAATGCTAAATGTATATTTGTTAGATAGAGAGAAAAGATCAAAATGCAGAAGAACTTTGTTTCTGCATGATAGGAAAGTGCCGTAACGCTGAAATGAAGAAGAACATGTTCATGTTCTTAATGGTTCCCTTTCACTCGCTCGGATTTTTTGTATGCATCTGTCCTGCTCTACTTTCTGCATTATACAGACGAAAATACATGTAAATCCACCATAAGTTGGCAAGATACGATTTGGATACAAATGATTGAATTGGATAATAATTTTTCGTAATTGAGTATAATTTATATACGAGAATATTTGACCCTGTTTAGATTGGGAAGATTGAGTACGGACTGGTGAGTACCACCGTGTTTACATTACAAACTGTGAGGTGCCTTAGAATGCATTGAAACAACAACAACTTCCATATTGAAAGAACAACAAAGCAGACTCGTGAGTCCGGTGTTTATATTTTCTACATGCCTCACGAGACCACTTACTCCGCACGTCTCTTTCCTACAAACTGGCGTAAGTCCGTGCACAAACTTCCCAATCTAAACAGGGTCTTTGAGAATGAAGTGATTAAAAAACTTTTTGTTTTATCACAAAATAACCCCAAAATCCATGAACGTTAAAATAACGAAAGAAAATTAATAATTCAAAATAAAGGCTTAACTACATAGGCCTACTTTTGTACAAAAGAACAAAAGTGAGAAATAAATATCTATTCTGAAGATACGTGAAGTGTAGTTCCGCTGAAGTTGAGTGCGGTCTTGCCTTAAGAGTTTAAAGAAGGCAAAATATATATTAAGAACGTCTGAAGAGAAATGTCAACAACAGCTGACTTCAAATTTACATTTTATGTTGAATTGTTCGAGATAACATATCTCAGTGCAAAGTGAACGAGGCCATTTATATTGTTTTTTTTTTTTTATAAGTGAGATATTTGAACTTTGAAGAGACACAAATAAAAAAAAACAAATCAAAAATGGATTTCGATATAAATATTTTCGACGAAGATTTTGAATTCAACATAAGAATTGAAAGAAGACCGAAAGTGTATTTACAACGAGTCAATTTTCACCGACTATACAAAAAATCGAAAGATAATTCATAAATTTTTTGAATTTCTTATGTTTAAATACAAAAAAAAATACTTACATTCGTATATTTTCTTTTAAATGCAGCAATTTTATTCTGTTACAGCAATCACAGCAAATATTTGTATTGTGAAAATGTAACAAAAAATTACAGTAAGTTGTACTACAACAATGTAGTATAAAAAGCTATGAAACAGAATCATACTTTTTTCCAATATTTCCAGTCGATTCTCCAATGCTACATTGATGTACTACACCTGAAAAACCAATGTATGTTTGAAACAGAAATGATGTAATACAACTGTTATACTACTACATTGTAGCTGATGTAGTAGCGGAGAAATAGGCCCCAGTGCTGTCAAACAAACAGCTGATATCAGTGCACGATTTTTTGTGATGATAAAAAACTATCTCTTTCTTTTCTTCGGTAAAAAAAAGAGACAAAAGTGTGCAAGGATACAATTGTCAGATTCAATTTGCTTCAAAAAAAACTGTTATACGTATAGGGAATCCACTATCCAGTGTATTATAGAGATCAGTGAGTCGAGCTTACAGAGTCCTACCCTTATGCTCAGTCTCCACTTGCCATTGAACGACACAAATTGACACTTTGACAGGGCAGGGTGGCTTTTACCAACATAAAAAGCAAATAAAGTAGTAATAGAGAGCAAGTATAACTCACCCTGTCTTGTGTCTTTCAAAGACAAGTGGAAACCTAGCATACATACAAAGAATTTTGTTTTCATTTTCATTTCAATTTACAATTTATAGATTTAATAAGTTACAATCACACTATAAATAAATTGCAATTCCATTCGTATGTGTATAAAAAAAGAACAGCGACAATTCGTTTTAACGTTGTTGGCCTTTCAATGACAATTTTCTGTTCCAAATTGTTCTGATTTGCTGTTCAATGAGACTGTTGCGAACAGTTTAGAACAGAATAGAACACGATTTTCTGTACTTGCTTTTTAGGTAGAACAACTCAGAACAGGTTTTCTGTTCTCGTCTTGTCTGACTTTCTCACGAATCTGTGCCGTTCTGTTCTGATCTGGGAAAAACCTCACTGATCAATCCTAATAGTCAACAATAGTAAACAATGGTCGTTCCATTATTTCAGAATAGTTACGATTTTTAACTATATGACGTTATAACATCGTTCCTAAATTCAGTTTATTAGTGTCTTACAGTTTTTTTTTCGTAACTATTTCCAACTCATCTCCATGATATGAGTTGAAAGTGTTGATCTGTCAAAGCACATTATGTGTGAAGGTTTGTTTACAAATACAAAAATTGAAGAATCAAAACAAAGCTTTTGGTGAAGTGAAATGAATTAAAATTGAATTTTCTACAATTTTTAATGAAAAAGGAGAGTATACTGTAGAAAAAACATGATTTTATGGTAATTAACGATGAAATTAAGTTTTCCAAAATGTTCGTTTGACGGAGCAACAATATGTAACAATAAATCGTTCTTAAATGAAATGTAACAATTTCCAATTAAATCTTATTATGACACTTCAACAATTTTTTTTACATAACAACAATAGTTAACTATTCTAAATAAAAGAACGCACCACATATCGCTTGTACCTTCAATTTCACATGATCTTAACAACATAACGGTAATGCAAACATCGGTCATTATAAATCCAGTCAAAAAATGATCAATCAATCGGAAATCGTCGTCACGGAACTCAGTTGACCAAATGAAACCCCCATTAAAAGAAAACGACACGGGCTAATAATATGCCGTTTTCACTGGGTCAAATGAGGTAATTTCGTTGCAAATTTCCAAATGAGATCCGAAATTACCTCATTTCCCATACAAAATCACATTTCGAAATGAGGTAATTTCAACCTCATTTGCACGAAATTAGGTTTGAAATAAGGCAAATGCCTTATCAGGAATCAGTTTCAAAAGCTCTTAAAAGCTTTTGTATGAAAATATCAATACACTATACTCAACAACATAAAACAGAAAGAGAAAACAAAAATAAACGGCTAACTGCCATTCCAAATTCAAAATAAAATGAGATGTCAAATGAAATTAGTAAATTTGATAATGAAAACAATTTTTTGCCAAATTTCGAAATTACCTCATTTCGGCTCTAATGAAAACGTAGTATAATTGCTCATATTTTGTAACTAAATAATGTTCCCCTTTGAAATTACCATTGCGTTTTTTTTTTTTTTTTTTTTTTTTTATTTTCCGACAGGATGACGATTTTCTTGACTCAGCTGTTTATTGTGACGATAAGGAATGTCGCGAAGACAAACAAATATCATCGAATGAGTATGAATATGAACAAAATACTTTTTCTTCATCGGCCAAATCATCATTCCAAATATCAAAGCATGATCAAACAATAACCAATTCACCGAACCCCACCCTAAAAACTAGCACCACTAACGCTTGCAATACAACTTGTCAAATTTTACCATCAATTGCTACAGAAAATGTTTGCGATATTTTCAGCCATGCAAACATAAAAGTCCAACTTGAAACTGTTAGCAAGGAAATTTCTCTGTTGAATTCACAAATTTCAGTGATGAAACAATTGCAAACAGGAACATCGATGTCTTTAGACAAACAACAAGAACAACAGCAAACATCATCATCTTCACCAAAGAAACTAAAAAAAAAATCTCTCAAATATTGTAATGAAAACAACGCCGAATCCAAAGTACCAGTGGCACCAGCAGTTAAAGACTCACCAGATGTTGTTGAACACATATATGAAACCATACCCGAAGATACAGACTCAGATGTTTACTATTGCTCACCGTTTGAAGGTGTTAATGAGCGACGTGTTGAAGAATGGCTTAAATCTATAGGCTGTCCAAATTCAAATATTCAACCGGCAAATGCACGTTCGCAAAAACAAAATAATTCGATTTTAGATGATTATGATAATAGTTCGAGTGCCTATAATACTGGTGGATCGTGTAGTAGTGCATTTTTAGCATTAGAGAGGTATATTTCATTTTACCTTATTCTAAACGCAAAACCAGAAGAAAATAGTTATTTTTTTTACTAGCAAACCCAATGCGGATTTTCAAAATAACAGACAGAATTCTCGGACTTTGGTATCAAAATGTAAGAGAATAAACCTACATACATACATACAATTTTTCCCTCATCAATCAAAATACTGATTAGGGTATAAAAGTTACAAACAAAAATCAAATATCAAAAAAAAAAACCTAAATATTTTGGTTTTTCATATTTGTTAAAAAAATAATGATAATAATAATTTTTTTTTCAGCATTAAATAAAACAAATAATTCTTCGGAAAAATATGAAACTTTCATATCACAATCAGACCAGCGTAGCAGTGTTTGTCGAAACCCCCATATTTCTGTAAACAGTAAATCTCAAATTGACACTCGTCGAACTCAAAAACCGTCCACCATTATTCCAATTAAAATACCATCGGATAACACTGATGCTATAGCTGGTGGCGATAGCGATGGACATTCGACTTTAGTTGCTAAATCAAGTGTTTACAGAATGTGTCAATCTAAGGCCATCGAAGAATACAAAGAAAAGGTAAGCATAGTTAAATAAATAACAAAAAAAATTACATTGTTTCATGTTGACAAAGAAATTGTTTTATTTTCTTGCAAATATATTTGATTGGTTGAATACATCAGGACATGCCCGGAATGGTATGGAAAGTCAAACGACGCCCTGATGGTTCTAGATACATTGTTCGCCGTGTCATCAAGAAACATCCAACGATGACAGAAAATAACCCTGGAAATTCAGCAATTCAGACCGAATCAGCATCCGCAGTGGATTTCGATTATAAAAGACAGTTATATAGAGTCAAAGAGCGCAGTCGCAGTCGACATCATAAAGCCCCCATAATCCCGTCCAAGGAAACACCTCATTCTCAGCACTGGTTAGTGTAGTTAGATTAAGAATTTAGGTAGACTACTCACAAAAACGAAAAAAACTTAAAGAGCCCCTTTAAAATTGCAACAGTTTTTTTTGTTTTAATATTGAAACCGTCGAAATGCAAAAAAGACTGATATTATATTAAAAAAAAAAATGATTAACTTTTTAAACAATCATTATTACAAAATAATAAACAACACTGCCTTTTCTATCGATTTTTATGTTAATTGTAAAATTGAAATTATTTCAAATCATTGACAGTCGAAACACATTTTATATTTATTTATTTTACATTCAATTATTCCGAATATTAATAAAATAAATCTGTGATATATTTTTGAAGAATATATTTTTTGTTTATAACTAGAAAATCTGAAAAATTAACCTACGATCGAAATATTTCCACAACCAGATCTCGCGGTTTCTCGAACTCCGTGCCGTGCAGAATATTATTTGATGCTTAAGATTTGTATTAAGGAATTAAATATCTGTGGTGTTTGTTATAAACATGATAACTCCAAAAACGTATTTTGAAGTTAAAGGCATTTAAATTTGTATTAAAATGTTTGAAAATCTCTTTCAAAAGTAAGGGAATAACCAAATTTGAAGCAAATCGGTCAACTCATTTACGCTCTAGTTCGATGTAAAGTAGGCGTCTAAAGAGGAATTTTTTGATGTAGTTATTTTTATACTAAACACCACAGATATTGTACCAGAATAAAAGAATACAAGATAACGATACTTCGGATTTTTCGCTTTGTTATTAGGGGTATTCATGCAACGTCGGAAAACCATCGTAAACGTTGTAAACGTCGAAAAGTTTACGACGTCGTAAACGAACTGTCACAATAGGGGTATTTATGCAACGTCGGAAACTTTCCGACGTCGTAAAATCGTAAAGTTTCCGACACACGTTTCATGAACGTCCCTTAATCTAATGAGATAAATGATGTGGTAAATAAATTCTGAGGGCGGCTTTTATTTTGTTCAAGCGTTTGAAAAAAATAGTTAAAAAAGTTCTGTGATATTGAAATGTTTGTTCTTGACAATTTTTGATACATAAATGTCATAATACTTTCACAAAAAGTTTTCCACGTTTACTTTATTTTCGTTTACGACACAAATTCGTGTGGGAAAGTTTACGATTTATCGTAAAAGAATTTTCATACAGTTCGTTTACGACGTCGTAATAGTACAGGCAATGGGGAAAATCTGAAAAAAGTTTTGACGTCTGAAAAGTTTGAATGCAATTTTGAAGAGGGGTTGCTTTTTGGCATAGATCTCGATTTGCGAGATTTTTGGTCTTGTGGGGCGTCCGCCATCTTGGAAAACGACTTCTTTTGATAATTTGCGTTTTTTTCACTTCCTGTGCTTTTTTATGAAAAAAATATTGTAGACTTTTTAGTTTTAATTTAAATTTCCTACAAATCGGTATATAACTTATTTTTCTGGTGTAGATTGTTAAAAAGTTATTGATGAAAAACGAGTACAAAATTAGGCCTAACGGGCTTAGTTATCAAATAACTCCCAAACTATTACTTTTATAAAAAAAAGTCTTAAATTAAAGGTGTAACAAAAGGCTAGGGCGTGTAGGTTGAGTTAAGATAAGAAAAAAATCGTACGGGGAGGGCTCTATTTCCCCCCGTATAGGCAGAAGGGGCAATTTTCTAAAAAAAATTACCTAATATATAAAAAAAAATATTAAAAATCAACGACAACAGTCAAAATATCACGCGAGTTGATTTGATGAACTTGAAATTAAATTGAAAGACAAGTTGAACTGTGTATGGAGTGCCATAATAAACAACTAATCGAGCGAAATTGAGTGATGTAACACGTGTTTTTATATTTAATGACGATACATCTGTGTACTTAACCTAGGTTCCATCCTTGTTGAAATCAGGTAAATAAATCTTCAATATTTCAAGCTTCTATACTTCCCGTTAAAAATAATCAACCCAAAGAAGATCTTAGTTAATTTGAAGTCTCAACTGGAGGAGAATTTTTGTAAATAAAAGAATGTATAGATTTGACGTCTGCTTTAAAGCAGATACTTACCCAGTGGTGCTCACAAAAAAAGCGATAATTATCAAGCGCTAAAAAAAGTCATGAGACTCATGTCATAAACCATTCATATTCATATTACATGCCGCCTACACAGGCCATGAACGATGGCCAGACTATGGAACATGTCAAAAAAATATCCCATGGAGTCGCAATAATCCATGTCCAAGCATTGCTTTGCATATCCATACAAATAAGATTGTGGATTGGATTGTTGGTTGGACTATGGACATCGTTCATGGCCTGTGAAGTCAGGGTGTTAATGAGTGCTCAAAGATTTCTGAAACGTTAAATTCATCCTAAGGTATGATAGAGTTCTCTTGAAAACTTTGTTCAAAATCTATCGAAGTAAACTACCAATATAAGAGTCTTGAGCCTCAGAAAAATTAAGAGCGCTTGATAAAAACCGCTCTAAAATAAAAGTAACTCAATTAAAACATATTGTGGTGAATATACCCATTTATGAAAACAACGACATCTTTTATTCTTCTATAACAGAATAAATTAGTGGCGCCATCTTTGAACAAAAATTAACCAATGTTATCCAATACCTAAACCACACTAATGTTATCCAATACATAAACCACTGAAAACTGCTATAATTAACTGAACGAAAGCTTTTGAGAGCTTTTGATGTACTTGTGGAGACTTGTGGAGGGGAAGCTTATTCCAGCAAATTCCAGCACATGCCAGGACTTTAGAAGATTCTAGTAGCTTTTTCTCGGATATAAATACAGGGCCACCAGTCCGAAGACCTCAGTTTGATTTTGAAAGTGAACGAATAAACATCGGTGTAAAATAGTGAATTGTGCTTGTTATAATAAAAGTATTGGAAGTAAAGTATTTGAAGTGAAATAAAGGTGTTTTATTTTTGTAAAGTAATTGTTGTTCAGTTTGAATAAAAAGAAATAAGTTTTATTAGCGAACCCTTAGTAAAATATTACATTGGTGTCAGTAAAGTGGAATAGAACTTATTTTATCTCTGCATTCAGATAATTAATGGTGAAAAGTGATAAAGTGTGTAAATAAATAAACAGTAAAAGTGACATACAAAAATATAAGAATAAAAATAGAAACAAAATGGGAAAAATTGTGAATGCATTGAATTGTGTTGAACTTAAGGCAGAACTGAACAGAGGAGGTCTTCCTACTGCTGGAACGAAAAATGACCTCATTATTCGTCTGCAGGAAGATTTAAGGCAACACGGTGAAAATCCAGACACGTTTCTATTTGAAATTGAAATGTCGGAAGATCAAGTAAGTACAAATTTAGGCTTAACCAATGTGATGGCTCTGTTGCTCGCCCAGTTTGAAGACCAACGAAAGGAGCAAAAGAATCTTCTAGAAGAGCAACGCAGTGAACAAAAGAATCTTCTAGAAGAACAACGAATTGAGCAGAAGAATGAACAAAATAATCTTCTTGAGCGGTTAGAAGAACAACGCAGTGAACAAAAGAATCTTCTAGAGGAACAGCGAAGTAAACAAAAGAATCTGCTCGAAAAACAAGAAAAGAATCTTCTCGAACGGTTCGAAGAACAGAAACACATCCTCGAAGGTAAACTAGATTTATTCGAGAACAAGTTTATTGCCCTTGACGAACGTGTTGAAAAACAGTTTTCGTCCTTTGATGGACAAACTTCTTGGTCAATCTACAAGAAGCAGTTTGAGGCAGCCGCAACAACAAATGGCTGGGATGACGAGGACAAGTTTATTGCCCTGACGCTTGCCCTTAGAGGTTCTGCTGCAGAATTATTGCAAACCATACCAGCAGACCAAAACGGCAACTTCAGTGCTCTTGTTCAGGCCATTGACAAACGCTTTGGTGATGGCCATATGCAAGAAGCAATAACATCAACGCTACTGCTTGCCCTGTTTACCAGCCGGGAAACGAGTAAGAACCAGCTTCGAGGGGCAGAAGCTGGTTTCTGGTATCGATGGCCCCAGAAGCTATATCCAAGTCTCGCAGACTAAACAAAACAATAAAAGTCTGACAGTGGATGCAACATTGAAAGGCAAGAAACAGTTGGCTACAATTGACACCGGTGCCACAGCCTCCATTGTGCGAAGAGACTTGGTCAAGATGACGTGGCTACACAACACCAATAGCTACCATCTTAAAACTGCGACAGGTGAGGCAGCAAGAGTGTATGGAGAAGTTCGTCTCAAAATCCGTTTGGCAGAACTCCAGTTTTCGCATCTATTTTTGGTAGCAGATATATGTGACGAGTGCATAATTGGAATCGACTTTATGAAAGAGCACGGATTGATTCTGGATCTCGGTAAGCAAGTTCTCAAGTACCAAAATGTAGAGATTCCTATGGTTTATGGCAACGGAAACTCATCAACTCTAAGAACTGTCATCAAAGAAGACATATGCTTGCCTCCCTCTTCGGAAGTGTTTGTGTGGACAAAAATAGAGGGCGATTTAGGTAGCCATCGATACCTCATGGTGGAACCAGAGTCTGAGCAATCTTCCCAAAACATCATCTTAGGGAAGACTCTTGTGGAACCAAAGAACAACATGGTACCCGTACGGATACTGAACATCAAACCGTACGAAGTCAAGCTCAAGAAAGGAGAAATAGTTGGAAAATGTGAATCTGTGTCCCCAATAACCAAGATCACAGAAATGAACACAGACAAATCTATGGACCCCAAAAAATTCAGCTCCATGAAAGCCAAAATTCTGAAGCCATCCAATCTAAGCCAACATCAGCTTAGTGTTGCTGGAAGCCTTCTTCATGAATACGCTGATATATTTTCTTCACACAACTAGTTCAGCATCGAACCGACACAGGTGACGCTAGACCGATTCGACAGCCAGCAAGACGTCTCCCATTAGCCAAACAAGCCGAAGTTGAAGAGATGATATCGACAATGAAGAAAGATGGGATAACCAGTAGTTCTTGTCAAAAAGAAGGATGGAAGCACCCGGTTTTGTGTGGACTACCGTAGGCTGAACGATGTGACAAAGAAAGAAAGCTACCCTTTGCGCAGAATCAGCGATACTTTGGATGATATGGAAGGAGCTCAATTGTTCTCGACGCTGGACTTAAAGAGTGGCTACTGGCAGGTAGAAATCCATCCAGAAGATCGCGAGAAGACAGCTTTCTCTACAGGAAATGGTCTGTGGCAGTTTAAAGTTATGCCATTCGGACTTTGCAACGCTCCGGCAACATTTGAGCGTCTAATGGAGACTTGGGACATATCATCTCATCCCAAGGAATAAATACTGTTCCGGAAAAAGTTGACACTGTGAAGAATTGGCCAACACCACAGGATAAACACCAACTCCGTAGCTTTCTTGGTCTAGCCACATATTATCGGTGCTTTGTGAAGGACTTTGCTGGAATCGCTAAGAGCTTGCATCAACTAACTGAAAAGGGGAAGCCGTTCAAATGGTCAGGTGAGTGCGAGAAAAGTTTTCAGGAACTCAAGCTACGTTTGTGTAATACTCCTGTGCTGACCTATCCGACTCCTGGAAAACCTTTCATCGTCGACGCCGATGCGAGTAACGTTGGAATTGGAGCTGTACTGTCGCAAGTCCATGACGGAGAAGAAAAAGTCATCGCCTACTACAGTAAGGTACTCTCGAGGCCAGAACGGAATTACTGCGTGACCAGAAGGGAATTTCTAGCTTTGATTTTGGCAACAAAGCACTTCCATAAGTACATCTATGGACAGAAGTTCCTTCTTCGAACAGATCATGGTGCGCTTAATTGGCTTCTGAACTTCAAAAATCCCGAAGGTCAAGTAGCTAGGTGGATCGAGAGACTACAGACATACGACTAACAAATTCAACATCGGAAAGGAAAACTGCACACAACCGCAGATGCATTGTCTCAACGACCGTGTAAAGCTGTAAGCATTGCACGCGTCAAGAAGAAAAGGAAACAGTTGCCATCCAGCGAGTAAGAGCCGATCCCATTTACGGTTGGAGCGATGAAGAACTGAGAACTGCCCAACCAGAAGACACAGATATAGAGCCCATTCTTGCATGGAAAGAGCACGAAGAAAAACCAGGATGGGGTGAAATCTCCGATAGAAGTCCAGCTCTCAAAGCGTATTGGGCAAAGTGGGACTCTCTTCATGTCCAAGAAGGGGTACTAAGGCGTAAATGGGAGTCTGCAGATGGTAAATCCTATGTGATGCAGTTAATCGTGTCCAGGTCAAAGGTTAATGATGTTCTTCGAGAGATGCATGATGGAGCATCTGGAGGTCATTTGGGAGTCAACAAAACGCTGGAAAAGATACGACAACGGTTCTACTGGCTACATGCAAGAGATGATGTCGAAAAGTGGTGCCGAAAATGTGGTACTTGTGCTGCTACAAAGGGTCCAGGTAGAAAACTTCAAAGTAAAATGCAGCAGTACACGCTGCACGCCTTTCGAGAGAATAGCTGTAGATGTCGCAGGTCCGTTTCCGGAGACCAACAGTGGAAACCGATACATCCTTGTAGTCATGGATTACTTCAGCAAGTGGCCTGAGGCTAGAAGCCAAAACAGTGGTTGATCAGATTGTATTCAATTGGGTGAGCAGGTTCGGTGTTCCTTTGGAATTGCATTCTGACCAAAGAAGGAACTTCGAATCTAACATCTTCCAGGAGGTTTGCTCTCTCCTTGGCATCAAGAAGACGAGGACAACACCGCTTCATCCACAATCTGACGGAATGGTCGAACGATTCAACAGCACGCTTAAGGAACATCTGTCCAAGGTTGTAGGTGACTACCAACGAGACTGGGATCGCCATATTCCATTGTTTTTGATGGCCTACCGAAGTGCGGTTCATAGTTCAACAGGACATACACCATCGGAGATTCTGTTCGGCACAACAATACGGCTGCATAGTGAAGTAAAATTTGGATGCCGTACTATGGAACCGGAAAAGCCAGATGAATATGTGGATAACCTCAAAGAAAGACTCATTGACATTCATCAACGGACAAGGAAAACCATAAAAAATAGCCAGTGATAGGATGGAAACACGGTACGACGCTCGTGCAACAACGATTGGATTCCAAGAAGGAGACCTGGTGTGGTTTTACAATCCCCATCGACAAAAAGGACTGTCACCAAAACTTCAACAAAACTGAGAAGGACCATACACCGTTGTGAAGCGAATCAATGATGTGGTTTACCGCATTCAGGGAGGGTTAAGAGGCAAGCTTAAGGTAGTTCACTGTGCCCGTTTACATCGCTATAACGGTGATGACGGGAGTAATGGATTTAATCGGGACGATCAATCCTAAGAGTGGGGCAATGTGGTGAATATACCCATTTATGCAAACAACGACATCTTTTATTCTTCTATAACAGAATAAATTAGTTGCGCCATCTTTGAACAAAAGATTAACTAATGTTATCCAATACCTAAACCACACTAATGTTATCCAATACATAAAACACTGAAAACTGCTATAATTAACTGAACGAAAGCTTTTGATCTACTTGTGGAGACTTGTGGAGGGGAAGCTTATTCCAACAAATTCCAGCACATTCCAGGACTTTAGAAGACTCTAGTAGCTTTTTCTCGGATATAAATACAGGGCCACCAGTCCGAAGACCTCAGTTTGATTTTGAAAGTGAACGAATAAACATCGGTGTAAAATAGTGAATTGTGCTTGTTATAGTAAAAGTATTGGAAATAAAGTATTTGAAGTGAAATAAAGGTGTTTTATTTTTGTAAAGTAATTGTTGTTCAGTTTGAATAAAACGAAATAAGTTTTATTAGCGAACCCTTAGTAAAATATTACAATATTTACAATAATAATAATTATGAGCTTTTATTTAACTTACTCTTAATTAATTTTTAATGTTTACTAACATAATTTTGGTAGAATACTTTTTTAAATGTTTTTTTTTTTGTTATTATCTATTAATTGTCACTGTCACATTTGTTTTTTTTTTTTATATAGTCCTTTAAATCTGTTTATTTTTAGATTCTTGAGTAGATATATTAAAGTAATGGAATATAACAATGTAGTTGCAGAAAATATTTTAAATATAATCAATGGTTATTTTTCTTAAATTAAGTTGTAAATATATATGTATAAATACTTTTTTTTGTTATACATATGTATGTATATGTATAATATATTTAATTTATTCATTGTTTCATTATTTCTGGAAAGAAATTTAAATTGATATGAACATTGGTAAAATATTTTATGTGTACCTATAATATGTTTGGTATGTTTTTTGTATTATTATTTATCAGAAATTGACGAGTTTTGCTATACTAAAATAATGTATAAGGAATTTAATTTCAGAAAAATTAAAAAGCTTATGGGTGTTTCATGAGAGTATTTAAATTTTATTGTCAATAACTACAGGAATATCTTATTTACATATATGTATATTGTGTGTGTATATATATATGCAAATAATATATATATATACATATTAGGGTGGTCCTCATAAAGGCGATTATCTTATTTTGAATGACACACCCCCTAATTTGTTTTAAATAAATTAAAGAAAAGTCCGATAGGTAAAATTTTAGCTCATTACATTAACGTAAACCCGGCCCACATCACTTTTGTCATGTTTATAAAATTGAATCAGAAAGGGGGACAATTTTCTAAAAAAATTACTTAATTTATAAAAAAAATTATTAAATTATTAAAATTATTAAATATAATTATAATATTATTATTGCAATAGTAAAAATATCATGTTATAGCTTTTTTGAAAGCCAAAAACCTTTTCTTAAATTGACTTTTAAAATCAAGTTGTTTGAGCAAATAGTTTTTGAGAAAATAATTTTCAAACTCAAAATTAAAAAAAAAAAAAATTTGTATTTCTTTCCAAGATGGCGGACGCTCCACAAGACCAAAAATCCCGCAAATCGAGATTTATGCTAAGAAGCAATCCCTCTTCAAAACTGCATTCAAACTTTTCAGACGTCAAAACTTTTTTCGGATTGCCCTTATTTGACTCCCCGTTGTATAGAAAACGTGAAAAACTTTTTATGAAAGTATTAAATCATTTTGTGTATCAAAATTTGACAACAACAAATATTTCAGTAATTCACAGAGCATTTTTAATTTTTTTTAAACTCTTAAACAAAATAAATTAAGTCCGCCGAATTCGTTCACAGCATCATAATGCAATTAGATAAAGGGGCGTTATTATTGTAATTTTCAACACGCTTCGTGACTCAAGTGGAGGCAAAAAAGACTAAACTTTGGTAATGAAAAATTATATTAATCATAACACAATTCGCGAACAAAAATTCATCTATATACAAATTTTCTTGGCTGTCACATCTGTTGTTTTGTTACGTTTTGTCTCCAAAAACGTAGGAAGTGGCGTAATCTTGTATTCTCTTATTCATATATATTGCATACATTTTAATTAACTTGATATTTATGAAAGTATTTGGAAATGTATAAAATCACAATGTAATAATAAAAAACACACATACAGGTACGCACTTGTGAATGGTGAGATTCTCCTGCATATATTTCTAATAAAATGCACGACTGTTACCCTGTTTACATGAGGTATTCGAGCGAGCTTCAAGCTCGCTTGGCTCCTTTGTATAACTGCGTTGACTTGAAATGAGCTTCAACCGGCTCGATTCCACTTCAGGAGCGGAGTCGAGTCGAAATTGTTGATAAAAAACCTGGGTCGAAGAGTCGGTCTTGAGGATGTGTTCACCACAGTGTTTTTGCACATGTGCGAGTAAAATTATGTATTTGTTTTGATAGCTATGTGAAGCATTTACTAAAATTCATTAAATTTGAACCGTTTTTGTGTAAAATAAATATATAGTTGCCTTTCCATTAAATGTAATCTCAACGACATATCAACTCAACTTCAAATGGGGCTCTCAACTCACGTGATGAAATACCTGGGTCGAAAATCCGACCCTAATCCAACTCGAGCTCTCGATTCTGTTTGTAAATGGGGTATGTATCGTTTGAATCTGGGGCCTAATCGCGTCTTCCGTGAACGAGTAGCTCGTTCACGGAATGTGGTGTTTGGGATCGCGACTTACGTGAACGCATGTTCGTAAACGTAATATGCCATTTTCACTGGGCCAAATGAGGTAATTTCGTTCCAAATTTCCAAATGGAAATTACGTGAATGCATCCAGCGGAAATCAGTTTCAAAAGCTCTTAAAAGCTTTTGTATGAAAATATCAATACACTATATACTCAACAACATAAAATAGAAAGAGAAAACAACAAAAATAAACGGCTAACTGCCATTTCAAATTCAAAATGAAATGACATTTCAAATGAAATTAGCTAATTTGATAATGAAAACACTTTTTTCGAAATTACCTTATATCGGCTCTAATGAAAACGTAGTAACAAACGAAATTTGGCATTATGTCCTACGTGAACGAGTGCGCGACCGTGTAAGTTCAGTCGATTTGTCATCCGTCAAGTCTGGAGTTAACGGAATTGTATTTAGTTGAATTTATTTTTGAAGAATGTTAGTTAACATTTTTTTTTTCAATAAGATAATATATTTAAGAATTCGACAAATAAATTAACATAATAATCATTATTGTAGGACAAATAACAACAAAATAAATCTGACCCAAAAGTCTATTTTGGTGGAGTTTATGAGAGATCATCGTAGTTTGGCCAAAAATCTTCTGCCAAATACATGTTAGGGTGTCAGCTTAAGTAGGAAACTCAATGCAGCTGGGCCACCAACAAAAGAACCTAATCTTTGGAAAAAGGTTATCAATATAAATAGAATTTGTGCTAATTTGATTGATATAAAATCTTATTTTTAGGTTTTTGCTGATCAAAATTTACAAGCAAAAAAGCTTTCTTTTAACAAAGCTCTGAAAACCAAGACTGGCGGTGGCCCCTACGAGGAAAAGCAACTTACTCTCTGGCACATCCCAATTAAAAAGCCGCAAACAACCGATATAACATACATGAATTCAAAACTAATATGGTCTTGTAGAAAATTTTATAACAAACAAATTTATGATAAATGGTTTTTTCTTAAATTGCATATTTTCAAAGTTATAAAGGAAAATATTAGAAAAAATGGGCAATTTTATCGTTTTTTTTCACTGTTGCATTTTTCCTGCAGCGAGCACACGTGTTTTGAAGCTTCTTACTTAGCTATAGACTACTCTTACATGCCCCAACAATATATCAAAAAAACAGAACTACATCGCGCTCTGCAATGTTAGCCTTTTTTTTAATCATTGACTGGGCACTGCTGTTTGCAATTGAGCCTTGAAACAAGGTTTTAAAAAAAATATTTTGGGATGCCTGCTTGCTCAAACGAAATATTTTTATAAACCTATAGGCAAGTGAAAGTTGTTCCGAAACAACAAGCCTCGCATATGGATGATTTTAAAGTTGACGACCCCAGCAAACGAAACAAGTACAATGAATTTCGGATCTGCACGTGGAACGTCCTGTCCTTATACAGAACAATTAGTGGAGAACCTGGACAGGCTAAAGGCTGACGTAACAGCCATCCAGGAAGTGCGATGGGATGGAGAGGGCATACGGAGACAGAAATCGTGTGACATCTACTACGGCGGGTGCTTGAAGGAACAGGCTCAGCGGCTCTTTGGTTGTGGTTTTGTGATAAGGGGAAGACTTAGGCAAAAAGTCTTGTGCTTCCGAAGTGTAAGCGAGGGCCTGGTCACAATCCGCCACAAAGGCAAATTTAAGAACATTTCGCTTATCTGTGTTCACGCCCCCCATGAAGGGAGAGAGGGCTCAACCAAAGAAGCATTCTACGATCTCCTGGAGACAACGTATGATATGTGCCCGAAGTACGACGTGAAGATCATTCTTGGTGACTTCAACGCAAGATTCGGAAAGGAGGGCATCTTTGGTTCGATAGTCGGAGGACACAGCCTACACGACGAAACTTCCGGCAACGGACACAGGCTGGCAGACTTTGCGGCGGGGCGAAATGTCATCATCTCAAGCACCTATTTCCCTACGTCGCGTGATCAACTAACCGTCAACAAAATCGACGACGTTGCCATAGACGCGAGACATGCTTCCAGTATCTTGGACGTCCGAACGTTCCGAGGGGTCAACATTGACTCGGATCACTACCTGGTGGTAGCTAGACTACGTATGCGGATATCCATGACGCGACAACGCAGAGCAGATGCTGTGAAAAGATTCGATGTCGAAAAGCTTAAATCGCAAGAGACCGCTAGAACTTTTGCAGACCACGTAACTCTTAAGTGCAGAGGACCAGTGGGAACACTGTCAACAAGCCATCAGAAGTGCCGACTCTGATGTGCTGGGTTTCACTAGGCGATTACAACGAAACCCCTGGTTCGATGAAGAGTGCCGGCTAGCGTATGCAGCTAAGGACGTGGCCTACCAGGCAATGCTGCAGACTCGAACAAGAGCTGCTGAGAGAGTGGTCCGGGAGCTCTACGGGCTGAAACGAAAAGAGGAACGCCGACTTCTCAGGAGGAAAAAGAGAGAGCACGAGAAGCGGGCGGTAGTCTATTGAGAGTTGTAGCGGTAGGGGAGATGTTCAAAAATTTTATCAGAGGGTGAAGCGATCCACCCAAGGATTCAAGGCTAGAACGGAAGCCTGCCGAGATGAGAGTGGGAATATGGTAGTAGACACACAGTCAGTGCTGAGGATCTGGAAAGAACACTTCTCTAGACTGCTTAATGGCGAAGACAGCCAAGATGCCGCTAATAGGCAGAACGCTCCATTCAACTTGGACGATGATGGCCAAGAGTTCCGTCCACCCGACCTAACCGAAGTGCGGCTGGCGATATCCAAACTTAAGTCTTACAAGGCTGCTGGTGCGGATGGCTTACAAGCCGAACTATTTAAATCAGCGGGAGATGAATTGGCTAGGAGCATACACCAGTTCATCTGCAAAATTTGGTCGGAGGAAAGTATGCCCGATGAATGGAACCTCGGTATAGTGTGCCCCATCCATAAAAAGGGAGATGTTCTGAAATGTACCAACTACAGAGGAATTAGTCTCCTAAACGTCGCTCATAAAATCTTGTCGGCCATCCTGTGTGACCGCTTAAAACCTTTTGTCAACGATCTGATCGGTCCCTATCAGTGCGGTTTTAGGCCAGGCAAGTCAACCGTCGATCAAATGTTCACACTCCGACAGATTTTAGAAAAATCCCGGGAATTTCAGATCGATACACACCACCTTTTTATCGATTTTAAAGTCGCGTATGATAGCGTGAAAAGGGACGAATTATACAGAGCCATGTCGAGTTTCGGCATCCCTGCCAAACTCATCCGCCTGTGCAGGATGACGATGGTGAAATCTCGCTGCTCGGTCAAAATTGGTAAGAACACCACCGATTCCTTTGATGTTGAAAAAGGATTGAGTCAAGGCGACGCGTTGTCATGCAACCTATTCAACATCGTTCTTGAAGCCATTGTACGCAACGCACATGTCAACACCAGCGGTACAATCTATCAAAAGTCCGTTCAATTGCTTGCATATGCGGATGACATAGACATTGTCGGCAGAACGAAGCGAGCTGTGGCAGGGGCATTTGCGAGCATTGAATCGGAGGCGGCTAGAATGGGATTGGCGGTTAATGAGGACAAGACGAAGTATATGCTGTCATCGAGAGAGGAATCTCAACATCGTCGACTCGGGCAAAATATCACGATGGACAGATATAACTTCGAAGTTGTCAAGGACTTTGTCTACCTGGGCTCCACTATTACATCGCAGAATGACATCAGTGCAGAGATCAAGCGAAGAATTACTCTTGCCAACCGCTGTTTCTTCGGTCTAAGAAGGCATTTAAGTAGTAAGGCCCTCTCTCAGAGAACTAAGGAGGCTTTATACAAAACCCTAATCATCCCGGTCCTGCTTTATGGGTCAGAAGCATGGACACTGAAAGATTCGGATAAAAATCTGCTAAGGTGCTTTGAGAGGAAGATTCTTCGTGTGATTTTCGGTCCGGTGTGTATCGAAGGAGTATGGAGGAGAAGATTCAACGACGAGCTATACGGGCTATACAGCGACGTTAACCTGGTCAAAAAGCTGAAAATACAGCGGCTGAGATGGCTGGGGCACGTGGAGCGTATGGACAGCAACGCACCTGCCCGACGAGTCTTCGAATCCAACCCCGATGGGGTACGCAGCAGAGGAAGAACCCGTAACAGGTGGCGCAATCAAGTGAATGACGACATCAAAGCACTCGGTGTGCGCAACTGGAAGCGGCTAGCTAGAGACAGAGCTGGCTGGAGGGGCTTGTTAGTTGAGGCCGAAGCCCATCCTGGGCTGTGAGCGCCATCAAAAGTAAAGTAAGTAAGTAAGTAGGCAAGTGAAAATAAAATAATCAAGAATGGAGAGCTTTTTAATATTTTCCTTACGCCTTTGTTGGTAAAGAAAGCTGATTACCCCTCCCTTAGTTGTCTATAAACCATTTTTTCATTTATTTTATTTATACTTTCATCCGAACTTAAAAAAAAAACAATTCTACGTCTATTTTATTTTATTTTATTTTATTTTATTTTATTTTATTTTATTTTATTTTATTTTATTTTATTTTATTGTATCATATATATTATTTCTGTTGTCAAACTCCTTTTTTCTCATTTATAAAATAGTCAAATCCACTAAAATAGGTATCACTGAATAGGAATTTACACATACTCATGACATTGCACAAAAACTTTATTCTATTTTACAATATTTTCTATAAATTTCGGAAATTTCAAATAATTCAATAAATGAAAAATTTGACATAAAGAATACCTCACTTTTAACCCATTGAATGAGCGAAAGACAAAAATATGTACTACTTCTATAATTTAAAATTCTCTTTTTTTTCGCTGCACCTTGAGTGAGTGGGGGAGAAACGTTCTTTATGGACACCATGCATGAATGAAAGAAACATATTTATTACTTTCGTAATGGATAATCCTCTTTTTTCGCTTGCACAATAAGTGAGTGGTGGAGAAACATATTTGTTACCTACTTCTGTTGTTTGTTATCTTTTGTCTCATTATAAAAAGCCGAATGCATTTATTAGGTATCACTAGATTGCATGAATGAAAGAAACATATTTATTAATTCTTTAATTTAAAATCTTAGAAGAAGAAATAGAGGAACGGGCATATCGAGGAAAAATTGAGGCTTTTTTCAAAATAGTGTGAGTTACACAAACACAAATGCATTCACACAGGGTCGGAATGCAGTGAGATAGCTAAATTCTGGGCCTCCAAAATATTTTTTGCTGTGTTTTTGAGAGATGTATTTTTGAGATTTAAGTTTAATAGTAAAAAGCATATTAAACTAAATAAAAAAGTGAAATAAATGTAAATATAGTAAATACATGCAATATTTCATTGGAAAAAAAAATATATAACATATGCGGTGCTGCGTTAAATCCTGTAAAAACATCATGTGGAATTTGAGACACAATCAGCCCGTGAGATGTTAATATTGAAAACTCCATATTATAGGTGTTTTTACACGATTTAACGCATTTTTTTAAAATAAAGTATTCACTATGTTAACTTTTATTTCACTTTTTTGTTTAGTGTTTCAACTATTTTAACGTTTTGAAATCTCTAAACACTTCCTCTAGCCCGGCAAAATGGCAATGGTGCGTTCTTTTTCTGTAAAATGTTAACTATTGTTGTTGTGTCAAAAAAAAATTTTAAAATGTCATTGTCAAAAGTGTTACACTGTGTAACATTTCGTTTAGGAACAATCAATGTTAAAAATATTGTTGGTATGCCAATCGAAAGGGGTTGAAAAAAAAATCGAAACACATTTAGAATGAAAATAATCAGACATTTTTGTATTGCATCAAATTTTATTAGAAAAAATATTATGATCACTTAAATGCATATCTATAATATTTAAATTAAATTCTGCTAATATGTTCATATCAATAATAAAAAGAATTTATTTATTTTTTTCAAACATTCTATTTGAAAAGTTACAGCCTTATTGAATGTGCGAAATTTTCACACGGGTCTTCTGGTTTTATTTTATTTTATTTTATTTTATTAATTATAATTCAAATCAAAGCAATTAAAACGACGTACTATATGGGTACGTTCAGAACTTGATTTGTTTAAATTTTGAACATCAATCTACTACACCCATTTTTTCCTTTTTATAGATTATGTTCCGTCAGCTAACGAAGGTCGCGATCCCACTAAGTTCAGTCGATTGATGAGTCCCGTAATTTTCATTTGCTTGATCGCTCATCCGTTCATGGAAGACGCGATTTGTCCCCTGCTTTTGCCGTTTAAATCTAAAACGTAAAGCATTTAGGTACGATGGCATGGAAATACATGGACCGATTTTTCCAGAGGTGAATAGGAAAATCGATCGAAACTCGAAGGAATATATTGGATTTACCTCTCAACTTCACACGATAACAGCAAAAACGGTCAGTGTAAATCCGGAATTAATCTGCCCTAGCGAGGTATCCGGTCGGAACATTTTGAGCACCTATTCTCCGTCGGAGGTGTCGGACAAAAATAATAAAAAGTGCGACGACCGACGCAGCTTGTACCAATAGAGCAAGTTCGTGTGATCTAGTTGGGCACTTTATGTAAAGCACTCCCTACAAGATTCAATTTTATTTTCAACTCATTTGTTAACTAAATTGATGCTTCGCCACACACTTCATAAACTTAATTGAAAGACTTCTGCTTCAACTGTCAAAACATCATTTTTTCTCATAACAATTATATTTAATCGAATCAAGATGTGTGAAAAAATAAAAGTATTGACATTATTATTATTGCAGAGTACCTAGATGACGTTGAACAAGCACAAGTAAAAAGAATATGGATGAAAGAATGGTTAATGGATAAAAAAAAAATTGAAAATAAATTGATATTAGCCGTGTTTTTTGTGCCTTTATCTCCGCTTCCATATCTGCTTTAAAATAATTCCCATGTTAAATACAACAACAATTTCGGAATTGTCAAAATTGTTGTTGTATTTTACATGGAAATTATTTTTTTAGCAGATATGGAAGCGGGGATAAAGGCACAAAACAACACGGCTATTATTCACGTCTCTGTTTTTTTATCTCACTTTTATTTCTTGGTGCGAAAGAGATGGCTTGATAGTAGGGGAGCGTCGCCAACAGTGAGACACGTCCAACAGTTAGACTTTCCGAAAAACTCCGAAGAAATATGTACGAACACGTCGAACTTGTTGTCTTAGGGCATGCAACAGATGTTCGTTCGATTGGTTCAGTTCAGTTTTCAGTTTTTATTTACTTTCAATTAAGTGTAGTCGCGACGTGGTAGGAGAGTGGGAAAAAACACTCAAAAGTAAATTTTAAGTGAATTAATAAAAAAGAAATAACTTTTAACCCAGGTGAGTTTTTCCATCAATGTCTTATAATATTGTGTAGATTATATTGTAGAGAAAGCAATTAACTAGATTTTGAGGCATTTCGATGCATGGTTGTTTTGTAAATTTTGTTTACATATTTTCGGCGATTTTCCAACAGTGAGACAAAGTCACGTTGCCATCAGTGAGACAGTGCAAAAAAAAAAGCCGATTCTTTGCTGCCACACCAGTCGGGAACAAGCCAGTATACATTTTGGAATCACATTTGACCAAATTGAAGTGCGCTAATTTATTTATTTTATTTCAATGAAACCGATTTTTTTTATTATCTATTTATCTCTCACTGAAGACATTTTTTGTAATTCAATTTTCGTTTTTTATTTTTATTTAGTTATTTTTATTCATAAGAATTAGGTTAGGTTAGGTTAGGAGGGGTGTGCACAGCCTAGGCTGTTGCGTACACGGGGGCCTATTGGTCCATTGTGATCCCCTTATATAAATAAAAACAGAGGTGTTCCTAATTAATGGTTCAAATAGACTGGTTCATTTGTGAACCAGTCTGTTTTCTCTATAAATTTTCTCATATTTGCCATTGAGGCCTGCACTAGGTCGTCCAGTTCTCCAACAAACCTGTTTCCGAAGTAACGGAGGCGGTTCGTTTGGAGGTTTGGACAATAACAGAGCAGGTGCTAAATGGTTTCAGTTTCCTCAATATCCTGACAGCTCCTACAGAAATGGGGTGCGAAAGCGCCTATTCTGGTGGCCATTGTGCCAATGGGGCAATGACCCGTTAGTACCCCTATCAATTTTTCTTTTTACTCAGCGATAAAATATACTGAGATTCCTTTTCCTTAATTCTAGGCCATAAACTTCTAGAGATAACGCAGTCGTTCCTGGAAATCCAGGAGTTATTGATTTTCCATAAGACTTCGTTGCATAATAAAATATAAATGTTTCTCAAACTAAATTTTTTTTATTAACATATTTGTTGGGAGGTGTCTCAAGTCTCACTGTTGGGGAAGGACTGTTTCACTGTTAGAGTAGGTTTACCAACAGTGAGACAAAGGAGGTACTCGTCCATTTTGATTACAATTATTTTATCAGTAAAGGTAAATTTAAATTTAAGTATGCAATTAACAGCACAAATAATAAACCTATCTAACGCAATAAGAATCAAATAATTACTCGGAATACTTTTTAAGATATAGTCATTTGAAAAAAAAAGTGTCTCACTGTTGGCGACGCTCCCCTTAATCAAATTACCTGCCTACACTTACCTCAACTAAGTTGAAAACATTCACATCAACTTGAAAAAGTTCAAAATCTTTTGATTTTCTTCCAACTCAATCGTCAACCTTCAAAAAAATCAAAGTCAAGCCCACACACGAGTTGATTTGATGAACTTGAGATTAAATTGAAAGACAAGTTGAACTGTGTATGGAGTACCATAATAAACAACTAATCGAGCGAAATTGAGTGATGTAACACGTGTTTTTATATTTAATGACGATACATCTGTGTACTTAACCTAGGTTCCATCCTTGCTGAAATCAGGTAAATAAATCTTCAATATTTCAACCTTCTATACTTCCCGTTAAAAAAAATCAACCCAAAGAAGATCTTAGTTAATTTGAAGTCTCAACTGGAGGAGAATTTTTGTAAATAAAAGAATGTATAGATTTGACGTCTGCTTTAAAGCAGATACTTACCCAGTGGTGCTCACAAAAAAAGCGATAATTATCAAGCGCTAAAAAAAGTCATGAGACTCATGTAATAAACCATTCATATTCATATTACATGGCGCCTACACAGGCCATGAACGATGGCCAGACTATGGAACATGTCTAAAAAAAATCCCATGGAGTCGCAAAAATCCATGTCCAAGCAATGACATATCCATATAAATCAGATTGTGGATTGGATTGTTGAATGGAGTATGGACATCGTTCATGGCCTGTGAAGTCGGGGTGTTAATGAGTGCTCAAAGATTTCTGAAACGTTAAATTCATTCTAAGGTATGATAGGGTTCTCTTGAAAACTTTGTTCAAAATCTTTTGAAGTAAACTACCAATATTAAAGTCGAGCCTCAGAAAACTTAAGAGCGCTTGATAATAACCGCTCTAAAATAAAAGTAACTCAATTAAAACATATTTACAGTAATAATAATTATGAGCTTTTATTTAACTTACTCTTAATTAATTGGTAATGTTCACATAAATTTTATAGAATACTTTTTTAAGTTATTTTTTTTTTAATGTTTTTTTGTTATTATCTATTAATTGTCACTGTCACATTTATTTTTTTTATATAGTCCTTTAAATCTGTTTATTTCTAGATTCTAGAGTTGATATATTAAAGTAATGGAATATAACAATGTAGTTGCAGAAAATATTTATATATAATCAATGGTTATTTTTCTTAAATTTAGTTGTAAATATATATGTATATATATACTTTTTTTTGTTATATGTATGTATATGTATAATATATTTAATTTATCCTTTAACATTGTTTCAATATTTCTGGAAAGAAATTTAAATTGATATGAACATCGGTAAAATATTTTATGTGTACCTATAATATGTTTGGTATGTTTTTTTTGTATTATTATTTATCAGAAATTGACGAGTTTTGCTATACTAAAGTAATGTATAAGGAATTTAATTTCAGAAAAATTAAAAAGCTTATGGGTGTTTCATGAAAGTATTTAAATTTTATTGTCAATAACTACAGGAATATCTTATTTACATATATGTAAATTGTGTGTATATATATGTAAATAATATATATATATATATATTAGGGTGGCCCTCATAAAGGAGATTATCTTATCTTGAATGATTATTTTGATAATTTGTTTTAAATAAATTTAAAAAAAAATCCGGTATGTACAATTTTAGCTCATTATATTAACGTTAACCCGGCCCACATCACTTTTGTCATGTTAATAAAATTGAATCAGAAAAAAATTTAAAACAGTTATTGACAATTTAACAAAAATATTTCATTTCATTTGATTTTAATTTTAATAAATGTTGTAAAATTTGTTCTACTAATTTTGTTTAAACATAACAAAAAGTGACCACGTGTGTGCCAAAATTCAATTTTCTTTATCAATCATTACCAAAGTTGGATGTATAAAAAACTTCAAACGTCTTAGGCCGGAGTAACGTTAATATAATGAGCTAAAATTTTACCGTTTTTTTATTTATTTAAAACAAATTAGGGAGGTGCCTCATTCAAAATACGGTAATGACCTGTATAAGGCCCACCCTAATATATATATATATATGTACATATAATATGTAAATTCAATTTGCATGTGCATATGCAGATATGTTTCTTTCAGAATGAGGTTTTTTTTATCAAAATAACAAAAACAGTAACCAGGATACACCAACCCTTAGCTTTACCAATTGATATTTATCATTTTTGTTTTTATTTTAATCTGTTTATTTAACTTTGAAAAATTTTCATATAAAATATTCTGTCTCTAATTGTTTTATTTTTATTTTTTTTTTTCGGTTCGACACATGCCCAAAATGCAAAAACCATTTAAGAAAATGATTTTATGCTTTAATTAATTTTAGTTTAAGTTTTATGTTTAGTTATAGTTATTGTTTATAGCTAGAATATTATAGTTAATTACTATATTCTTAAAAAAAATAAAATTATGTGTTGTATAGTTTTGAGTTTTCATTTAATTTTTATTTTGAATTATATAATGATTTTTTAAGATTTTATTATACAGCTTTGCAACACATACAAAATATTTAAGTATTTAAATTATGAATATTTTTTTAGTAGTTATATAAAGCCTTTTTGTTTCTAAATTAATGATTATTTTGTCTTCTATTTTGTATAATACACTTTAACGGCAAAAGAAAGATCTTATTTTGAATACATTTCATTAAAAAAAAGAAGAAAAAATCATTGTAGTAAATTGCATATATGTTTAAGTATAAAAGAATACAAACAAAAAACTAAATTTGTATTTCCCAGTTGCCATTTTATATATACCTATTATGATTGTGCAAGTTCATTTTGTAAAGCTAAAGGCCTGATGAAGCATGTCACGGGCCAAGAAACATAGCCTTTTTTATTATTGTTCATTTTCTTAATATTAGTACTATTTTTATAATAATTAGTGTAATAAACGCCCTTGTATATGCGTTCGTTTATTATCTTATTGTCATTTTATATTCTATAATAATAAAAAAACTGAAAATATTTTGTTTTAATATTTTAAAATATCCTATTAGTTATTAAATAATTAATAAATATATTCATAATAATGTTTCTTTATAATTAAAAAAAAAATACTTTAAAAAACTGATCGATTTATCTACAGAGTAACCAGGCTATACGATACTATTCTGAAGAATTTTAATGCCCTGAATTCAAACATTAGTTTTTTACATTAGGCCATGTATTTTAGCAGTAAATTACAGAAATAATTTTTCTTCAAGAAACTTAAAATGTTTTTTTCATTCGGGAATTAAGTAGGTAAGAATAGAATCGTAAAATAAAGTGGTCGGTTATGTACTTTAACGGGTATTTTGCAAAAAAAAATACATTTCATTATAATAGATAGCCTCATAATAGGACTGTGAGAAAATTTGTTTAGCGGGATTTAATGTTTTGAACATCTCAAAGACCCTGATGGAACAATTCTGAAGTCAAGATTGAAGGACATCAAAAACTTTCGCAAATGTATATTCTGAATTCTCTGATAAAAAAAAATATTTGCTAATTTGTGTGTTCAAATGGGAGTGACTGTTGTATTCTTTCCTTTGAAATAAACTGGTCTGTTTCATTGAATGGAATAAACGGCGTTTTCTTTAAACGTTCAGTGTAAGGCCATTAACTAAGCTCCAGTAACCGAGAGTATTTTGAGCGCTTAGAAATTTTTTGTTTGATAAGTGTAACAGGCACAATTTTGAAACTAAAAATAACTCATTTCGAAAAAAGGTCAACAACAACTTTCAAGTTTTCGGAACATACAAAGTTTTCATTCATATGTCATATGTTTACCACTACATAAGTTACGCTGAGTAACAAATAGAAAGTCGTGTCAAAGTTTTCGGGAGAATTTAAATGAATTCATTGTATTATATGATTTCCAATTTTATGATAATTACGTAAGTAAACAGTCCACAAATTAGTACAAATCTGACAATGGCAAACGTTAATTACAAATTCATCGACAAATTTACAAAGAATATAACAACTTTTAAAATTTAATTTTTTTATGAAAAAGGTTATTGAATTTTTACACATACCAACAAGGCCGTAGCCAGACAAACATTCCGGGGGGGGTGTATTAGTATTTTAATTTTTAATCTTGATTCTTGAATTTAAATAGCTATCAGCAAGTTAGGCTTCTTTGAAAACACTGGCGCAAAATTTTATTCGATTAGGTTAACAATTGTAGGTATTTTGCTAATTTTAAACGAGTTTAGCATCTTACAATCTCCCAACATTTTACTAAAGTTAAAATCATCAAATGGCTTTCGTTCAAATTATTTAATATTTCAGTGAATGATCAAAAAAAAAGTAAAGATAATTGTGCGTATATCTTCAAGAAACAAAAATCCCATTAAAATAACATACAATTCCCGAGAAAAACACGTTGCAAATTTATTTATCTTCGTCCCCTAGTTAAATATTCAGAATAGATCTTCGCTGCTGTGTCTGGATGGATTTTGGATTGTAATTTTTTTACTTGATTACGCGCACAATTGATTTTCAGTTTTCAGACGAAATATATTTGGTTTTAAATTATCAAAACAACGCGAAAAATAAAATACACTTAAACATTTGTTTAGCGCGCACCACTTCTTTGTTTTTGTGCGGCAACAAAATTCCTGTCAAATTGCACTCACAAAAAAAGTCGATTTTTTTTAAATTCCTTCTACCAAGAAAAAAATTTAAATGAATTCGACTTCAAATGGTTGTAAAGAATTCGACTGCACTTTACTGTGTCCAAATATGGGGTTTTGGAAGCTGGAGATAAAATTGAAGATTTTCCAACGACGGTCTTGAAGAAATTGCTTGGACTAGCCAACAACACACAAAGCAACGTAGTTCGTATAGAAACTGGAACTCTAGAATACGGAAAAGCAAAAGGAGCTTTAAATTTTTGAATAAAACTTTTGAATCTTCCCGATGATCGCTTGATAAAAAAGTGTTATAATGAAATTTTAAGTATCCATGTCAACACCCAAAGACCAAACTGGGCAATCAAATTTAAGGACTGCTTAATGAATAATTTTACTGAAATGTGGGAACAGCTAAATTTAGCAGTTGTACGAGAATCTTATGAAACCATTTTAGAAGACAAGAGGAGAATCTTGATAGATGTAGATATCAGAAAAGCGACTAGCTGAACTTCCTGCTGTTACTATGGTTACTATAAGACTGCTCCTTACTTGAATGCAACTCTCAAACCGTTTGTTTATAAAGCCATGACGCAAATGAGATGTGCTAGTAAGTATGCTCATAGGATCGTTTTACACGGTGATAGGCATATTTTTGACCCAACGAACATATGTACGATTTGTAATACATATGAAGATGATTCAATCGAACATTTCCTATTAATATGTCCACTTTATAGTGCAATGAGAAACCATTTTTTGTTTTCTAACAACTTGACAGACTTAAGTTTCATAATGGCTGTCGAAGACCAAAATATTTTGAATAATGTTTATAAGTATGACGTCAGCTCACTTAAATTAAGAGTTTTCATTTTAAATGAATGATCGATCCAGGTTTCATATTGAGTAAACAAAAACAAAAAATGTATCAACTTACCGTGTGAAATTTCATTTTGTTTGTTTTTAAACTAAACGTACATATGTACATACATAATTTACTTTATTATCTTCTTTGTGAAATTGTAATATTGCCAATCAATTTGTAAAAGCAAAGCTTATACGCAAATAAATATATCTATCTATCTATCTATTTACTTAACCCTTAATAATAATAGGCTGTTTAAAATTTTGCGCTAATGTTTTTAAGCAAGATTAGCACATGCTTACAAAATCAAAATTTGCAAAATGCACTGATTTCAGCTATTCCAGTCTAAATATGCAAATGTCCGTTTTTTTTTATTATATTTGAGGTTAACCAAGAAACTCGTAATGGCATGAGAAATTCTTCGTGTGACGCTACTAGATTCTCCCATAATTCAAACACATGTCTTTTTTTATGCCGGGAAAAACCAAATCGTTTTTGATAAGGCGCGTATCAACAACTCGAATTCCCACGGAAAGAGATAATTTATCCACCCAGAACGTAAAATGGAGTGGTTCTTAAAAGGGTCATTTTTGAAACCCAAATTTTTTCATCACCCAGCTAGGTTCCAAATAAATACAAAAATTTGAACACTGTGCTAAATTACTATTACTAAATAAAGGAAAAGCAATTCTCTCAATTACTTTGTTTTTGTTAGGGGGTTGATAGATTGATGTTTTTGTTTTTTTTTTTTTTGAAGAAAAATTTGCCTACAAGTATTTTAAAGGTTTTTCGGCCTAATAGGAAAACAGGAACTTAACAATGGTTACAAACCAACATCCTAGAAAAGTTTTGTTTTCCAATTTTAACCTGATGTGTGCATTTCGACTGGGCCTTTCATTCATGACTAGATTTTGGCATCGGTGGTAATAGCCCTTCCACACTAGCCCACTGTGTATTAATACATGTCAAATTGAAAGTGGGAAAGAATTCCATGCGACTGCCAAATTTGTGGAAAAGAAATGACTTTTCATATTTTGCTTCCACACTTGCTTCTAATAAAATATTACCTAAACCTTAAAAAAGTGTGGTAGAATGTGGGATAGAATTAGAACCATTCCTAAAATTCTTCATGTATTAACACATGTCAAATCGTGTGGGACTGTGGGACAGAATGTCGGGTTGTGTAGGCTGGGTTTTCATATTTTGTTTGCACACTATTCTACATGATTTTTTTCCCGCACTTTTTTGACATGTATTAATACACAGTCGGCTAGTGTGGAAGGCCTTTAAGGAAACAGAAACAAACGAAAAGAAAATTATAAGTATCCCGATGCATAGAAAATTATAGTATAATTTATAAAGCATGTTGCTCCTCATTTTTTATTTTATACAAAATAGCTTTGTTTTTACCCGTTCATAAAATATTTGTTTAATTTGTTTTTAATATATATAAATATATAGTTGTAAGTTTTTATATGTATGTATTTATATCCCTGATTTAAAATTCTTAGGATATGTTCTTTTTTTATTTTTTTTGGTAAAATAGGTATATTAAAGAAAAATTTTATTTTTATTTAATGCTAGGTTTCTATGTTTTTGTTTTGCTTTTTTTTTAATCTACGGCCTTTTAATTGAATCTTGTTGGCGTATTGTCTCGATTTCCATATTCAAAGCTTTTACTTATGTATATAAGAAAGATGAAATGAGAAAATAACCATATTTTAATTTTTTAACGTATTTTATACAATACTCTCATGTGTAACATATTTAACGTTATTATTGTCTTAAATAAAAAATAAATACAAAACCACAGTCGATAACAAGAAAATATGTTTAATAGAGTTAATTGCATTGACTCAACAACGGTGCCCCAGGGACGGAGAACCGAGAGCACATTAGACAAGGGAGCTATGCCAGTTTAATTAAGCTATAATGTATGAAAGGATTTATGGTAAAATCAAATATGTTGACATACCTAATCGCCCCCTTGTGCTATAAGCATGAATATGCAAAAATGAAAATCTCGGGATACGATGTTTGAATTTCAACTAATGGCCTAGTGAATATCTTAAAATATTATATTTTCTTCGATATTCGCACATGAACTCTATTGAAATGACATCGAATACTGAAAGGTTAATCCAATGAACTAACAACCTAAAAAAAAAAAATTAATCTGCACATTCATTTTTTTACAGTACCGTTATATAGCCTTGGTTGTTGTGTATTTGAATAGCAAAACGAAACTGTGATCGAAAAAAGCTTTCCCAATCCGACTAATCTTTCAATAGCGAAAACTAGCTCCAAAGTCAGGGTTTTTAAAATCAAATGGCCTATTTACATAATCTCCATCAGAATGATTGAACAAAAATGAAGGCCGAGTTCGCAAACTCAAAACATGCGCAAAATATGCTATATACTTACTCAACAAATTCAATTCCATTTTAGAATAATTCAATTACTTTAAGTATACCTATACAAGAATGTAATGTTTATATATATATAAAAATAAAACAAATATTTGTTCCTAACCTTAAATGTTTAGTTTAGGCAGCATTTTCCTGAACATTATGTTTGGAAAATACAATAATTGTCATGATTGACTTAATAGTAGGTGTGTTTTGTTTCTCCTAAAGCCAAAACTATACAGTATACAATACAAGGTCTGTTTAATGAATCTGTTCTGACCAGAAAAGTACAGAAAAGAACAGAAAAGATCAGAAAAGTTTAAGATTTTGTGTTCCACGAGTAAAAACCTTGCACTAAACTGTTCTACCTTCTGTCACTTTGTGTTCTATGTAGTTTTCAGAACAGATTAGAACAAAGTTTTAATTTAGCCTTTTGGAAGTGAATGTAATATCACTGATGGACTCTTTATATAGTTCGTGTATAAAAATAGCGGAAATATCTGCAGAAATATCCATATATTTCAAAAGAAAATTAAAATTCTTAGTTTATTCCAACCAAAAAAATAAATAAATAAATCGGGTGGCACAACGGTTCATGAAGAACCAGGGCCTAGTGACTAACAACTCGCAACCATTCGTGTGTGCACCTGTCGACAGGAATGGAAGGGACCTACAATTTTATGCCGAATCCGAACGGCTAGACGAGAAGCACTTATTCGTGACAAGTGATACTCTTTGAGGATTTGTCAATTCCTCGCAAGAGGCAGTAGCCCTGAAAAAAACTTTTTAGTTTTTAGGTGGACGAGGCTGGGAAGCGAACCCAAACCTCCAGCGTGACAGTCGAACGCACTAACCATTACGCTACGGGCTACTACTACTTATTCCAACCAAATTAAATTCAATTTTGCACTCCTTCACAGCTGATCGGAAACCGTCAATCACATTGGTGCATGTGCTGCGCTTTTCTGTTCTAACTTGTTCTGACAAATTGTGCTGTTCTGTGCTGTTCTGTTCTAATCTAGATTTTTTTCATCAAACAAACCTACAGGCTTATGCTTGGTTTCCACTTGTCATTAGGGGGGTTTAGATTGAACGACATGTTGTAGAACTTGATGAGAAAAATAACTGTAAACGCAACTTTGCGTTTACATGTAAAATGATGTTGTACAACATCTCTTGCGTTGGAATCTTTGAAGTAGAACGTACGGCGCGGAAAATGTCAAAATTAATATTAGCCTTGATGATGAAAGAAATATTGGACGGTGAAGAGGAGGAAAACAAAATAGCAGAGAAGAAAAAACGTATATGGGTTAAGAAATGGGTAAAAAATAGGCCGAAAAACTTATGAAAGTATACCACAAGTTTGGGCAGTAAACTGCTTCCGCTCCGACACCAGGTTTTTCATTTCGTATCACTTTTTTTAATTCCCGCCGGTAACACGATCGTATTGCATTTAGACACCAATATACAGAAAAAAAGTTCCTCCAGAACGGAGTATTTTCTAGCCATTTTTCCGCTTTATTTGGTCTACTGCATTCGTGTTTACAAGACGAGAATTTTCCGGAAGTGAAAAATAAAACCAAGTTGTACCAACATCTGTTTACATAGGTTGTATGGTTTGACAAGCCAGCAAGTTTTCAAAATATTTTGAAAACCGTACAACATGGTGTGTCAAGCGGTTGTTTTTGCGTCGATAAATTTACGCGATGTTGTACAATATGTTGTTCTATATAAACCCCCCTATTTTAAGACCCAAATTGACACAAGTTGACAAGACAGGGTGGCTAGTACTAACAAGAAAAGCAAAGAAAATAGTGGTAGAGAGAGGGTTTAACCCATGCTTGCCCAGCAAATAACGCTCTGGGAAGGATTAAAAAATAGATTTTTGAATATTTATTTGGAATATTTGCTGGATTTGAAATTTTCATCTGCTTATTAACACTGAAACTGATAATGCAAAATATGCTCCAGTCTGTGTCCAATGCACCCAAATGTACCGTAACATATGAACATTTTTTCTTGTTTAACTGACTAAAACGAAAACTACCTACAAAATTCTAAATAAACTGAAATAGTATAAAAACTTGAAATAAAGTCGAAAAAAAATTTAATTCAAACAATTATATGAAGAGAATTAAATTACAAAATCAAAACTGGTTTATAGATTTATATTAAGTACTTATAATTATATTTTTGTAAAATTCAAACTATTTTTTCCTTTAAAATAAGGTATTCTTATCCTATCGCCAAAGTGTTCTGGTAGCTACTGCCGTAATATAAATATTAATAAACAAAGAAATCATAAATGAATAAAAATAAATATGATATGTTTTGGTTTCAAAACAATTATCTGCCGCTGGCTTACGCTATTGTTGGTATGAGGTTAACATATATAAAAAATCCTTAAACTCAGTTTGATATGATATTAAGCCAGCTCCGAATTGATAAGTTTTTCACATACACTATATAATATATAAACGTAACCCGAAACACTACTATCAAAAAATTAATAAACAAAATAAATTAATAATTTCCTTTATTTATTTTTTTTTGTATACCTACTTATGATTCTTGTAGTGTGGTTAGATTTTTGAGTATTTTCATTTTGGTTACATACATAACTTATATACATTCATATATAATATAACTTACCTTCGTATAATTGAAATTTAAATTATAAATAAAGGTCATTTATGATTATATTGTTTTAACAGCCAAGATTGGAATGATAGTAAGCTTCATGTGTTTTTTTTTTTTTAATTTGCAATGCATTTGAAATTTGATTTTGTTAATTTAATTATTTTTAAATAAATTGTTCTTAGTAGCTGTCATTGCTTAAGGAATGTTTTATAAAATTAATATTACTCAGAACATCCCTGCGTTTTCGACTGTAACTATCACTATCACTGTCAATACTTACATTGTCATCATAATTAAATTTAGTTTTGGAATTTAATGACGGGTATCCCGCTAAAAAGGATAATTGATCGATTTGATATAATTTCTGAAACATATCATTTGATTGCTGTTGTTGTTGCTGTTGTTGCATCTCACTAGATTGTTGAAGATCATTATTAGAATTAAGAATGTTTGTTTGGTATTGATATTGGTTTTTGTTGTTTTTTTTAGTTCTGTCTGGATAACTTGCAGAGCTATAAGGCCTTGAGCTTATATCTATCTGATGTTCATATGGTACGGATTTTAGTGATTCGCTTCTAGATTCACGTTGGTAAAAGTCTGACGGTGTCGACTTAAATAACAAAACCAATAAAAATACAATTATTTAATTAAATATGAACAAAAAAAATATAATACAAATGTGTATATGTCACTAGAAAATGGATGCAATTTCTCAATCCTATACCTATAAAACAACTCTTAACATACAGAAATCTAGTATGTAAAAACTATTTGTTTTTGATTTATATTTTAATTTTTTACTCGAAATCTAGATGTTGGTTAGGTACGAAATTCGTTTAAGGGAATTCGTTGCAAGAAAAACGACATTACTAAACAAATTAAATATTTGAGCTAACAAGGCAATTATTTATAATTTATTATTCTGATTACCATAAGAGCACAATTTTATTTGAAAACTGTTATGCTAGGTTTCCACTTGTCGTTGAATTGACACAGCTTGACAGCTGTCAACTTGGTCTTTGAACGACACGAATGTCAGTTCATTTCCACTTGTGTCTTTAATTGACACAAATTATGTCAGTTCATTGACAAGTATTTTGATTGGATTGGTCTTTTCCGAATTGACACTCATGGTCAATGAGATCTTCGATGAAATGTGTGTAGATGTGTGTAGGAGTTTTATTTTTTTTAAAAAACAGATACAGAGGTAAAGTTTCATAAACAAAAAAATTATTTGCAGTTTTGCCTGTCTCATCAGTAGTAGGTTCTGATGAGACAGGCAAAACTGCACCTATGTATATTAAAAAAAAATATTTTGTTATCATAAATCAGAAATGGAAATGCAAATTTCTCTTCGAATTTTCCTTTATTTCCGCTAAACGCTTTCATTAAAAAAAAAGTAAATATGTAGTAACATTTTTTTTGACTACATAATGTTCTATGCAAAATCAAAAATTAGTAGGTATATGACACCTGAAATTTATATTCGCCTGTTTTCCAACCATTTTCAATTAAGCTTTCTAGCGCACTCTCCTGATTTATTGAACTGCAGCACTTTTAAAATTAAAGATCGGTCATCTTCGTTGTCCACTCCAGGAGTAGACTCCCTAACTCTTTTGTTTAGCTTCTACGAAATTTTAGCATCCTCTGAATTGGAATAACTTAATTCTGGTAACTCATTTTACGGAATTAATTTTCTTTTTCCCACCGAATTATAAAAAATAACTCCAAAATAAAAAACTATTCACTTCTATTTAAACTTTATAGCTGTCAAATCAGTGTCTTTCATTGACAAAGGATAATACAAGTTGGACAAAAATTTTCTTTGTCTTTCAAAGACAAAGTGACATTTCGTTGGTCAATTCAGTTATTTCCAATTGTCTTTGAAATTCGTTGTCTTTCATTGACAAACAGAGTTTGTCAGTTAAAAGACATTTAATTTTAGGGTATTTCCACTTATCATTTTGTTAAAAGACGCAAAAATTGTTCTTTCGTCAGTTGGTAAATGACAAGTGAAAACCAAGCATTATGCTAGGTTTCCACTTGTCATTGAAAAGACGCAAATTGAGAAACTTTCCAGGACAGGACTTTAACCAACACAAAAAGCAATGAAAGTACCTAGTAGTAGCGAGCAACTATAACTCACCCTGTCTTGGAAAGTTTTTCAATTTGCGTCTTTTCAATGACAAGTGGAAACCTAGCATTATACTGTCAGTCGAAATTCGACACAAAATATTGGAGGACTTCATTAACCCAGGCCAAGGATTCACATTATAGAGAATTCTACAGCAGACTCAACTTCATCCTAGGTGAATCAAATTATTTTCACGACAAAATCTCCACGGATATGATATCTACGATTTTTCGAGCCAGAGGGGAAATCCTGACTTTAAACTTTATTTCTCATAGACCAGACTTACCTGTTAAATGTGATCTGTGCAACACCCACGCAAGAGAAATATTGCTCAATTTCTAGCATCATGTCAAATTTTACGAGAAATTAGATGTGACGTTTTTGGCAGAAATGACGGTTTCAAAACCAGGTATTAAAAGACTTGTAAAAATTATAATTGTAAACCTGAATTATTAAATACCTATTAATAAAGTCTATTCTAATCTAATCTTATCTTATCTACTGTCAGTATAGACCCCTTTGGCAAAGACATTATTCATACAATACTTGTTAAGTGTTTTTCATTCGTTTATAGCAAAATAAAACCAGTTAGACTACGTAGGTATCAATTAATTAAGGTTATTTCACGAAAATTAAACATTTAATAATTTCAACTATAACATGCCCTATTCAATTACCCCCGTATTTATAAAGAAAAAATAGTATACTATAACTATATATACTATAACTATATATTCTCCACTTGAATAGAAACAAAATTTTTTTTTTACTATTTAAGCGTGTAGCGCTTTGATAAATTTATAAATTCACCTTTTGGTTTTAGTTTTTTTTTTTTTTTTTTTTATATTAAGCTCGTGCAAAAGGGGTTGTGACTACCCTTAAGATGATATACACAGCACGAGCGAGATGCACATTGGTTTTGAACGTCTGTAGATCACAATGGGAGGGGAAAATTGAGCTGGGTAGAGCATTCCACATTCGAGTAGTGCGACTAAAGAAAGAATCTCTGTACTTAACAGTACGTCCGAAATTGGGCTCAAGGGTAAACTGATGGGCATTCCTAGAAGCGCGAGTATTACGGTTGAATTGTTTAAGGGGAGGAATGCAACTGGCTATTTCACTAGAGCATTGTTTATGGAAATAACGGTAAAATAACGAAAGACATGAAACATTTCGACGGTGCTCAAGAAATGAGAATGTTTCCGTTATAGTTCTTTCACCTATCATTTTAAGAGCTCTCTTTTCAATTCTCTCCAATAAACTCAAGTGGGTTATTGGTGCCCAATTATATAGTGCCCATAAAGAGGGATCTATTGCGAATAAAATTGCAGGGACAGTATAATTCAGGAAAATACCATTAGGTTATTTTTTACCACTTTTCTAATTACTTCATATAAAACACTGTTCTTTTTTTGTGCGCCACTTGAAAAGAAACATTCTCTTAAAAATAAGGAACAAAATTGAAAAAATGCAGTAAAAGAAGATAGTTTTTTTTTATTTGTAATCATATTTTCATAATGTGTGCTACCACCTTTATTTGAAATAACCTGAAAAATCCTGTTGGAGACTGGATAATGCAGTTATTTTATATAATTAAAAGGAATTGCACTTCTTTGATTGCAGCAGTAAGTGATTCTTTGTCCTCATATTGTCGGTCAGAATCGTAAACTCTACGAACCATCCATCCACATACGTTGTCAATAATATTTAGGTCCGGAGAATACGGTGGCCATTCAAGTAAGGTAACATTTTTCTCGGATATCCAACTGTTAATGATCCTTGCGTTGAGGATTGGGGCGTTGTCTTGTTGAAATGTACATGGTATTGGTCCAAAGGCATCGTTAAACTTAGGTAAAGCTTCTTGCAATATTTACTTTTAGGAGTTTGCCGTCATTTTCAATGTAAGAAACTCCGGTTCAATTGTTCCAAA
Organism: Melangyna quadrimaculata; assembly: GCA_949320155.1. Classification (NCBI taxonomy): domain Eukaryota; kingdom Metazoa; phylum Arthropoda; class Insecta; order Diptera; family Syrphidae; genus Melangyna; species Melangyna quadrimaculata. The sequence goes on from OX439486.1 coordinate 6,229,612, forward strand.
CCAGAAAATCGCACCCCACGCCATTACATCGCCTTCTCAGCTATGGTGGTGCTCCAGAAACCTGGGTTCCTTCCTCGTAACATGAAAATAGTAATTATATCCATCCGGACCATCTATATTGAATTTTTTTCGTCAGAAAATACCACTTTTGTCCACTCTTCCTTCCACGTCATATTTTCCTGCAAAAATCTATTATATCGTGTCTTCGTATTCGATTTAACAATGGTTTTTTCATCAATTTAAGGTGCTTTAAATATTGTTACCCACGAATAACCACGAATAACATAATAGTGTTAAGAATCGCTGTAATACCACTCTTCACCTTGATTTTGGCAGTAGAGTCGCTTGAATTTGGAGCCAGGCTAGTTATCTTTCAAATTTGGCTCTTGACTGCTTACCTTATACACATTTTTCCCATAGTTTTCTTTATTTCTAAGGTTCGACCAAACAATTTTCACACTTCTACTTGTTTTTTTGGCAATTTTGCGAGGGGAAGCTTGTACGCGTGTCCTTCTATTTTGGCTTTTTCTGCAATGTTTAATGGTTTTCCGCGGCACATCTTTTCTTTGATAAAACAATTATTATTTCTAATCTACACTTCCATTATTAGAACCATATTTTTTCTTCTTACCGTAATGTATAGAGCCAAAACGCACATGTTCTATTCAAGTGGCGCAAAAACAAAAGTATATTTAATGAAGTAATTAGAAAAGTGGTTAAAACAATAACCTAATGGTATTTTCCTGAATTATTCTGTGCCTGCAGTTTTATTCGCAATAGATCCCTCTTTTAGGAACTAAAACCAAAAGGTGAATTAATAAATTTACCAAAGCGCTAAACGCTCTCATAGTAAACAAAAGTTTGTTTCTATTCAAGTGGAGCGGAGTGTATTTCTCTGATTAATAAATACAAATAGAAATTGACCTAAATGAAGTGATCCAAGTGTATATTTACTTAACATCGTGAAAGCTTTAAGGATTAAACCAAATATAATATTGAAGTAACTCACCTGCCTGAACAGTACACGATTGCGTTCACGAAAGTGTGAGGGACGCATTGGGAAGTTTCTCTGTAAATTACCCCGTTCCCTGGCATCGCCTCCAATCATGCTTGGCAATAAAAGCCTACCAGAGCGTGCTGAATTCGGATTTGATGGATTGGCAGAGAAAATCGATTTTATTACTCCTGGCTGTTTACCATTGACAATCGACATTCGGCCATCCGTACTTTGATGGTAAAGGTGATGGTCCTGCTGGTCTGGACTAAGATTTTGTTCGTTGGGCATTGGTTCATCGTTTTGTTCTGGATGTCTATTTATCCTGAAAACAATAATATTTGTGCGACACTGTTTGAATTTCTGTCCATTAATGACATTTTAGGTATCGGATATTCATTTTAAATGTTTTTTTTTTTTCATTTTTAATCAACATCCAATTTTTGAAAAAAAAAATCTATAACCCTGGGATTACACGGCTGATTTTTATATCTATCTCAAATATTCCAGTATAAATAAATAATGACAACAATTTTAAGAGTTTGAACAGAGGTTTTAGTAAAATATTGGCTTTAAGACCGCTTTCACACAAGGAAACTGAGTTTCCAGAAACTTGCTAGTCTGTAAGGGAGAAGGGTGCTAGAGGAGATTTGTGTCCTTCCTGATTCGTCCTTCGCCAACAAACTAAAAATTGCTGGCAACGCAGTTTCCTTGTGTGAAAAAGGACGTAAGTTTTTCGACATAATGTCGCATTTATACATGAGTGAGAAGATTTATTATTTCTGTCACATCGTACCTTATTTTTGTCATTAAATACAAGACATACAAAACGGTACATAATGACAGACAACAAGCCACTCACTCTTGTCAATATGTCAGCCGTGTAAATTCAGCACAAAGTTTTGAAAAAAAAAAAAACAAATTTGTAATTTCTAACAAGTTTTCACATTGTCTTGCCAAAACCCATGGGGAAAACCCAGGTTTGCGAAACTTGGTGAAATTTTGTTTGGTAGCAAATAGTGGTAATTTTTATGAAAAACAATCGCGTACTAGTCCGAAACTATCAGACTTTATTTTTTTTTTTTTTTGTCATATGAGCTTTGAAATACTTGGGCTCAAAATTATAGAATCTGTAAGTTTTGGACTAGTGCGCAAACAGACGACACATTTTGTCCTTACAATTGCCCAGCTGAAAGTTCCTTAAGAACTGCTGCTCGTGCTGCTAATTCTTCAGCTTTCCTCTGCTGTGTTAGTTCCTTGGCCCTTTCAGTCCATATAAGTTCTTTTAACTTTTGAAAACTACCTTGATGAACAAGATTTGGATTATTTCCATTGGCCTGAGCATTTCCATAAGGTTGTGTTCCACTAAATCGATATTGCATGTATCTTCTCGGTCCAACACCATTACCTATCGATGGCATAGCTGATCGGGTCTCTGATCCATACAATCTTGATGGTACATCATCGAATATTCTTGTACGTACGGGCAGTCGTTGAAGGACAACAGGTTCCCGGCTAATAACACGACCAAACACTGGTCGGGTAGGTTCACGGTAGTGGGAAATCGTTCGAGACCTATTTTTGATACATTTTATGTTGTTTATTAAAATGAGTCAAAAGCATGGTAAAAAAAGCATTTGGATAACAGGACTTACCCAATACCTCGTCCTGAAGGATACATAGGTTCCCATACATTATATGCAAAAGGATCACGATATGTTGGTATTTCATTGGACATTTCTGCAGCCCTTGATTGTCTTTTGGAAAATCTAAGCAAATAAAAATAAAATAAAATAAAATAAAATAAAATAATGTGTATTTAAAAAATAAATAAATCTGACAAGGCAATGAGGTCAGGAGATCAACCTGGCAAAATTTGTTCCAATTTTCCGAAATCAAATTTTCTAGCATATATATCTTATATATAAAAATAACATTTTTTATGAAAAAATGGGCACGGTGAAAGAATTTGCCTTGGGGCGCGCTATTTCTACTTCTCTCAAGCGCTGTGCTGTCGGTTTGTAAACGATCAGAGCACTACATTAAAAAATTGTTAAGCGTCATTTTGGGGCAGAAGCAATACAAATATATTTTATATTTTTCTTAATAAATAAAATATCCTATCTAAATACAGGGTGTCCCACAGTCACCGACCCAAACGGAAACCATGGGATCTAAGGTCATTTTAAGTTGAAAAACTTTTGAGGTAATTTTATGGGTTTCGCTTCCATTTCCTCTTATAACGGTTCATATAATTTTTGGTCTCATTTCATCTAACTGACTTCAACTTTTTTAAACTGCAACCGATGCTTGATTTTTTGTATTCAAACAAGAGCCATTAGCAGTTCTTAGCCGCTCTACAACTTTATTCTATGCTGGCTTGTAAGATTAAAAAAAAAAAATTGTTTAAACATTTTTTTTTTGTCAAAATTTTTAGTTTGAAAATTAATTTTTCAAAAACTGTTCATTAAAATAAATGTATATAAAAACAAAATAAATCAAAGCTTTATAGGTGTTGCAGTTGTTTTTTAATAATTTGTTCTATGATTTAAATCATTTTTTAGAAAATAAACGACTAAACCTACACGCTCAAGCTTTTTGTCACACATTAGATAAATCACCCTGAATAGTTTACTTGTATTCTTAAAATAATTTTAAATTTAATTTATTGTTAAAAAAATTATGAATTTTTAAGAGCACAAATTAGGATTTCATAATAAAATGGGAACAAATATAATAAACTAGCTGACCCGGCGAACTTCGTTCCGCCTAAATTCATTTATGATGAATTAAATTTCTCTCTATTGGGCTTTAGGTCAGTTTTTGTTTTTTGTTGTTTTAAATTTTCAAGTGACGTTTCGGTTGTGATAACAACCTTCTTCAGACCTATATTGTTAAAAAATGTTAAATTTTTTTCTTTAAATACCTATAAATACTAATTGAGAATACTTACAGCGTGGGTATTTAAGATTCTCTGTAAGATTTGATGATTATGTAGTTTGTTAGTTTGTTTTTTATTTTTTTATTCAATTTATTTAAAATCTTTAAAAAGACGTTTAAGCAAATTGTTTTATATTTGAATATTAAAATTCCAATGTATGTATTTGAAAACTCATTCAAAATATCTATGTATGTATGTATGTAAGTATATAAGGCTCAGTTATGTCAACAAATATTTAGTGTCTGTGTATGAACTGACAATAGATGTTACTAAGTCCATCACAATCAGATCGCCTATCAATGCTATTTTCTGTGTTTATAATATGCAACATTTCAAGAAGCATTCTTTTCTTATAATTCTTCTCAGATTGTAGAATTCTAACATTTTGAAAATCTGGACGATGACTCTCTTCTATGCAATGCAAAGCTTATGCAGTTTTTTCTTTACTACCAGTATTTAAATCGGATCTGTGACCTGCTATTCGATTCTTAAGTTTTTGCATTGACGATGCACATAAACAGATGGACATGATGTCGATCCGTTACCTAAACATTTAATACTATATACAATATCTGATTTGTCGACTGTGAGTGTTTTATCTTTTAATTTTGAAAAAACTGAATTCCGAAGAGTATTAGCTGCATTTCATAAACGGTTAGACAAATTTGGAATATATAAAGCACTTTTATATATAATTTGTGGAACATCTGCTATTTGATTTGGATTTCTGACAATATTGAAATAATTATTAATTAATGATTTAATTATTTCAATTGGGAAAGAATTGGATGATAACGTATTCATTATAATCTCTAATAGAGATCACAAAAATACCTTTCAAAAGATACCAATATTTTTTTCCTACGTTCAGCATATTTTGATATAGTATACAGTTCAAACTTTTTTTGAAATAATTTCGTTGCAGGTGCTTTCTACGGCTGATATCTTTAAAAAAACAGTGATGACATGTATTTTTTTGTGTACCACTACAATCTTTAATTGATTACCTTTTGTTTAATGTACATTCCAATTATCTCACCTCAAGTGAATGTCATCTTATAAACAAAAGGACCTTTTTTGTTTAAAAAATAGCAATGATTCAATAAAATGCTTTTTTTAACGCTTAACTTAGGCTTATTTAATATATAAAAGTAACGATTTATGTGTTTTTCTTATAGCAAATGATTATAATGCATTCAAAAATAAAATGTGCATCAAATTAAAAAAATGAGAAACAACTTTTTTAAACTAGATATTATAATTACAATTCAATATTAGTCTGACCATGTGATAGTAATATGCCCTTCCTGGGGCCAACACGAATTTTTCAAGCCTTAAACCGTGAAAATCAAAATAACTGTTCTCGGGTTATGCACTTAAACCGGATGTTCTCGGATTTCCAACTTTTCTGGAAATTTTCCGGGATTTTCTTCCAGTTTTCTATGTCCTTCCTTGAGCCAATACGAATCCATCAGCCTTAAATCGTGAAAATCGAAGAAACCGTTCTCGAGACATGCACTAAAAAGAGTATAATCCCTGATTTCCAATTTTCCTAAACATTTTTCGGGATTTTCCTACAGTGTCCTATGTCCTTCCTTGAGCCAATACAAATTCATCAAGCCCAAAATCGTGAAAATCGAACGATCCATTCTCGAGTAATACGTGCACACACGGACGACATTTCCCTTTTATATATTTAACTAGCGGAAACACCCGGCGTTGTTAACAAATCTTGAAAAAAAAATTTCCCGTGGAAAATAGTTTTCCTTGAAAATATTTCTGCTGTCGTAAATATCTCTGAAATAAATTCGATGAATTGACCGCCCGATTCCCCAGGAAAACTTATTCCCGACATCAATAAATTTTCAACATCATTCATGTTCTCAATGCAAGTGTTAATTATTATAAATATAAAAGCTTATTCACGTACTTCTAAATATCTATGCTAAAGACACTTGTAAGAAAATATTTGAAAAATTTGTATGGTTTGCTATCTCGCCCCCAACCATCAACTGTCAAAGCAAAAGGTGTGATTTTTCGGATTTTTGACATTTTACCATCATCACTGTCAACTGCCAAGTGCGATTTTATTGATTTCCACTGGACTTAGAGTGCAAAATCCACCTCCTAAATCGATTGGCGCTCTCAGATCTTGACATTTCGACACCTTTCAAATTGAAAAGTGAAATTTCTTATTTTCTGTTGGTGGTAAAGTACTGGCCGAGACATTAAGTAATAAAACCCTCCTTAATCGATTGGTGCCCTTAGATTTTGACATTTCGACACACGACCTGCAATGCACAGAAGAGAGGAGCTGTAATACGGCAGTTTTTGCTCTTATAGCATTGCTGTTATCATTTTTGTTATACATGTGAATGATTTACTCTACGGAGCGAATGTTTCTCACTGATTTGGGAGATTGTGAAAGTATTCGCCGGGTTGATTTCAGCATAACTAAAATTTCACCGACCATGTAAATCAAACATGATTGGTTAAGGTTTTACCTTTCACCACAATCCAATCAACAACCAGCGCATTTTTACTTACTTGAGAATTATAATCATTCCATTCATTAGCCTTTCATTACTACTTATTATATTTTCCAACATTCTTACATTCACTTACACATTCAACAAAAACCAGGCAAAAAACTCATACGCACTTGAAACGTCAAATCTCATAGCTAAGCTTTGTACAACGCTCATGTCTTGTTCAAAAAGTTATATTTTTCGCCATGTCGGTCGCTGCATGTGGACATAGATTTTTCGGACTCCATTGGATTTTGTCTGGACATGTTCATAATCCTGCCATCTGTTTAATCGAATCAGTCTTTAAAATTGTATGGTTTTCTATTAATATTTTGAATGTATTTAAATAGTGAGACAACGACCTTTCCAAAGACATCTAAATTTTGAAATTCGAATTCGTACTTTCCGATTTATAGCCAATTTTATGCAGACAAATTGACAATTTTAAATTTTTTTCTGGATTTTATCTGTAAAAAATATTTCTTATGTAAAATTTTAATATTTGAAATTTTTTTGTGAAGCTTGTGAGCAACGCACAGTTATGTTTAATGTATCAACATTTTTATTAGACTTTCAAGATTTATAATTTTTAAATTTAAAAATATTTTATGGGCGTGGTGAAAATATAAAAATAAAAGTCGTTGAAAAAGCATGATCGATTCTGCATTTTTGTTGGTAAATAAATCAATAAAACTAATTTTAGAGTAGCTTTTGTTGTAATAATCACTTAACTTTTACTAACAATATTTAAGAAGAGGATTAGATCAATTGGTGTGTTGGTTATGTTTTCCAAAATTTATCAATTTTGTATTAAGTTTTGCACTGAAAGTACCAAAAATCGAATTGATTTTTCACTAAATCACATTTTTTGTATAAATTTTTTCTAAGATTTTGCAAAACCTTTAACACAGCAATTTAGATTAAATATTTCTACCTCAAATTCATGTATCAATTGTTATGAACTATTAAGTATTACTGAAGTTTGAAGCCTCTTTAAATTGGCTAAATGGGGCTTTATTGTGATTCATCTCATTAAATTGCCCCTAATTTTTTTCCGTTTAGATTTACAAATATAAAATTACTAAAATATTTATAGAAGAATGTAACACCTTTAATTGTGTCATTAGTTTTTCAAAATTTTTAAATTTTTCATTAACTTTTAACAATTTTCTAAGTAAATACACTCAAAAGGTATGAATTTTTTGCATTATGGCAAATTCTTTCTCTTTTAACAATTTATTTTGTGATGAAAGTGAATTATTTTTTAATTTTCTATGTTTTATAACCTTTCATTTGATACCTCATTTATAAAAATCAAAAAAGTATTACCCATGTTATGGCCATTTACAGGTATTTTACGTATATTTTAGCAAAAAGAAAAAAATTTATCGACCAATAGACTGGATTTTTGCAAAATTTTTCTTTCAGTTATGTTTAAAAATCCATATTAAAGCTTTTGGTTATCGTAGAAATAAGTTTTGTATACCAAAACAATTGCTGATTCGTATCGATTATTACAAAATTTAAATTTTGATAATCGGTTAAATAAAAAGTAACAATATTCACTATTTAGTCAAAATAATGCTATTTTATCTGTTTAAGCGTATTAGTCTTTAAAATTGTATAGACGTCTATTAATGTTTTGTATGTATTTAAATAGTGAGACAATGACCTTTCCATCGACATCTTAATTTTGAAATTCGAATTCGTACTTTCCGATTTATAGCCAATTTTATGCAGACAAATTGACAATTTTAAAATTTTTTCTGGATTTTATCAGTAAAAAATATTTCTTATGTATAATTTTAATATTTGAAATTATTTTGTGCAGCTTGGGAGCAAAGCGCATTTATTTTTTATATATCAAAATTTTTATCAGATTTGCAGGATTTATAATTTTTTAATTTGAAAATATTTTATGGGCGTGGTGAAATTATAAAAATAAAATTCGTTGAAAAGGCATGATTTTTTGGTAAATAAATCAATAAAACTAATTTTAGAGTGGTTTTTGTTGAAATAATCACTTAACATTTATTAGAAATATTTTAGAAGAGGATTATAACAATTAGTGTGTTAGATTTGTTTTTCAAAATTTATCAATTTTTTATTAACTTTTGCATTTAAAGTACCAAAAATTGAATTGATTTTTCACTAAATCACATTTTTAGTATGAATTTTTTT